>OU898284.1:44071997-44534010 GCA_918026665.1 Diabrotica balteata
GTAAGAAAAACTTTAGAAATATATTTCAAAAGGTGTCAAAAAATTTACTGTTGAATACCTGTTCCAAGATTATATCGTAGTTGTACATCTATAAACTAGATTCAATAATAATCCAAGGGTTAAAGATCAAGTGTGTACTGATTAAAAAAGAAAATTTTCCTACTACAATTTTTTTCTTATTTAGCTCTTTATGAAGATGCGTGAACAAAAAACTGATCCTTTCGTTTTATTACTGGATTCTGTTATTAAATCCGTCAATTCTGAGTTTAAATTAAATAAGAATAACTAACAATCAAGATTTAAATATATAGATTCATAAAAAATGATTTTTTGCAGAATAAATCATTTGAACACCACAAGACATCTCTTGTTTGTTGAAGATCTATTCAATTAGATTATGGTGGGTGCAAATATGGATATTCTCATTAAATAATGAATAATCCTTATTTATAGCGAATCCAGTTACCCTCTGGTTCTTACATTTAATAGTTTTGTTATCTATTCAATCGCCCTTATATTTCTTTCACTCACAGCCTTATTTGCCTTTGTTATCTGGACTTTCGTGTGCATTTATTTCTCCTTATTTCTGTTGATTTCCCTGTTGGTTTTTTTATTATCCACCAATATATGACGGATCTAATCTAGTTTTTTCTCTTCACATAACAAATGTTGCATGTCCAATGCAACATCTCTCCACTTTTTTACGTGAAATCTCAATACAGTCTTCATAGCACTTATTTAAAAGCGATGTACAAAGTTTTTTCCGGCTAGGAATTTTGTCTAAATAAGCAGGACGGATCGTCTTTATAAAATTTTTAAAGAGAGGTGATTCTACCACAGTAAATGGTAAGTTACAGCCGAATATAAATTTGGCTAGTGCAGTGCTTTTCTTCTCCTCTTCATACTCTTGTAATATGTCCATATAGTCGGTGATTTTCTTTGATTTTTTGGCTGGTCTAGCTTGAGATGTAGCGAATAAATTTCTTTTATTCGTGCTTGTGTAGCTTGTGCTGGAGGAAGTTGGAGTACTTAAGTTAGTCAAATTAATACTCTCAGTATCAGTAGTTGATAACATCATATTTTCAACAATACTATAAGTGCCTTGAATTGCTACACCATTGTTTTCTTCCAATTCCAATAAGGCGGCATCGGTATCTAATGAATTTTCTATAATTCCATCTAGCATGTTTTCAGGTGAAGTTCCAGTCACAATAGCTAGCGAACCATCTTCCATAACTTCGTAACTACCGTTCGTTGTATTCTAAAATTCAAAATAAAAAGAAACTCTAAGGTGACTAAATATAAAGGGCGGATCTATGGACACCCTGTATACAGAAGTTGGCATAGATACAGCGTTTTGTACTTAATTCAATAGGCCAATCCATTTTTTGCCGTAAAATACTAAACTTGGAGTTTTTTTTAATGGGACACCCTGTATATAGAGATGCAACAACGTGAAAACCTCAGAATACAAATTCTGGGGTGAAAGCTGATGCAATTTATGTCCCCTTCCGAATTCTAATTAAATAGTAATCAAGAAATCTACAATAATATATAGTGCGTTTTTTTCACTTCTTGCCGTTAGATGGCTATACGGTTTTTGACGCCATGTTTTCTCCAATATACTACTACCGAAATGGTGATCCATGCGTTGTTGAGTTATGCGGCTCCGAACACATTTTACGATTCATTTTTATATTATAGATAAATGTAAGTTCAAAAAGTTCCCCCAAAATTTTTTCTAGATCCGCCCCTGCTAAATATGTAGTAGAACATACGTCCTATATACTCACTTGTGGATTAACTGTAGGTGTAAAACCTGTGTCTGAGCCAGTATTTTCGTATATCGAAACATGCGACATTTCATTATTGGATTGATTACCATTGCCACGATCTAACTTGCAGACGTTTCTTAAAATGAAAGTACGGGACGGGGTTAATTATCAGCCGATACAAATATCAATTTCAGAGAATAAATTTCTATAGCTATCCAGCTAAAATTAATTAAAATATTTCTTCTTACCTGTGACTTTGCAATCTTGCTGCAGCTGTATTTTTTATCACATTTCCACATTCACAACATTTAGCCGCGTGCTTTCCTTCTATCTTTAATACTTTGAATGATAATATATCATAGTTTTTATTCAGTTTTCTGCCACTCATTTTGATTCTGATCAGATCAGATCACATTCAAAGTTTACAACTGAATAATTTCATAACATAACCTCACTTTTTTCCATTATGGACACGTTGCTGACATTGTCGACATTGTTGACACGTTCTCGACATTGTCGACACGTCTGTGTCGACAATTAAAGTCGACGTGTCGATGCCCATCTCTGGAGATACGGCCATTTCTGAAAACTAGAGCAAGACAGGTAAGATGTGGCGCACCTAAATCTGGCCGGTATCGTGTGTTGACTGACACTCCATAAAAAGAACAAATAGAAAACCAAAAAAAAAGCAAAGGCAGCACACAAATAAAACGTTAAGTGTTCGAGAAAGAAGATCACTCAATCGATTCAGAGGAAGATCAAGCACTGTCTTTGAGCAGCGATTGTTGATTTTGGGGACACAGAGTCAGTCAATATAGAAGAAAAAAAGGACATTGAAATAGAAAACATACGAGAAGACGAATATGCATTAGTTCTCGTTGTCGCTAAAAAGAAAGAACATGTTTATGTTTACGAATATGTTTACTTACATTATTTAATACATTTAATTCTCTTGTTAACTTAACTGGTCATTTATTCATAATATTAAAGGGACCTACATGTTATTATAGACCTTGTGAAGATGTACAGAAAGCATATGATTTTCTTTATTATTAATTTGTTTTAAAGAAAATATCTTAAAAATATGTTAAATGTCTCAATTCTAGCTAACCATTTACTTCAACCCTTGAATTATATTGACTATTTCTACAAAATATTGGCACATAGATTGGACTACCGCCGATATCTTCAGAAAACCTTAAAACAACTTCAGACGCCATATAGATATCGGTCTTTTAAATACAGTCACCTGTCCCTGCTCCTTTCCTCCGAAGATATAGAGATACACTCTCAACGTTGGATCTAGCCCTGAACTAAAAGCTTCCGGCCGACTATGATCTACTCTATCTAACCTTTGCTCTGCCCTGCCGGCGCTGTGGGCCCGGCAGTTCTCGATATGCGATCTAGGCTTGTGGTCCGGATCTACAGCTAGGGATTTCGGAGGCCTTTTTCGACTGCTGTGTCTGTACACGATTTTGGTGTTTCTACTGATCTTTCCTTCGCAGCTTTGCATTTCCAAAACGTTTTCGTCCTCTGAGTTGCTGAAATTTTCTTCGGCTGTTAAAATCTTCACCAGGCTTTTGCGCTCCATTTTTTCGCTCATTACAGTTTTTATTTCCGGTCCCATGTAGTTTGGATTGCAGAAGCCGAACGGTCCGTTGCGATCTCTTTCCAAATTTCTTTGGTTTTCTTCTTGAGGGGTACCTAAAACATTGAATATATTAGTAAATAACATTAGAAATACTAAGATTTTCCACTTGGTGAAACTAAATTCAAAATTTTACACAATTTCTACAACTTACAAAGAAGGCAACTTGATAAATTAGTCGACAAGAGAATTTACAATCTACATAATACGTAGTTCATTACGCCAAAAATTTTTTAGTGAATTTAGATTCTAGTACTCGAAACCGAACAAACAGAACAACTTCACGAAATAGAGGAGGATCAGAGTTGATATGATAACTTTAAATTCCATCAAAAGGTAAAGTAAAGAGTTGGAAAATTCCGAAAACGTAACAGCGGAAAAATAACAGATGATAAAGGCAATCTCGCTATAACCAAAGAAGATAAAAAGAAAGTATGGGAAGAATACTTGGAGAAACTTCTCCATAAACTTAGTACAATACAAGAACCACCATTAAAGAAAATTCAGGTACCGATATACTACCAGAAGAAATAACGTCAGCCGTCAGACAATTAAAGGATGGAAAGGCACCGAGACTTGATGAAATTCCTGCAGAACTGCTGAAGCTATTGGATGCAGAACAAATAAAAGTAATCATTGAATAATTTAATGAAATATACAAGGCAGACAGACGTTAATGAGAAACCTGAACAAACAGAAGTGATAACGAACAAACGATATAACTTAAACAGCCTTATCAGCGAAAGCACAAGAAATCTATACCAGCACAGATTAGACCAAAAGTTGCTACATAATATCGAAGGCCAGTCAGTAGAACAAGTTTACGAAAACATAACGAGTAGCATCAAAGAAGCAGCAGAGGAGGCCATTGGACTAAAAACTAATTCCGCTAGTAAATAACTTTGGTGGAATCAAGAAATTGAAGAACTAGTACTTCGGAAGAAAAAAGCATACCACAAACGGCTAAACACAAAACAGGAGTTGGATAGAGAAGAGTACAAAGATATTAAAAGAAGAACACGACAACTAGTAAACACAGCTAAACGAGAAATGTGGGACAAAAAATGCAAAGAGATAGACACATATACGGGAGGTAGAAAATGCTCAGAGACGTAGAAATTCCTGACAAAAGTTAAATCAAATGACAAAAGAGAAACAAACATACAATTATTAACAACAGAGAACTGGATCCGACATTACGAAAATCTATTAACAGAAAACAGAGGAGAATATAGAGAAATGTCTCCAACTAAAATACACATACAGGGAGAAACGATAAACATTGATGAGAGGACTGTCATAAAAACGATACAACTACTAAAAAATGGTCGAGCTGCAGGTCCGGAGAGAATTCCAGCAGAACTAACCAAATGCGGCAATAACAAACTATTTGAACGATTAACCTGGTATATAAACCAATATCTAAACGGTGCACCAGTCCCGCATGAGTGGAAAGTATCCTTCATATCATCTTTACATAAGAAGGGAAGTAAACTGGACCGCTCAAACTATCGAGGTATATTAGTAACCAGTACCTTAAGTCGCCTGTATGGAAGGATACTTCGAGACATTATCGAACAAGAATATAAGGAAAAAGAAGAAGAGGAACAATCTGGCTTAAGAGCGGGAAGGAGCTGCACCGATAATATGTTTGTTTTGAAACAAATAATAAAAAAAGATCAAGTATCAACCAAGAAACCCACCTTATGTTTATAGACCTTCAGAAGGCCTATGATACTGTACCCGCTAAAAAGCTAAGGAAAGTTTTGCAGGAAACAAACATTAACTACACAGTAATTAACGCCCTTAAACAGCTTTATGAAGGATCAACGTCAGGAATAAAAATTGGAAATAGACTTTTAAAAAAATTTCCTGTAAACAAGGGATTCTGGGAGGGGTGTTGCATATCCCCCACATTGTTTAAAATCTACGTGGCGAAAGCACTGTATCAATGAAAGAGAAAGTGCAGAGGAATGGGCATTGACCTGGGAGAAACTTGCCCATATACCCTACAGTTTGCAGACGATCAAGCCAGCGATAAAGAAGACCTGACATATATGACCAGAAAACTACAGGAAGTATACAAAAAGTGGGGTTTAGAACTCAATACACAAAAAACAAAATATCTCCCAATAGGCGCAGAACTATCCAACATTCAGGTGGACACAACCGAAATTGCATTCTGCACTGAATATACCTACCTAGGAATTGATTGAGTTCTTTGGAGCTTAGAAATTGGTAAAAGACGAATATACAATATATATGAATCTCTCATAAAAACCAGCTTAACCTATGGTACAGAGACATGGAGACTCTCTCTCTTCAATTCTGACCCCCCATGGGGACTGTAGTGGTCGACGTGATGTCGTGTATTGTCCGTCTTCAGAGATCTCTGTCTCTGGTCATTTCTTTTAATTCATGCATAGGTCTTTGGCATATTCCTGTAATTTGATCTATCCATCTTGTTGGGGATCTTCCTCGTGATCTTCGGCCTTCTACCTTTTCTTGTATTATGAGCCTTTCCATGTTTTCTGTGTTTGCTCTCATAACATGCCCAAAATATTTTAATTGTTGGAGATGGACTTTACTAGAGAGTCGTTAGCTAACTTTTAGCTCTCTTAAAATTGAATTATTTGTTCTGCGGTCGGTCCAAGGAATTCGTAACATTTGTCTCCAACAGAACATTTCAGTGGGGTCTATCTTTCTTCTCTCCGATTGGAGACTAACAGAAGGCAATAAAAGAAAACTCGAAGCAACATAAATGGATGTATTTAGACGATCACTTCGAATATCTAGGGCAGGCAGAATTAGAAACGATGAAATAAGGAATCGGATGGGGGTAGATGGATTATTGGCAACAGACATAGAAAGGAAACAACTTATATGGTATGGCCATGTTCAAAGAATGCTAGAAAAAAGACTACCATATGGCCTCAAGCCATTAAAAAAGCAAAAACAGCACTAAATTCACTAAATTCATACCCACACCAGCTTATCGACAACACTTTCAAATCGCGACTGCATAAATTTTACAATAACAATAATAACAATGAAACCAACACGGTAAAGAAAAACTATATGTCTCTCCCCTATATAAAAGGATTATCAGAACAAATTGAAAATCTTCTGTCTAAACATAATATTACGGTTGCTCACAAAGGGCAAAATCTTTTGAAAGAGAATTTTACAAGATTGAAAACAAAAACCCCTCTATTAAAAAGATCGCATTTTGTATATGAAATTCCCTGCTTGAATTGTGATCGAGTTTATATTGGACAAACCAGTCAGCAACTTAACTCAAGAATACGTTCCCACAAATATGACAAAAAAAGTACTCAACCGCCCTTACAAAACATGAAAATGAAAAAAACATTAATTTGATTTTGAGAAAACCAAGATCCTAAAAAATGAATCCAACAGGAAGAAGAGAGAGCTTCTAGAGTCTATACAAATAAAAAAAAATAATAACGCAATAAATAATAAAAAAGATGTCAAAAATTTGAACAAAATATATTTTTACTTAATTTAAAAACACATAAAAAGACAATCTCAGAACGCCTATGATGTTAAAATAACTGATTGTTTAAACGATAAACTAACATCAATAAACAACACATTAGATTTAAAATTCATTTTACATGTAGTGACTTAGTGGGTATATCCTATGTTTTAATATTAATTTACTTGTGACGTCTACTTGTTAATACCGAATTTTTACATGCTTGGTAAGTCAAAAGTTTAACTTTTAAACCGTATTATATCTGCCATAAAATGTTTTTTAGTCAATATTACTTCTTGAAAAAGGTATGGATTTCCTGCCGAATCGTCCGAAAAAAAATATATAAAAATGTCTTAGCATCAAACTAATTTTTTTTATGAACCTAAGCCCAAGAAAATCCACTAAAGGTAGAAAAAATACCAGTAGAGTGGCTCAAATCGGAGTTCGTTCGATTGACCAAAAAATCAGGAGCAAAAGTTTGTAAAGACTATAGAACCATAAGCCTAATGAGCCATCTGCTAAAGCTCTGTTTAAAAGTCATCCACAAAAGAATTTACCAGAAATGCGAGAAATAAATTGCGCCCAATTAAGTTGGACTAGGGAACGCCGTAGGTACGAAGGAAGCTTTATTTAGCGTGCAGGTATTTTTTCAAAAATGTGGAGATGTCAGCTGTAATGTTTTTGCATGCCTGATTGACTACAAGAAGGCTTTCGATAGAGTAAGGCATGTACAAACATTTTGGAGAGGCTCTAAAAGATATTGATGGAGGCGCTTCAATAAATGGAATCAAGTTCAATAACCTGCGGTATGCAGATGATACAATAGTGTTTTCCAATAACATAGAAGGGCTGCAAAACTTGACTAACAAAACCATGAACAAAATAACAGAAACAAGTAGAACATATGGACTGAATATAAACACCAGCACAACCAAGCTATTGATTATCAGCAAGGAAAACATAACTGAAGCAAATATGTATGTGAACCAAAGGAGAATTGAACGTTTCTCACAGTACAACTATAATCAATGAGTCGTGGACAATACCCAAGATATTAAATGTCGCATCAGAAAGGCAAAAAGCGTATTCTTGACTATGAGCTCTGTTTTCAAGAGTCATGACCTCACCCTAGAAAAAAATTAGGCTCCTTAAATGTTACGTTTAATCAGTTCTTCTATATGGAGTAGAAACGTGGACTTTAAAGGCGAAAACTCTATCAAAACTTCAGGCTTTTGAGCTATAGTTATACAGAAGGATCATGACAGAGAAAATCACCAATCAAGAAGTACTATGGAAGATGACCACAATCACTGATTTGTTCCACATCGTGAAATGCCGTAAGCTGCAGTACTTAGAACATATAATGAGAAATCAAGGCAGAAACGAGCTACTCCAATGCATTTTGCAAGGTAAAATTGAAGGAAAAGGTGCTCAGGATGAAGAAGATTAACCTTGCTTGCTAACCTGAGAACACAGCTATTCTGCATAGTAACCAATAAAGTCATCATAGCTAGAATAATCGCCAACGTTCGGCACGGACAAGCCCCCTAAAAAAAATACTCGAAACCGAGTCAATAAATAAAATAAAAAGATAGTTTGTGATTTAATTTCAATGCAGGACATCTGCCATGCGTTTATATGTATTTCAACCTTATTAGGTATAATCACAGCGTCATATGCAGAGGCTCTCTGCAAGAACTTAAAATTGCCAATTATACCTATTTGATCCAGAACTTTTGAGACAAGAAACAACCATTTAAGAATGGTAAAAGTGTAAAATATTTTTAAGGAAAAAAATTGTGATTATTTTTGTTATTTAAAAATTTAACCTTAAGTACTAACGCCCCGTCTTTCAGACGGCATCGCTTGTCGAAAGTGGGATATCTCCCTACCTAAAAATATTTGAAGGTCGCCTGTTCCTGACTTTTCAAGTTGGGTTGTTATTTATTAGTATTGAGATCGGCAGTTTGCTGCAGGTTGTTATTCTAAAGATATTTAGATTCAAAGTGTGATTTCCGTCTGATAGACGGGTTGTTAGTGTTCGTATTTATTTACTATTTATCTGAAAATTGATGAGGGACCCAGTACGTCAAAAAAGGTCAAATATGGGGATAAAAACTATGAGAAAACGCTTTTAAAATGGCTTGATGATGTAGATGACGACATAAGCGAAGTTGAATCAATTTGTGATGGAAATGTTGCTATTGACAGCGATCACGAAACGGAATCGGAAATAGAGGGTAAGTCAAATCTCTTGGAATTATTATGTATTTATTGTACTAAAGTTCGGTGTTATTCTAATATGCGGTCTACCTCGAAGGTGCGATCTACCTGATGCACAAAATAACGATATGCAAGAAAAATCTTGTGGAAAAATTAATTATTCACAAGTTACAACTATTTTACATTTATTTTGGCGCAAAATCAATGTAAAATGAAAGGAAAGTAAATCTACCTTGCCATGTTATCTGAAACGAGGGGTTCATATTTGTGCATACCCTGGGAAAATATTAGGGTGTTATTTGCATATTAGTAAAGAAAATAAATTTGCGTAGTTTATTTTATATTCCTAAATAATAGTAGTATAAATGTTTAGTGTACTTAGCAATAAACAGTTTGTTTAAAATGGTGATTAGCAACACATGTATACAATACCAAAAAAAAAAAAAACAATCTTTACAAAGTGAATAAAACGGATAATGTTGAAGAATTATTTATTGAAAGTATTAATATGTAAAATTAAAATAGAAATTCTTATGATTTATGCGTTTTGTTCACTTTCTAAAGATTTTTTTTGTCGAATACAGCGTATACACCGCATCCCTGGGTAGACCGTAAGCTATAGTAGAAACGCGACGGCAGACCGCATAGTATACCATTACCTAAAGTTCTTTTTTTAGTTTCAGAAAATGAAAATGAGGTAGAACAGGCTTGTAGAGAAGATAATGTTGACCAAAGCAGTGAAGAAGACGATCCAGAGGAGACAGGGAATTATTTCTATGGTAGAAATAGATACAAATGGTCAAAAAATCCTTCCACTTCAAATAGAGGCCGGCGTCCACAGCAGAATATAGTTTTACAGTTACCTGGATTGCGCCCTGCAGCTAAAATTGGAGATAGTGCAGACCCTTTGCAGGTTTGGAAATTATTATTCAGTGATAATATTTGCAACATAATTAGATGGACGAATGTGAAAATCGGCAAAGAAAGAGCCAAGTACAAAAATCAAAATTCACCTTCTCTCAAAGACCTTGACATGACAGAACTTCACGCATTTTTGGGATTTTTAGCATTTACATGCTTATTTAAATCAAACAATGAAAACCTAGATACTATTTTTGCTATTAATGGAACTGGTAGAGAAATAATGAGATGCATTATGTCAAAAGAGAGATGTGCGTTCCTTTTGTCATGTTTGCGATTTGACAATCCCGAAGACAGAAATGAGAGAATAGTGTTGGATCCAGCAGCACCGATTTCAGAAATATTTAGTGAATTTATTAACAAGAGTCAGGCATGCTACACTGTGGAAACTTGAGCCTGTATTGATGAGATGCTAGTGGGATTCAGAGGTCGATGTCGCTTCAAAATGGACATACCGAGTAAGCCCGTAAAGTATGGTATAAAAATGTGTTGTACTGATGTTCGAACTAGCTATTTATTTAATGCTAATATATATACGGGAAAAAAATCTGACGGTATTGGACTTACAGAGGAACAGAAAAGATACAGTAAGCCGACACAGGCTGTTATGCGCTTAACTACTCCTCTCCATGGGTCCAACAGATCTATAACCTTTGACCACTGGTTTACATCTATAGAACTGGTAGAGGTATTGAGGAGTAAAGGTCTAACTTGCATTGGAACTCTCGGTAAGAATCGTAAAGAAATTCCTCCTATCTTCTTACCCACCAGACGACGAGAAGTGGGAACGGCAATTTACGAAATTACAAAACACATTACTTTACTTTCACACACAACACATAAAAATAAAGCCGTAATTTTGGTATCATCATCTCATCACGGAGCCACTGAGGATACAGATACTAAAAAACCACACATAATAGTGGATTATAATTCAACAAAGGGTGGTGTCGATTCAATGGATGAAAATTGTGCCAAATTTACAAGCAGTCGTCGAACTCGCCGTTGGCCTATGGCTATATTTTTCAGAATGTTTGATATAAGTACAGTAAATGCTTGTATTCTTTATGAATCTTTTAAAAATAATACTCATTTAGAAAGGCCCAATTTTATTGAAAAACTGGCATTTTAACTTATCCAACCTCAGCTACACAGAAGACTAGAAAGTTCCTCCTTACCTAGAAAACTAAAGTTGAGCATATGCGAGATACTGAATATAGATGAACCTCAACAGCGTCCAGAAGTAAGAGTGGAAAAATTAGAAAAAAGGAAGGACTATTCTTATTGTCATTATAAAAAGAAAAGAAGAACAGCTTATGTCGGCTTTCATTGTCAGAAAACAATTTATTTGGAATGTGCGAAAAAAATTTGTTTGGAGTGCGCTACACTCTACCAACTTTAGTGACTGGCAGTTTTTTTTGTTGTGTGAACATTTTTTAAAAATATTATTGTTTTAATGTTTCTTACTCTTTACTTAACCCGATTATAAATTTTTATCAATATAGTTTAATTTGTTTAATTTTTATCACATTTTTTTTAAGCGTAAAAATGTCCACAAAAAACCGATCCATTCTTGTTATAATATTTTTTATTTTAATAAATACAGATAAACTATATTAATTACTGTATTTTTTGGATAACTAATACTTTCAGTAAGTCATTGCAATATTTTTTTGCATCAAGGTATATAAAAAACAAAAAATATTCATTAAAATGTTAAACCCGTCTGTCAGGTGGTTAGTTAGTGTTTACGCCATTTATTTAAGGTGTTCGTACTTAAGTGTTAAATAAATGATCTTAGTTACCTGTTTTAACACTATAACTGCTAGCTGAAGACAATCTATTAACGGTTTCAATGCTTGCATAATCTGACGTCGACGACTCATTCTCCCTCGACTTCTCTTCCAAAGATTTGATCATTTCCTGATAGAGCGGATTATCTGCATATCCAATATGAGAACTATAACTGTCTCCCTTCACGATCGGATTGAAATTTTCATACAATATATTCTTTTCGTTGTTGACTTGAACTTGAACCTCCGTGTGCTTATCGGGCGGCTTGGACTTTTTACCTAAGAGCTCGTTCTCGTCTTCGCTATCTAAGTAAACTAGCTTGGTCGCTTCTACTGGAGTTAATACTGGAGTCGGTAGGGTTAGGACGCTGAAGTTTGGCACGGATATTGGTTCTCTTGGTAACTTGGTCGCTGAGGCGTCAAACTCGACGCGCTTCTTGGGGTTGATTTCTTTGAGTTCTACTTCTTCTGGGGATGTATCTGAAGTAAATTTCTTTTTTATTACGTAGGCGGATTTAGACTTAATCATTGAACCTAAAACATAACGTAAGTTCAGTTTGATAGTTTTTATATATTATCGCCAACAGAAAGTTTTAGATTAATTTCTACAACACTTGTAACCAATTAACGTGTATCATATTGTGCCTTAATTATCCTTAGAAAAGAAACTCAAGCACAGTTAACGTTTCGGCAATTTGCCGTTTTTAATAAGCACTTTATTTTATAAACGAAACAATATACAATTATAGTTCATATTTACACTTTTTAAAAGTTTGACATGGAATAAAAAATTGGTATCTGACATTGACAGATGACATCTGGCAGGTAACTTAAAATAGGAGTGGTTTAGGGTCGTACCTTAAATATTTGCCATAGTGCATTTAAAACCAACTCAATTTATTAAATTATGATACGTATTGAAAAGATGAAAAAATAAGATTGCCCAACATTCGAATAGGAACCTGGAATGTTCAGAGCATGTTTCAGTCTGGTAAAATGCACAATGTTATTCAAGAAATGAATAGGTTGATTATCGATGTACTGGATATCAGTAAAGCCAGGTGGCCCTATCTCAGAAAGAGTAATGATACTGAAGTTAGTGACATCTCATGCCAAACTGAATTTAATATAATTTTATGCTCCTACGGCGAATACCGACGAAAAATAAGTAGAA
This sequence comes from Diabrotica balteata, assembly GCA_918026665.1. NCBI lineage: Eukaryota > Metazoa > Arthropoda > Insecta > Coleoptera > Chrysomelidae > Diabrotica > Diabrotica balteata. The sequence continues at coordinate 44,085,031 of OU898284.1, forward strand.
TTATTTTACCGAGATATCGAAGAGGCACTAATAATAACAAAAATAAGAGAAATCACGATAGTTAGATATAGATATAGATTTATAGAGGTGACCTCAATGAAAAGATTGAAAAGAGACAAAGTGGAAAGTGTATAGAAAACTATGGTCTGGGAAATCGAAACGATAAAGGTCTGTTACAATTCTGTCAATAGCAGAACCTAGTTATTACAATCACTTTTTGAAGTTACCAAACAGACTAATGTAAACATGTCGATCGCCCTTAGATACATCGAAGAAAGTAGTTAGGAACCAGATAGACTACATTATGATCAATGAAAGATGCCCTAAAGCTGTTAAAGCTGTGAAAGCATATCCTGGATGAGACGTGACCTCAGATCACAATCCACTTATCGCCAAGATTACACTCACCCTTAATACTATTCAAAGATTTCAAAGAACGATAGATCTACGATAAATTATAAATTATGCATACTTTTTTAAAAAGAATTGCAGAACCATCTACGTCTGAAAGTGGCAGTAGCAGCAATAAAAAGAAAAACAGATTCTACATTGATGAATATATCTATATTGATGAATAAACCACAACGTGTTATTTGTGGACAAGTCTTGTCAAAAGAAAGCATGAAGCCATCAAAGTTACTTCGACATTTAAATAGCAAACATCCAGATAAAAAAGACAAGCCCGTAGAATTCTCTGAAAGAAAGCTGAACGTCCTTCACAAACAGCAAGACAGTTTTCCCTTGGCAACCACTACTAACGAAAAAGCATTATTAGCAAGTTATAAAGTTGCTTATCGTGTTGCTAAAACTAGTAATCCGCACACAATTGCTGAAAATCTGATTTTTCAGCAGCTGTTGAAATGGTACATATAATATGTGGGGAAAGAGAGGCTGCAAAATTAAATACAATACCTCTGTCAAATAATACTATTCAAAGAAGAATTAGTGATATGGCAGAAGATATTCAAGCGCAAGTCTTACGCATTTTTGTTATATTGCAGATCCAAGTATTTCTTTTATTGTCTTATGGTAAATATTATCTTGGGTAGTAAATAATGTTGTTGTAACTAGTTGCCCATTTATTAATCACTGCTTTGTACCATATTTCACTATTATAAACTTAAATATATCAGTACTTAATTGACGCTGGCCATAGTGTCGGTATAATAATTAAGATCTCCGAGAATGATTGGTGTTGCTTTTAATAGCCTCGGCCTTGCTGACTCAGCGCTCTTGTTACTATTCGTGTCAAGTGTATTCCCTGACCTACACCACAAGTAAGTCGTGCAATTTTACTAGAGTGCTGACTGGCTGTTTTAATTAGGGTATGTTATATATGAATGACCTCGATTTAAATTACCGAATATTTACATAAACAAATGTTACACGAGTATGAATTATAATATTATTTTATCTGTAATTCTGATATTTAAGGGTTGATATTACAGTCTGCTAGCCTGATGTTCAGCATTTGCTTTTCCATGGCTCTTTGGGTCTTTGCTATTTTTCCATGTTTTCCTTTCTAAACGTCTAAGTTTGAGAACCGTAGGTGAAAACAGAAAGAATACATTGGTTGAAGACTCTTGTTTGTAAATATTGGGGGTATTTTCTATTTTTTAGTATATGGGAAAGTTTTTCAAAGGATATCCAAGCCAACCGTATCCTTCTCTTTATTTCACCGGTCTGATTATATTTATTTAATTTAACTGGTTGTTCCAAATATACCTATTGTTTTACTTGTTCTATAATTGTTTGTGACATTGTAATTATTAATTCTTTTGGTTGGTTGGTTAGTTATAATTTTCGTTTTATTATAATTCATTTGTAGACCTATTTTTGTTGATTCGCTGTTTAATTCATTCATCATATTTTGTAATTCTACCCTTTTATCTGTTATTAATACAACCTAATTCCAACACCAAACCAAAATATACCCAAACCATACCCAGGAATGACAATAATAATAATGTCACTAACTAAAACAAATACTTTATGGGCATGCGAAGATTGAATGATGATAAGGATGATAAAAACTAAACGTAGAAACGAAAATGCAAGGAAGTGCCATTCTCAAAATCTGTCCGACGGAAATCTGTCCATTTTCAAAATCAATTAAATTCCTATTAAACTTTCAAAACCAAATTACACTTAAAATTTGGAATACCTATACTGATAATAATATATAATTGTTTAAATTCAGCAAGTCAAAGCAAGTCAATTCTTTGAGTTTTTACCTAATTTTACCTAATTTTGATAAAAAAAAGTATTTTTGTTTTCAACGAATCAATGTTTCCATTGTTTTCGGTTTCATTTTATAAACAGTTAGCTGGTTTTACAGTTGTCTGACTCAAGTAATAAACCTATTTAAGTTGTTTTATTATAAAAAAAACTTTTTCTAGGACTTACCTCTCCTTGGTGTTGCAATCTCAGTATCAAGGACCTCTACTTCAGTCTGGGGACTAGCGTGCTGCCTAAGTAAACTCTCGGTACTATCACCGGCGCAGCCGGTGAGTACTGTATAGCTACATTTATTAGTTATTCTAGGAATGTTAAGTTGCGATATCTTCTGTATTTCTTGCAGAAAACTTCTGGAAGACCTGTTAGTCTCTGAAAATTGTTGTGCCAAGTCGCTGCCGTCATTGTAGTTGCTTTGAGTGGGGTGGAAAACGTAGGTTTTCTCACATGGAGCCACCTAGAAACGTATTATTTTTGTTTACCAAATATTGTAATTTTTTAGAAAATAAAGCTTGTATACAGGGTGTTTTAAAAAAGTATGATATTAATTAAATCACGTATTCCGGGGACAAAAGTAAATTGGTTTGAATCCAACTTACCTGAACCCGTTTTCTGCTAGCGTAACCGTATGGTCACACTAAATGGCCCCTTTTAAATATACAATATTTAACACATACAGCGATATATGCAACTAGTAATACGACCACGCGGACTAGAGATATTTATGTAACGAATGACATACCCGGTACCTGATCAATTCGCTGACAAAGTCGTGTTATAGTTGATGTTTGTTGGTGTTCAAAATGGACGTTCGCTTTGAGTAAGTAATATTTTTTAATCTTATTTTTTAAGAAAACAAAAATATTTTTGAACAAATAGGATCTAGAGACATGTGTTTAAAACATGTTTATATAATTTATCACAAAAGTATTTTATCAAATGCGGTAGAGCTTCTAATATTTGTTTTTGACCATAACGTCACACAGGGATAATATGTGATAATTAATAGGTTTTTTATTTTTAGGCGTGGTTTTACATTACAAGAAGCATTGACCATGTTATATAATGACGAAAATATAGAAAATGATGAAACATCGGTGTTTATTTGTCCTCCAGATGTTCATGAGGATACGGATGAAGATTCCGGGGACAAAGACGATGGTGGTTTAGTTGACAATTTGTCTCATAGACGGTTATTAGCGCCAGCTAAAATTCGAATGAATCGTAACGAAAATATGGAACAAGGAGAGGAAGACTCTGTGGATGAAATAAAGATAACAAAATCTGATGAACAGGTGAGTCAGATAAACGACGGAAAAAATAAAAAATGTAGAATTTCTAAAAAAACTGAGATCAAGCAATGGATAGAGGGAGATATGATACATAATAAAAAATTTAAAAACGAGAATAAATCTGAAAGTTATGAATTTTATAACATGAGTCCATTATTATTCGAACTATTTTTGACAACGATATGTTTGATCATATTTTACAAGAAACAAAAAAATATGCTGCGTTCAAGAATTTTCCAGATCCAAATCTATCCATTGATGAATTAAAATGTTTTTTCGGAATTTTAATTTTATCCGGCTACCATCCCTTACCGGGCAGAACATATTATTGGGATCAACAGGATGACATGGCAGTACACATGGTGAAAAATTCTATGCGCAGGAATAGATTTGATCAAATCATGAAATGTATTCATTTTGTCCATAACAGCAAAATTGGAAGGACTGATAAAATGTGGAAACTACGCCCCATTATAGAAAAGGTGCAAATGAAATGTCTTAAGTACTTTCAACCAACCCAGCACAAGAATTATGATGAATCAATGATCAAGTATTTTGGGAAACATAGCTGTAAACACTTTATCAAAGGTAAGCTAATACGCTATAAATTCTTGACGATCTACCAAATAAGATGCCAAATTACCATATTTATACCGATAATCTACTTACGAGTTTCAATTTGCTTGTAGAATTAAAACTAAGGGGATATGACTGTACTGGAACAATAAGACAAAATAGAGTTCCTAAGGGGTCGCCCTTTGCCGGATAACAAAGTAATGGCTACTAAAACTAGAGGTTCTGTTTATTATGTTATATCTAAAAATGAAGGATTTATATTGGTCAAGTGGATGGATAATGCTGTAGTTACGGCTGCATCAACTTGCTACGGTATCAATCCTCAAAGTTACGTCAAGAGATACTCTAAGAAACAGAAGAAAATTAAAAAGTACAAAGGCCTTTGATTATTGCAAAATATACTATATTCATAGGTGGCACGGATAGAATGGATGAAGATGTGGCACGATACAGAATTGGCATCAGAAGTAAAAAGTGGTATTGGCTTGTTGACGTATGCGTACATAACGCGTGGGTGCTTTATAAGAAGTCCTCAAAGGAAAAAAAAAAAATACCAAATATAGTTTTCCGCCGAGAAATTGCACAGATGTATATGCGGAAATATGGAGTACCGCCTAGACGTCCTGGTAAGCCTTCAGTCAGCAAGAATAGTCTGTCCATGAATAGAGTGCCCGACAACCTACGATATGACAAAATTGACCATCTTGTTGTTCCAGTTCCTAACGGTAAAAGACGTAGGTGTGCAGGAGAAGGATGTTCTTCTGTGATACGTACACAATGTAAAAAATGTAGTTTAGGACTTTGCATTGAGTGTTTTGAAATTTTTCATACACAGTAGTGAATACATAATGTATATATATATATATATATATATATATATATATATATATATATATATATATATATATATATATATAGGTATCCTCCCTGTGTGTCCATACGGTCACAGCGTTTTTTTCTTATGTTTATAACAAAAAATTAATAAAAACATATTTTTGCGTTTATTTAGTTTCATTCCATTGTCATCAGCAGTTATATTTATGAAAAAATATATTTATTGATATTCTGGTAGAAAATGGGTTAATACAGCCCTTTGAATTTACAAAAAAAAATGTTTTTTTGCATTATCTCCTAAACTACTTAACATTTTGTAAAAAAAATGAACACAGTACTTTCTTGTTTTGAAAGCATTTTTCGTAAAAAAGAATAAACAAAATCTAAGCGTACAGAAAAATTTTAAGGGGGGTATGCAGCCTAAATCATCCCAAACTCTTGAGTACATTCAAATCAAATGAATTTTGTGACATCATTAGTTTAACACATCATTTTTAAAATTGTTTTGCTTTTTATCACTTTTTTCAAAAAACAATTTTTGCAGCTCGTGCAACTAAATAAATGGTTTAAATGAATTAACAAGTACAACAAATATAAATATGATATTACAGTACATGTTCAAATGACCCCCATTTTATTCAATACACATTCGGTATCGTTTTAATAAGGAAAACCGAATGCGCTAAAAAATCAAATTTTTCTGGCGAAATTGATTTGCAGCTTCAATTATTCTAATCCTCAATTGTTGTTCGTCCTCTATTGTTGCAGAATACACTTTCTCTTTCATATGCCCCCAAAAGCAAAAGTCCATGGGATTAAGACCTGGACTTCTGGGTGGACAAGAAATAGGTGCGTCGCGACCCCTTCCAATCCACCGACCATGATGCGGTGGATGGCCATCTTATAGAAACCACATATTTTGCCTTATTGCAATATTCACTTCTTCCAAATACTCTTTCTCTTTCTTCTAAATCGTTTGCCACGAACTGCAAATAATTATCACCATTTAAATTGTTGGGAAGAAATACTGGAAATATTAGATTATTTTCCACAATTCCTGCCCAAACATCCCCTTTGAAAGTCCTTCGGTGATGAGTTGTTTTTTTTTTTGGCGTGAAGATTTTCGTCGGCATAAAATATTTTTAATAAAATTAACATTTCTACTGTTTTCCATTAACAACCAATCGCGGGATCTGTCAAATAAACGTCAAATCGAAAGGCGCATTATTTTGAAGCTCTTACAAAAAATATCAATTTTAAAGGTTTTTTCTTCACTTTCACTGTATCACTTGCAGTGATAAAGACACATTAAACTAGTGGTCTGGAAGAAAGTGTATATTTCGTGTATAGGTAGTTTAATTACAAAAAAAAAGACATGGAAGAAATTCCACCGAAGCCTCCAGATAGAGGGAAATTTTATGTAGAATTTGGAGAAGATAGGACGATGGAATTTGAAGAATTAAAAAAAAATAGCAACATAACAATAAATAAGGTAACAAACGAAAAAAACCAAACAATTAGCACTAACGAGGTAAGTAACCAATTTGATTTTAATAACGATGATTTGACACAATTTAATAAAATAGATAGATCAGGTAATCCAAATTTAAATAAAGTTATAAATTTAAGATTAAATAATAGATATAAATTAGGAGATAGTGCACCATACATAGTACATATAGAAAATAAAAACGGTAATATCGGCAAATTAGACAGGATAGGCACGGCCCGATTAATTTTACGTTCAGTACCTGAAATTGAAAATAATATCACACAAATCACGATAGTTGGTAGGAATAAAATTAAGGTAGAACTTAATAATTTTACTAGTGCTAATAAATTAATTGAATCTGATAATTTAAAAAGCAAACAGTACGAGGCATATATTCCAACGTTTTTTACCCAAAGAAAAGGTGTTATAAAATCTGTAGATAAAGAGATAGAAGAGGATGATTTGTTATCATTAATTCAACCTAGATTTGGAATGAGGTTTGAAGTCTTACATGTAAAAAGAATAATGCGGAAAGTGGTACAGGAAAATGGATCAACTATCTATGTAAAAACTGGACCTGTAATAGTAACGTTTAAAGGTCAGTCTATACCTACCAACGTAGTAATAGAAAAAATGATATACGAGGTTGATAATTACACACCCAGAATGCTACAATGTTTAAAGTGCTTGAGATTTGGGCATATACGTGTTCAATGTAGGGGAAAAGATAGGTGTGAAAGATGCGGTGAAGAACATAATAAATCAAATTGTTCCAATCCTAACAATCTATTTTGTGTATTGTGCAAAGGAAAACATAGCCCTACTGACAAGGGAGCAAATTGTACGGAAAGGGAAAGACAGGAGTATATTAAAAAGATTATGAATACTGAAAATATAACATATTACGAAGCTAATAATAAATATAGAAAATATTATTCAACAGTAAGTAAAGAACAAGAAAGTACTTCCAATAAATATACAATCTATAAACGAAAACGATCAAATAGTATTAATTCTAGTAACGTAGACAGAGAAATAATGGAAGCGCACAGAAAAATCTTGCAAACTCCAAAAGTACAAATTCAGCCTTGTTATAATTTTAACAGCCCTATTTATTATAATAAAACACAAATACAAAACGATAATCAAAGTAATATAGGAGAAATTATAGTAAACTTTATTTCAACAACTTTAAATCAGATTAATCACAATTTAGATGAAAAAACGTTAGAATTACTGAAAAACAATATTTTACAATTATTATTAAATCGTGATGGCTAGCATATCATTTCTTCAATGGAATGCAAGGTCAATTAAAACAAATAAGGGTTATTTAGAAAAATTTTTATATGACAATAAAATAGATATAGGACTAATATCACAAACATGGTTAAAGAAAAGTAGCTTTATTAACTTTACTGGTTATAATATCTTTAGGAATGATAGGGATGATGGATATGGTGGTGTGGCCATACTATTGAAAAAAAAAATTAATTTTGATAATACTCCTACTTTTCATCCAATCAATGACGTAATGTGTAATAGCATATCAATAAAAATTAAAACCGGTAAAAAGATTAACATTTTTATTCTATTTATGTAAAACCAAATCTCAAAATTACGGCAAATGAATGGAAAAAGTTTTTTAATAGTATGGAGAAGCCTTTTATAATTGGTGGTGATTTTAATAGCCACAATTATGTTTGGGGTTGTAGTACTGTAGACACTATAGGAAAAAATCTGTTAGAAGCTATTGAGGACTGTAATCTCGTACTTTTAAATAACGGCAAAGAAACTTTGATGCGTAGACCTAATAGTATTAATAAATCGGCCATAGACTTTACAATATGCTCAGCAAATATTAGTCATTGTTTCGATTGGGATGTAGTGGACAATACTTTAGGATTAAATCATTTTGCTATTGTTATAAAGTCAAATATTAATTTGAGAAAAGGCAGCAAATATTTGATTTCACGCAAACAAATCCTATGTATCTCTTGATACGTATTTCGACCTAATAGGTCTCGTCAGAAGAGCTATTCATAGGGGTTCTCAACGTGAAAAATCAATATTTTCTGCCTTTTAAGAAGCAACAATACCATGGCTTCAATACGGACGCAGTAGCGACATCTAATTAAACAATCGTAAAATAGTTTCGAAACACAATTCAGATTTCTGCTTTATAATCTGAGCCTTCTAAGAATTGCAAGGCAAACAGATGTTGATAAAAGATGGTAAAAGACACATGGGGAATCTAAAATTTGCATTCCACGACATGTCTTTTACAACTAAGCAGAAATCCTTAGCGAATTGTGTTTCTTGTACTCCCACATAGTAAATCCGAATAAAATGAGAAAAGGCAGCAAATATTTGATTTCACGCAAACAAATCCTATGTATCTCTTGATACGTATTCGACCTATTAGGAAGAAATCTGAATTGTGTTTCGAAACTATTTTACGATTGTTTAATTAGATGTCGCTACTGCGTACGTATTGAAGCCATGGTATTGTTGCTTCTTAAAAGGCAGAAAATATTGATTTTTCACGTTGAGAAGAATAGCTCTTCTGACGAGACCTATTAGGTCGAAATACGTATCAACAGATACATAGGAGTTGTTTGCGTAAAATCAAATATCTGCTGTCTTTTTCATTTTATTTCGAATATACTCTGTGTGAGTACAAGAAGCACAATTCGCTCAGGATTTCTGCTTAGTTGTAAAAGACATGTCGTAAAATGCAAATTTTAGATTCCCCATGTCTCTTTTAACATCTTTTATCAACGTCTGTTTGCCTTGCAATTCTTAGAAGGCTCAGATTATAAAGCAGAAATCTGAATTGTGTTTCGAAACTATTTTACGGATTTTGTAATTAGATGTCGCTATCGCGTCCGTATTGAAGCCATGTATTATTGCTTCTTAAAAGACAGAAAATATTGATTTTTCACGTTGAGAACACCTATGAATAACTGTTCTGATGAGACCTATTAGGTCGAAATACGTTACATAGGAGTTGTTTGCGTGAAATCAAATATTTGCTGTCTTTTTCATTTCACTTTAGAGTTGTTTATTTATTTCGCAGCTGCGTATGTTGCTCGATATTCTTTGATTTAAGCCGCTGGATGCTGCGTTGGAAAAAATTTGCGTTTTACTTCCTGTCAAGTGTTTGTTATTCCAAGTTTTGTAAATTAATTTTAAAGATAATTTCACCACTTTCGTTGGAGATAGAGAGGCGGTGAGTAGCGGTGGTCTTCAACGTTATGTCCAAATTTTTCGTCGAATTTGTAAAGTTTTCTGTTTTTGTCTATTTTCATGAAGAATTTGTAATGTCCTTTTGTTCTTCGTAATGGGAAATAATTTAAGTAGCAGTTATTAGTGGCAATTTAATGTTTAATTGTAGTCCAATTCTACCTGTCCCTGTTTTTTTAAGAGGCAGAGCCATAAGTTTTGTTCGGTGTCGGCTTTGGCCTCAAATGATCGATCCAATTCACAGTGGAGATGATTTTGTTCGTGTGTTCGTGTCCAGAGAACCCCAGTTATGGTTTCAGAAACTTAATGTGTGATCAAGTGAAATCCAGGTAACTTTTTAGGTGTTTGTTTAATTGTAAAGTAAAGACAAACATTTTTTATAACAATAATTGCTTTCGTAACAATTTAAATTTTTGATTTTTAAAAAATTGTAAATTTTAGGTTTTTGCTTTAGCTGTCATTTTAATTGTTGTTTTAAATTTAATGTTAATTTATGACAGCTCGTTTAAGTATTTTTAATATTGACTTGTTTTGTTTTTTGCAAGGTTAACCTCCATGCAATTCTGTAAGTTTATATCTCCAAACATGTAAACAGATGACACATGTAATTTTTTCTTAACATTCTGTTTATTTTTTTAATTAACCCTTTGAGCTTAATTTAAAAACGATATGTTTTGCTTTTCTAATAATTATTTCCTTAGTTACAACTAGTTGTTGTAATAGGTATAATTAGGCACCTCGAAGTAACGCCCTATATTAAATTACTAGAGATGTTTCCTGTTTCTTTTTGTTTTGTTTGTCCCAAGAAGTTCATGACTCTTTGTTTCATTTTTCTGTAATTGCCCCAATCCCACCCCTTTGTCATTTACTTATCCACGACCCCAGCTCTCCTAACAAACCCTGAGTGCCGTTCGCATATATTTTGATTATTTTGCTTGCCCTCCACCCCAATAGTTTCTGTCCCCAACTTTTAGCCCCATAGTAATACACCATGTGCTAGGCAAAATAATTTCGTAACAATATAAAAACATACTAGAACACATATGGTCAAATTAAACAACTGGTTTTTTTTTCGGTTGTACATTTTTTTCCTCATCTAGGTAGTCTTTTTTTCTTTATTCAGCTTAGTGCTTCCAGCTTCTTCGTAGTCTTTCTTTATCTCTTACATATTCCAAGTAAGCTTCTCTATTTTTTATATTATTTACAAGATATTAATGTAGAAAAGGTTTCAGATTGTTACTTTTATATTAAATTGGTTTTTAAATCACTGATAACACATATATTATCTTATTTCATAAGAAGATCTCTTCCTTCACTTCTGACCCCCGGAAGGGTTGTACTGGCCATGTTGATATCGTGTGCTGTCCGTTTTCAAAAATAGTTATTTGTTTTGGTCTCTGGTTATATATAATAACCAGAGAGGATATTTATTTTAAATCATACATAGCTATTTTGCATATTCTAGTAATTTGGTTGATCCTTCTTTTTGGGAACTTCCTCGTAATCTTCGATCTTTTACCTTTCCTTGGAAAACTCTTCTTATGTTTTCCATGTCTGATCTTATAACATGCCAGAAGTTTTTTAATGGAGATGGGTCCACATAATTTAATGTGGCGTATATCTTTCTTCTTGTTTCTTGTCATAGCGTCCAAGATTCACATCTGTTTGTCAGTATTAAAATATTAAGAAGCTGTTCAACCTCATTTATAGTGTTTGAGAAATTTAGAAGAAAGTACTTCCATATTTTGGCCATTTTTCACAGATATAAATATGAGCTCACAACCTCAAACCTGTCAATCGTGGTCGTGTGTGAATGTTTGTTCTATAGTCTATCCACTACAATGATCTTTGTCTTTAATATGTTTAACTGCAGACCAAATATGAGTCGTATGAGATTAATTAACTCATTTTGACTATTTGCAAGAAGGGCTGTGTCATTTGTAAAACTTAGGAGTAACATATAAGAAGATAAACTTACCTTATTATTAGGTAAATATGAAGAATGTCGATTGCTTCTGTCCGCTGAAGTGCAAGTCCTAGTCCTAATTCTTATAGATTTGGTTTCTATCGAACTAATGGAAGTACCATTGAGAAGTAACTCTGAAATAACTACAGCTATACTTTCTGAGCGAGGTTGTGGCTTGACTCCATTGATAGTTATTTTCTCCCAACTTTCTAGAGCTAAAACATACATAAAAAATATAATTAGCTTGGAAAATTGTAACTGGTTTTATATTTGGACTAGCATTTCAAAATAGTACTTTTTATTATTAGAAAGACCAGTCGACCATATAGAGAAGAACGAGGCATTTAGGACCATGCAACAACGGAAAACTAGGACAACAATAGATAGATACAAAAACTTAAGGAGAGAGGATAAATGCATACATCGAAAAAAGAAACGAGACTCGGAAAATGACATATTAGAACGGCTCGAAAGCCATATGAGTCACGGAGAAAAAAGAAATTTATATCATCAAATAAGTAATATTAGAAAAGAATTCAAACCAAGAATCAACTATTATAATGATAAGGAAGGTAACTTACTTACCAACACAGAGGATATCCTGTTACGATGGATAGAGCACTTTCGAGAGTTGCTGGAAGGGGAACCTACTAACAATACAGAGCTGGAATACCGAAATGAGAAACTCGTGGAACCACCCTCGGTAAATGAAGTGAAAATACCTATAGAAAAACTAAGGAACCATAAATCCCTAGGCAGCGATGGCATCCCAGCAGAGGTATTTAAGCACGGTGGAGAGCAGCTCACTAAGGTGATGCGAGAAATTGTTTGTAAAAATTTGGTCTGAGGAGCAAATGCCTGAAGAATGGAATTGAGACTCAATTTGCCCGTTACACAAAAAGGGAAACCAACTGGAATGCAATAACTACCGCGGAATAACTCTCCTAAAAACAGCATACAAGATATTGTCAAATATTTTGCTCGAGAGATTACATTGAGAACAGGATTCAGGCGTGGACGTTCAACCATTAACCAGATCTTTACACTACGACAGTTACTTGAAAAATCGCAAGAGTTTAATATAGATACGTATCATATTTTTGTTGATTTTAAAGCGGCATATGACAGTATTCGGTAGCGTTGTAAAGACCAAGTCTTGACAACGCTATGAATGAGTTAGGAATTTCCAAAAAACTCATATGTTTGATAAAAGTGACAATGGCGAAGATGCTATCAGCAGTAAAAATTCAAAAAGACTCGTCAACCCCATTTGAAATACATAGGGTGTTAAGAGAGGAAAATGCGCTAGCGTGTCAGCTTTTTAATGTTGCCTTAGAAAAAGTTGTGAGATACGTTAATTTAGATAGCAGTTAACCTCAATAAAAACACATCTGAGGAAATAATAAGGCGAATAATAATTGCAAACAGGTGTCATGGTCTATCAAAGTACTTAGCTAACAAACGTTTGTCTCAAAAAACTCATATAAAACTGTATAGAACATTGACAGTCCCCATTCTCACATATGGATCAGAGGCATGGACGCTAACTAAAACAAATGAATCTGCTCTATCGATTTTTGAAAGAAAAATGCTACGCAAGATATTCGGAGCGGACTGTGAGAACGGAATATGGAGGCGTAGACATAACTTTGAACTGCAGTAAAGATATTACCACTATATTTAAGCGAAACCGCCTGCAGTGAGCAAGACATGTAGCCCGGGCCCCTGAATCGAACATGATAAAAAAAGATTCTAACAGCGCAACCAGTGGGAATGAGAAGACGGGGTAGGCCAAAGCTGAGGTGGATGGGCGGGGTAACACAATATGCCGGGAAGATCGAAGTTGGCAACTGAAAATGCAAGCAAGGGACAGAACAGAATGAAGTAGAAAGCTTGAGAAGGTCGAGGCCCTCTAAGGGCTGTAGCACCAAGATGATGATGATGATAAAGAGTACTGCTTTAAATTGAAGTAATACATAAGGTACCGTTCACTCACTACAGGTGTAAAAACGAATGAGGTAATAACGATCTTTTTCTTTACTGATAGGTAACCAAACATGAAGATGTGTAGTATAATGAGTACTAACTATAATGTAGTCAGAATTTTCAAAGGGTGGTGAATATTATGCTTACTACAACACTCTGAAATTTTGAAACTATCAAAGGTCTCGTATGCGAAAAGAATATTTTTTACACAAAAAACTAATTACTGTCACTGGCATTCGTCAAAGGGTAATTCTTTTTTCTGACGTTTTATTAAGGGTTTATAGTTTTTCTTGTCATACAATAAGAAATAATATTGTTTGCCGCATTTATTGTAAAGTATACTTTTCATCCCTTCATAAAACCCGCAATATATTCTTTTTATTTATTTTTAAGTCAGTCAGACTTTGTCTATATATATTAAACAAGTCAGGCTAGCAGACATAAATTTAAAAATAAAGCAATATATTACGTTTATGAATACCAGTCGATCACTTTTTCGCAGTGTAGACATTCCACCCTGAACATTTTCACCATCATAACGAAGTCATAGAGAAACATCAAGAAATTCTTAGATGATTGCACGCCCTCACTGAGGCCGAGCTTTAGGTCGTTTATGGTTATTTCCTTTTGACTTTAGCGGGATGATACCGAAATTGCTGACGATTCGAAAGATATATTACAGGGATTTTCAAAGAAGTAGAGGAATTGATGTAGAACGGTGATTTTGAACGTGAATATAAAATATCAAGTATGTTTCTGTGGAATATATGAAGAACAAAGCTATGATACCTGCTAAGAACAGAAAAGTACGAGCACATTAACTTTAAAAAAAGTTTTTAAAAACACTTTCTGACTACTTGATTGACGGGGGTTTACTACAAATATTTGTAACAGAAATTAGATAGAAAAACACAGAGAAATAGAAACCTTCAATAACGATGAAAGAAAATCTCTAAACATATAAGAGACTACATACCATCGCCAGAACAAAGATAAGAGAAGCCAAAGAGAAACAAAAAACAAAACAAAGTCAAGAAATAAATGAATATGAGTCGATATGATAACTTTAATGTCCATAAAAAGGTAAAGAAAATAGCTGAAGAGTTCAGAAAACGCAACAGCTGAAAAATAACAGATGATGAAGGCAATCTAGTCATAACCAAAGAAGATAAAAATAAAGTATGGGAGGAATACTTGGAGAAACTTTTGCACGACCTTAAAACAATACAAGAACCCACCATTGAAGAAAAATCTGGTCCCAAAATTCTATCAGAAGGAATAACGGCAACCGTCAGACAAATGAAGGATGGAAAGGCGTCGACACTTGATGAAATTCTTGCAAAACTGCTAAAGCTGAAAAATGCCAGTAGAGTTCGTCTGATAATGTCTGATTGACTACAAGAAGGCTTTCGATAGAGTAAGGCATGAACAAATGATGGAAGTGCTGAAGAGGACAGGGATTGCTGAAAGATACCTAAAACTAATAGCTGACTTGAATTGGAATCAATTAGCGGTGCTCCCAATAGATGGATAATATACAGATCAGGTCAAAATTTTAAGGAGACTAAGACAGGGGAGCATAATTTTACCACTGATATTCAATCTCTACTCGTAGCACATTTTTGAAGAGGTCCTAAAAGATATTGATGAAGGCATCTCTCAATAAATGGAGTCAAGCTCAATACCCTGTGGTATGCAGATGATACCATAGTGTTTTCCAATACCACAGAAGAGTTATTAAATAAAATAATGAACAAAAGTAAAACATATTGACTGGATATAAACACCTGTACAAACAAGCTAATGTCCATCAGCTAGGAAAACCTACCTGGAGCAGATCTGTATGTGAATCAAATGAGAATTGAATACAGTACAACTACTTGAAAACTATAATCAAGGAGTCATGGTACAATACCCAAGTGATTAAATGTCGCATCGGAAGGGCAAAAAGTACATTCTGACTATAAGCTCTGTGTTCAAGAGCCATGACTTTAAACAAAAAAATAATGAAACAAAAATAAGACTCATTAAATATTACGTGTACTCAGTGCTTCTGTACGGAGTATAAACGTGGACATTAAAAGCGGAAACTTTAACAAAACATCAGGATTTTGAACTATGATTGTGCAAAAAAGTTCCTGAAAATACCATGGACCACCAATGAAGAACGGAGGATGAACACAACCGCGGAATTGGCCAACATCGTAAAGGGCCATAGCCTGCAGTACTTCGGGCATATAATAAGAAATCAAGGCAGATATGAGCTACTCCAATGCGTTTTGTAAGGTAAAATTAAAGGAAAAAGAGCCCCAGGATGAAGAAGAATATCTTGCAACCAACAAAGTTATTTTAAAAAAAGAGGTTTAAATCTTTGTAAGTAGGTATATTTAGAAACTCTTAAAAGGGCTACATCTAAATAACAAACGTTTTCGGAATAATAATTCCATCATCAGGTTAAAAGCCTAAAATAAGTATGAACCATTTAATTAAAGCAAACGTGATTGAAATGTTGACTAAGGTTTAAAAATCAAAATGATTATACTTAAAGGTTAACATGCCTGAGCCACCAAAATATTAGGGTAAAAACCATTTACAGTAAATAAAGTTACCAAAGATTGTACATATTGTTGTTAAAAAATTAATGATGTGTAATATTTTATTAGATTTTACTTCAGGCAACATACAACCATGCCATACGTGAGTACCAGCGTCCGGAGGGTAGGCCTCTTCAAACGGACTTCAGCTGGTAACTTATTGACAAGATACCTATGAACGGTGTCGAAGACAAAATGTCAGTGCACCATGAAACAGTGTTAGTTATACTTAATATTACTGCAGCCAAACGATTTAAAAGCTCTAGTGATGTTAAAAATGATAACAGCAATTTAAGTGTTAGGATTTAAAAAGTTTTTTATTATTGAATTTTGGATGTGAAAGATGTAAAATTACCGATCGAGTTTGAGGTAATGTTTAAGAGAATGACGTATATATTAGGCAGCCTATGGTACTATTTGTCGTATGGAATGTGGTCTAAAAAGTGTAATTTGTTACTGATTAGCTTAGATATGTGATATGGTCATTTATGTTGATCACATCTAGGACAAGGTAAAATTGAATTGTATATATTTGTAGCTAATATGAGACCTCGTTTTCAAACGAAATTGTTTATGACTACTCGTATGATAAGAGGTTTATATAGGTGGGACTAATAAATTGACTAAAGGTTAAAAATCTTCCGGCTGAAGAATGTCCATTTTACCTTCTTTTATTATTTTTCTGTCATTTCATATATCAGCCAACTACTCACTAGTTTTAAACTTAATAATCACTTAGACACAATCCAACAAGGAGTACGGTCCTGACAGTGATAAAATATATCACCTTGCAAGCCGTCCTGAAATATTTAGGTTTTTAAATGAAAAAACCAAATTAAGAAATTGTTTTTGTTGCTTTATACACATAGTTATAGTGCTGTCTTCAAGTCGGCCGAGAAAACGTTTACGTGAGTACCAGAAAATCACTTTATAGTATCTATATCAATATTAATATAACCTATAACGTTCCGAAGAAATAGAAACAAATCCAGTTTTGGGTCAAAATCCACACCGGTTTTGGAACCGGTGACAGGTCCGGACTTAAAATTAATTAACCATGACTTCAAATAAAACTATGAATACTACTCACACTTCATCTCATGTCTCATATTCCAGTGTTGTCAACACATTTAAAGACCCAACAAAGAACAAGCTATAGTACTCTCCAGTATTGAAGGAACTAAAGTTCATGACTATATCATAGCCGTTGGTTCATTAGTTGGTCCACGTAACGTATCCTTCGCTTCCAGAATTGCCAACAACAGAATATGTATATATCTTTCATCTAAAAATGCAGTTGATTCACTACTACATTCCTACAAATATGTTATTATAAAAGAAACTCAAATAGAAATAGGAAGACTTATCTCTCCAGCTCAAAGACTAGTCATATCAAATGCTTGCCCTACTGTTCCAAACACGTTAATTGAACAAGAACTACATCAGATGGGTATAAACCCTGTCTCAAAAATGACTTTCCTACGAGTAGGCATGCCTGAAAGCGAATACAACCATGTCTTGAGTTTTAGAAGGCAAATATTTATTACACCTTTAGACAATATATCTATTCCTGATTCTTTCATTATCTCTTATGATAATACCAATTATCGTTTATACCTTTCTATAGAAGGATTTAACTGTACAAAATGCAAGACTATTGGTCATCAGGAAGCTGAATGCTCTAACCAAGAAAACCCCACTACTTCTAATATACACTCACAAACCTCTCAAAATATATAACCTACAGTAAATACATCTAATAACCAAACAGAACTACAAAGTTTTGACAAAGCTAATTCATCCACTGCTAGTGCACACCCAGAAACTTTTCAAGACACATCAATTCCAACAAAATCCTCTAATAACCAAACAGAACAAATTATGGAAACTGACAATAACCAGACAGGATCCATAAGTAATAGAAGTGAAATATCTTCCTTAAATACTTCAACACCTAAAACCTCAAACAACATCAGAAATCCTACTCCAGTAGAAATAACACCAAATCCAATTACTACAAATGTCCCTAATCAACTAAAAAGGTTCATTTCATCTTCTCCAGACATTAACGAAAATACCCCACAGACCGATTCACAGATATTTACTCCTCCTGTAGTAAGCAAACCAAAAAAAAAGTCAAAAAAGTCATCCAGAAATTCCCGGGAAGAACTTTTACTTTCACTAGAGTCAATAAAAGACCAAATAGAAAACAGATCACCACCTTTTATCTTAAATTATAATGAAATATGTGACTTCCTAGAAAACACAATATATGCCAAACACCCTGAAATAATTACTACAGATTACTCTAATGAAAATGCCGAGCTAATTGAGATCCTTAATTTTGTTCACGCTTATACCCACAATTCAAAATTAAAAAATAATATAACTAGATTAAAAAAGAAAATAAACCCCAATAATATCTCTTCCACAGAAGAGACAGATGAACAATTATCTCAAGCAGAATTCTAACATGTCCAATTCCTTTATTCTACAGTGGAATCTTAATGGGTTTTATACCCATCTAGAACCATTAAAACTTTTAATAAACGAATTATGCCCAAAGATCCTATGTCTTCAAGAAACTCATTTTAAACAAGCTAATATAAATCTTCGTAATTATCAGTGTTTTCCAAAAAACAGAGTAACACAACACGCCAGTGGCGGAGTAGCTATCTTTGTAAGTACAGACCTAGAAGCTATAACGTACCAAAAACATATTAATATATGCAACATTTATTTACCACATCCTAGCGAGCTAGACCTACAAGAACTAAATAACCTTCTTGATCAAATTCCACACCCACAAATAATTTTAGGGGATATGAATTGTCATCATTCTGCATGGGGAAGCTCTAAAACAGACAAATATGGTAATCTAATGAAACATCTCATTGACTCTTCTGATCTACTATTACTTAATACAGGAGAACCTACCAGGTTTAACTCCTATAACGGCTCTTTTTCTGCCATTGATTTATCATTATGTAGTCAATCCTTATCAACGTTTCTCACATGGAATACTTTAAAATCTTTATATGACAGTGACCACTTTCCTATCTGCATATCATTAAATCATATTCAATCTCCTAATTTTCCAATCTATCAATCCTGGAAATTAAAGACTGCAAACTGGTCGTCTTATCAAGATGACATTGAAAAGAAAATTGAAAACTATCATCCAAGTGATGATATAAACTCTAATATTACCTTCTTAAACAATATAATTATAGAAGCAGCTTTAAATAATATAGGTATAACAAAGCTCTGCAAAATACCTCCAGTACCTTGGTGGAACAATGAAGTAGCATATGCTCTATCTTCTAGCAATCATGCTTTTAATGTATTTAAAAAACACAATACAAATGAAAATTTACTTAATTTCAAAAAACTGAGAGCTAAAGCAAGATATCTCATAAAGAAAAGCAAAAGAGAAACCTGGAGAGAGTACGTATCATCTATCAATCCGTCTACACCCTCCGAGGTTGTCTGGACTAAAATTCGTAAACTTAAAGGCTCCAATTCTTATAGACATATAAACACCTTAACACACAATAATGAATTAATCACTTGCAAAAATAAAATCGCAGAAGCTTTAGCTAATGTCTATCAACATAATTCTAGCGACAAAAACATTTCTTACGAATCCCTAACATACAAGAAAAACATAGAAATTTCTACAATATCCATTATCAACTCTGACACCCCCTTAAATGCTCCTATAACTCTTCAAGAGTTAGAGTTTTCTCTCTCAAATATAAAAAACACATCTGCAGGACCAGATGATATTCTACCAGTCTTCATAAAAAAACTTACCATTCGGAGCCAAATTAATTCTGTTAGATTTATTTAATACCTGCTTCTTAAAGCATGAATTCCCAGATCTTTGGTCTCAAGCAATAATCATTCCCATTGTTAAGCCTAACAAACCAAAAGACAATCCTACCTCTTACCGACCAATCTCTCTTACATGTTGCATGTGTAAGATATTGGAAAAAATTTTAAACCTCCGCCTTATATGGTACTTAGAAAATATTAACTTTCTTACTCCCTTCCAAAGTGGTTTTCAAAGAGGCAGGTCCACATTAGATAATCACGTTGCATTACAGACTTCAATTAATGAAGCTTTTGCAAATAACCAAAAACTAATAGCAATATTTTTCGATAAAACCCAAGCATACGATAGAGCATGGAGACACTGTATTCTACAAACATTGAAAGATATTGGCATTCAAGGTAACATACTTGCATTTATAAAAATTTTTTTAAAAAATCGCTCGATTCAAGTTAGAATAAATGATGTTACAAGCTCATCTAAGATACTAGATAATGGAATTCCTCAAGGTTCGATTCTTAGTCCAACTTTATTCTTAATCGCTTTTAATAGTATTGTTGATGTAATTAAAGCGCCCATTAAAGCTAGTTTTTACGCAGATGACATTGTTATTTATACTAAATCGAATAATATAATGACAGCAACTAATATTATACAGAGTCTCCTAAATCGGCTTTGTAATTGGACGATTTAAAACGGGATTTGTTTTTTCTACTGAAAAAACACGATACATTATTTTTAATAAAAATAAAACCCACCTCACAACTAGTCTTACATTAAATAATTTACCTTTAGAACAGTCAAAAGAAATAAGCTTTCTAGGTCTAACTTTTGAGAGAACTTTAAATTGGAATTCACACATAAATAAACTACAGCTTTCCTGCCAAAAAAGATTAAATATACTCAAAATATTATCCAACAGAATTTGGGGTGCTTAGGCTTATTATTATTATTAATTAGGCTTTACAAATCGCTTATTAGAACTAAAATCGACTATGGTTGTATATGTTACGATGCTGCATGTAAAACCACTCTAAAAAAACTAAACAGTATTCAAACTACAGCTTTGAGATTAGCACTGGGAGCTTTTAAAACTAGTCCAGTTAGTAGCATGCAAGTTCTAACTGGAGAACCTCCCTTACATATAAGACGACAGCAACTATCCTTGAACTACATTGCAAAGATATCATCCCAGAAACAGCATCCTGTATTTTTCCATATCTGCAACCCTGGCCTTCCTCCTAACAATAAGACTAAAAACTCTACACCCCTCATAGAAAGAACAAACCTTACAACTTTTGATAGGAATCATTTCAATGCAACACTACATATAAACGCAAACTATCCCCCATGGACAAGCCACCCATTAACTATTGATGTAACACTTACCAAGTATCCCAAATCTACTACAAATTCCACAGTAATTAAATCTCTATTCATGGAAATTCTAGACCACTATCCTAATTATTTGCAAATCTTTAACGATGCCTCTAAAACTCCCAATGGTCACGCTGCTGCCTACTACTGTAAAGAAAATTCTTATAGCATATCGATTACCAACCAACTGCAGTATACTAACAGGTGAAGCTTCAGCTATTTTGGAAGCCCTAATCTTCTTCGAAAAGAGTAGAACGATGAAGTGCATTATAGTGACAGACTCATTAAATGCATTACTGAAACTGAAACAAATATATACCAACAACCCTATTATACAGAGTATAAAAAACGTACTAGAAAAATTTTCATCATTAGGAAAGGAAGCGGCTTTTATTTGGGTACCATCACATATAGGTATCTACGGAAATGAAAAAAGCAGATCAACTGGCTAACAAAAGTCGAATGAACTCAAACCATATTGCACAATTGAAGACATATCCGTACACCGATCTAAAAAACCTGGTTAAAATCCATTATATTAATACTTGGCAAAATTATTGGGAAAAATTAGGTACTAAACTAAATGTAATTTGCCCAAAAATAACTGATGTTCTAGAGACTCCTTTAAACAGAAGAAACCCAGTCATTATTAATCGTCTAAGCATTGGCCATACTGCCTTAACACACAAATACTTAATAACAAAAGAACCACTACCTATCTGCTGCAGCTGCTCTAACCCACTGACTGTCAAACATATCTTGCTTGATTGTCCTCAATTCATGGAAAAAAGAAGATCCCATGGATTCACAGATGATGATCTCAAGACAGTTCTCACCAAAAAAATTTCAACAGCGTTAAGCTATTTAAAAGACATCAATTTATTCAATTGTATTTAATGTAATATTCAATTGTACTTAATGTATCATTCAATTGTATTTAATGTAATATTTCATGTATTTGTTACAGCCACTAATAACCCTGCGCGGTTGATGTGGTTTTGTGTTTAAATAAAAAAAACAATCCAACAATTTATCAGAATTCACAATTTTCCTTTTCTCAGACACAAGTCCATTTTATCTCAAGTTCCCAATTATTAATTATAAAAATCCTCACTCATCCATTAAGTTCATGTTGTTTTATAAACCGAATTTAATATACACAAAATAGATTTTTTTTAGGGTGCTAGATGCTTTTAGCATGAGGGACCTCTATTACCTCTAATTTGTTGATTAATTCACTTATTTTTTCATAAACAACTCCCCTTTTTAGTCATTTCCTGTACTTTTACTCTTTTCAAGTCTCTGATGAGCTCAACCTTCTCATTTTAAATTTAATCCTATATGTTATAATTTTAATTTCTTTAGCCGGAAGATTTTTAACCTTTGGTCAATTTATTAGACCCAACTATATAAACCTTTTACCATGCGAGCAGCCATAAACAATTTTATTTAAAAACGAAGTCTTATATTAGCTACAAATATATACAATTCAATTATATCTTGTCCTAGATGTGATCAACATAAATGACAATATCATATATCTAAGCTAATCAGTCACAAATTACACTTTTTAGACCAGACTCCATACGACAAAGAGTAACATAGGCTGCCTAATGCATACGTCATTCTCTTAAACATGACCTTTAACTTCATCGGTAATTTTACATCTTTCGCATCCAAAATTCAATAATAAAAAACTTTTTAAATCACAACACTTGGATTGCTGCTATTATTTTTAACATCACTAAATCTTTTGAATCTTTTGGCTGCAGTAATATTATGTATAACTAACACTGTTCCATGGTGCATTGAGATTTTGTCTTCGACACCGTTCATAAGAATCTTGTCAATCAGTTACCAGCTGAAGTCCGTCTGAAGAGGTAACATTATTTACTGTAAAGGGTTTTTACCCTACTATTAATTTTGATGGCTCAGGCATGTTAACCTGTAAGTATAACCATTTTGCTTTTTTAAGCTTTGTCAACATTTTCATCGAGTTTTCTTTAATTAAAGGGTATATACTTATTTTAGGCTTTTAAACTGATGATGGAATTAGTATTCCGAAAACGTTTATTACTTTGATGTAGCCCCTACAAGGGTTTTTAAATATACCAACTTACAAAGATTTAAACCTCTTTTGTGATACATGGTATACAGCCAGCCGTAGCTGGAATGGACCATTTGGAATGGACAGGCACCCTAAGAATAAGAATAGGTGGTAAGCAATGTCAAAGAAGAATTTTAAAATACATTGTACTATTGTATAAAAGTGAATGGCAGTCATTTTAAACAATTATTGTAAGAAGTTTTGGTAGTGAAATGTCAGTTTTAATGATTTTCTATTTATTTTTCTTATAAACTAGTCACTTAAAGCATCATGACATGTGTTATACATTTTTAAAACAGTAGAAAGAAGAACATACAAAATATCAAAAAAAAGGTGGAAGTAATTTAAAAATAATACAGGATGATATGGGGGTGAGAGGGTGCCCTTTCCAGCAAGCTTAAATAATATAACATAAAGTCTCCCCCTCTATATAGTAATTGACGTGTTTTTGCGCTTTTCCGAAAAATTAGAAATTTAAAAGTTATTTAAGGCGGATAGTTTTATTTATCTGAAAAGCACTGTACATAACAGATTATAATGATCAACACTTACCAAAACTAAATTTCCACAAATCGTTACTAGCCTGTCCGTTTCTTTCTCCCCCGAACACCAGCATGTGAGAAGATGGAAGTCTACAGGCCGCGTGGCTATGCAACGGCCCCGGATTTATCTTGCTCTTGACACAATGCCATGTCCGCGATGGAATGTCCCACTTCCAGAGATCCGACCTCTCTTGAAGGTCGGTCATTCCTCCGTAAATCCACATCGCTTCTCCTTGGAGGATTGCTGAATGTTTGTGCCGGGGCGGGGGGCATTCGGAGGAGCCCTTTCCGATCGTCGAGATCAAGTGCCAGGATTCTGTGTCTGTAAAAAATGGAAAGAGAGAATGATCAATAAAAAAGAAAACGGAAATGGAGTGATCATTTTTTATTGCTTCTTTGATGTACCGGGTGGAATCCCTATTAAGTTTAATGACTGAACACATAAATATAGGCTATTTTATAGGGTCGATTTATCAAAAAGGATATTATCTAAGATAAGTAGAAAAAAACTAGAACAATATCCCTTTTATATACTATGCACATTTTATAATAAACGTGAGACTAAAATCATATGATGAAAAGGTTACCAATATGACAAGGCCAAGGTTGTGCAAAATAATAAATTGTCTCGAATTTTTCCATTTTAAAATTTTTAATTAATTTTTAAACTTATGTGATTCGTGAATTTAAAATTAATGGATTATAAGTTAAGATTTTTGTATATTTCAGTTATGGAATTTTGATGTGTTTCGTCTTGCGTCGAGGTTTGTTGTCCAGATGGTGAACCTGTAATAGGAGCTTTCTTAACTTTTTGATATGTATAATTTCCGTCTGGTTCATTTGTTTTTCATATGCCTTTGTTGTAAAATTTCGACTCTGTTTCTGTCAAGGTCATTTTTAGTTATTTCATAGAGACCCAAGTATGGACTATGTCGTTTGTTACGATTTTGGGTGCTTAGTTTTTTTATTGTTGTAGAATTTCTAACTCAGAGGTTAATAGAAGCCGTAAAAAACCTTTAAAACAACAACGAGGTGAGAGTTAAAACCGGCAATAAATTCTCCAACGAATTTAAGACCACAAAAGGCTTATTGCAGGGATGCTCTACATCTCCGACACTGTTCAAGATATTCCTCGAACAAATATTAAAACCATGGAAAAGGAAATGTGAAGGGATGGGAATACCTATCCGAGACAACTTCTTGTACACATTAAGCTTTGCAGATGACCAAGTGGTAACGGCCCAAGATGAAGAAGATCTATGCTATATTCTCCGAAAATTAGAGAAGGAATACATACAAAATGGAGTGGAAATAAACCTACAAAAGACCGAATATTTAACAACAGAGCAAGAATTAATGATAAACTTGGAAATGGACGATAATAGGGAAATTAACGACACTGAAAAATTTAAATATTTAGGATAACCAGCAGATTAGCACAGACAAGAACATGTATTAAACTAATGAACGGGGTACTGTGGGATAGACAGATTACCAGAAATACAAAGAAGAGAATTTATAACACTTTGGTACGCATTATAATGACCTATGAAGCAGAGAATTGGGTAATAAATAAACGAAACAGGTCCAAAATCACAGCAACTGAAATGGAGTTCATGAGAAGAAGCTGCAGAGTGACAAAAATAGATCGCATCAGAAATGAGGAGATAAAACGAAGAATGGCAGTAGAACAAGACATACATCAAAGAAAAACGTTTAATTTGGTATGCACATGTGAGAACAACAGATCATACAAGGTGGATAGCAAAGATTTCGGATTGTAGCCCAATAGGAAGGAGGAAAAGAGGTAGACCCCGAAGATCATGGAGGGATGAAGTGGACGAGGCCATGGAAAGACGAGACCTTAGAGATGGAGAATGGCAGAACAGAAAGGACTGGAGACGTTAGCTGAAAGAAGAAAGGCGGCGACAGCTGTAAAAATCCTTATATAGATAGATAGATAGAATTTCTAAGCTATCGGTTTGGAAGCTTACAATAGGTCCCTAAAAAGTTTGAGGTTAGAGTATCTGTAAATTCCTATAAACACTTGAACGTTTCTTGTTAAACTTCTCCACTTAAAAACAATTTTACATAATCGCTCTCAAAATTTAATCAGTTCTCAAGTAAAAGATAAGCATTTAGACTTTCTCTTTAAAAGTTAATTAGCTTTGGCGAGGTTGAAATACCAAGTCCAATTTCACTCTTAGTTCTTAATTTTCTGTCGAAAATGGCATATGATGTTTATATTCATAGTCAATATCTCGTTCTGTTTAGTCTTGATGAAACCTACAATTTATGCGGTAAGTTAATAATAATTATTCTTTGTAGGGATTTGTGCATCACTAGACCAAGCGCCATTTTCTCAAATTGTGGATTATGGCATTTTCTGGTGGAAAATAGTATAAACTGTCTACAGAATAAATCCCATTAATCGATTAGTAACAGTAACAAGGAAGCAGAGAAGATGGGTCTCCAAATCAACGAAAATAAGACGAAATATATGTATATGAGCCGCAATAACCAAAGCAGACACAGAATCGGTCAGAACATTACCATCGATGACTTTAACTTTGAGCGCGTTAGAGAATTCAAGTATCTTGGAACAACAATAACTGAAGACAATAACGGATCACAAGAAATAAACAACAGGATTCAGGCCGGCAACAGATGTATTTTTGCCCTCCAAAACATTATAAAATCAAAACAACTAACACAAGGTACGAAGATACAGGTCTATAAAACAATCATACGACCCGTTGTGATGTATGGAAGCGAAACGTGGACGATGACAAAGGCAAATGAAGAGAGACTACGTGTTTGGGAAAGAAAAATCCTAAGGAAGATCTTTGGTCCGGTGCTTGATGAAGCATCAGGACAATATAGGATAAAAACTAATAAAGAGCTTGAAGAACTTTACCCAGACGCCAACATCATAAAAGAAATAAAGTCCAGAAGACTCCAATGGGCAGGACACCTCAGAAGACCTTCTGACGAACGAACAGTAAGACTGGTGTGGGAGGAAGTCCCAACTGGAAGGAGACCACGCGGACGCCCTCGTCTCCGGTGGCGAGATAATATAGCAGGAGACCTAAGCACTATGGGCGTGGAGAATTGGATGGAGGTTGCTCAAGACAGAAAACAGTGGAGGCATGTTGTCGAGTCGGCTAAAACCCACGAAGGGTTGTAACGCCACAGAGTAAGTAAGTAAGTAAGATTAGTAACAGTTAACCAGATATATTTAAAAAGACCAAGTGCCTTTTTTCTTATTCTGGATTTTGAATTTTGCATCAGTATACCAAGCGCATGGTTATAAGCAAAAATAGGATACCACCTGGTCAATAACTAGTTAACCAACAACCTATAACACAAATCACCAACTTTTGTTATCTGGGTGCAAACTTAAATGAACAGTGGGATCATCATCAATCAGCCAATCGCGTCCACTGCTGGACATAGGCCTCCCTCAGTTCTTTCCAGTGTTCTCTACACTGGGTCGCTTGTAGCCAGTTTCCCGCTACACGTTTTATATTATCGGTCCATCTAGTCGGTGGTCGTCCTCCGCTTCTTTTATAGTTTCTGGGCCTCCATTCCATAATATGTCTTGTCCACCGTCCATCTTGTGCTCTGGCTAAGTGCCCTGCCCAGTTCCACTTAAGCGACGTGGTTCTTTCGATGACGTCTTGAACTCGTGAACAGTGGGATGAATCGAAGAAAATTCAAAGAAAAGGAACGGGAAAGCAAGATCAGCTATCGTCAAAATGAAAAACATCTTTAACAGCCACGACATAAAATTGGAAATAAAAGTTCGTTTACTAAAATACTACGTATTTTCCGTTCTTTTATATAGCGTAGAGTTATGAACTTTAACTGAAGCATCATTGAAGAGACTCGAAGCATTTGAGAGGTGGTGCTATACGTATGTTGAGGATTTCCTGGATAGACAGAATTACCAACGAAGAAGTACTACATAAAATGGGTAAAGAGCGCGAACTAGTGGTAACCATAAAACGTCACAAACTAGAATACCTGGGCCATATAATGCGCAATCAACAACGATATGACCTACTTCGGACCATACTTCAAGTTAAAGTGCATGGGAAAATAGGTCCAGGACGGAAAAGAATATCCTGGCTGCATAATCTGCGAAAATGGTTTAACTTAACCGCTACAGGACTTTTCAGGGCAGCAGTCAACAAAGTCAGAATAGCCATGTTAGTATCCAACATCCGTAACGGATAGGCACCATAAAAAGAAGAAGAAGACCAAGCGCTTCTTGCGAGCGTTTTAATGATTAGAAATCGAATATTTTTCAACATACGTACATGAACCCTATTTACAATAATTTGTTGAGGTGTTTAGGTTAAGAAGTAGTGGCAGTTATTGCTTAAATTTTTCTACAGAAGATGCACAAGAAGAATCACTGTAGATGCCTTCAACTTCTGAAGGATAAACAAGAAGTAACATTATTCCTCAACAGAAACAATAAGAAGAGAAAATAGCATTAAACAGTGAAGAAAACTATTCGCCCATAGGAAGACCAAAAAAAGGAAGAATACGAAGTACTAAAATCAAATGAGCGAATCAAGAAAAAAAAGTTGTATTCAAAACAAGAGTTACTTCACACAGAGAAATGTACTGGGTGGTCCAATAAGCCGATCTCTCAGCTATATATCAGAAACTATTCATGTTATAACTTAAGGAGAAAAAGTTCCTTAGTAAAAGTGGTAAAGAGAAATCGCTGGAAATAACTTTCATGTTTCTGGGTTAACCGCTAGGGGGCGTAGCCTGTGAATAAAAATTTGAAAACCAGTTTTTTGTGAAATATGCCCAATTATACCAATTGGTAAATAAGTAAACTAGAAAGAGGCTTTAATTCTTTACAAAATTGTTCAAGTACTTTTTTTTTATTTTTTCAAATAAAGATGGGGGAGAGTGGGAAAGTATTTGTGGATAAATACCTATAATTTTGGTTTGGATCAACCGATTTTAACGAAATTAGTGTCATTACAAAGAGTATGGATGGTTTAATTTATATCTAACATTAAACAATTGAATTTAGTTTAAATTGTCATGGGTAGAGGGTACTTTTGAGTAGAAAAAATTAAAATTTATTTTTTTTTTAATGTTTAATGGAAACACCTATTTATTGTAAATTATAATGGAACTGGATTAAAGTCGTAACAAAACGGCGCAAACCGAATGGTAATAGCTGCTGTAGAACTCGAGATAGGAATGAAAACGCATAAACATAAATAAGTATAGTATTGACTCACTCTTTATTATAACTTAAAATTAAATATGTGAAAGATCATACAAACATCTCGATCATTAAAACCTAATGTCCAATTAAATGTTCAAATTGTTTTCCATCATTGTCCACACAAAGATGTAATCTTTCACGTGTAGAGATAACAGCTGCTTCAATCTCAGCTGTTGATATACTATTTATTGCGTTTATAATGCGCTGTTTCATCTCGACTCGAGCGGTTGGTCGAGTTTGGTACACCAAGTCCTTCAATCTTCCCCACAGATAAAAGTCCAGATATGTTAAGTCTGGAGATTCCCCTTCCAATCAATTTATTTGGATAACTTGCATACAAATAATCTCGAACTCGTCTGGAAAAGTGCGCAAGACACCCGTAATGTTGTGATATCATATCTCTTCTTGTTTGTAAGGAAATATCTTCCAATAAAACAGGCAACTGATTTTCCAGAAAATCCAAATATTTTTAGCCAATTAAAGTTATATCAAAGAAATATGAACCTACGATCTTTCCATCAACTATACCACTCCAAACATTAAGACTCCATCTACCTTGAACCTGCACCTCATATATTCAATGCAGATTTTCTTTAGCCCAATAATGCATATTATGCAGATTAACACCACCCGCACTATTAAACGTAGCCTCGTCTGTTCACAAAATCTTTGACATGATACGCGATTGTTCTTCTAGCAGACCTAACATCCAATTGCAGTAATCCAGCCTTGCATCAAAATCTCTCTCATGTAAAGCTTGGTGGAGAACTTCATGATAAGGATGCAGTCTAAAAAACAGAACAACAAATATTGGTGAAAAATGAAACTACTATATTTACTAAAACTCAAAAATCTTGAAAAATCTACAATTGTTTCACAAGATAAATCATGCATAAGTATTTTTAAGAAACGAATAAAAGGATAAAAGCGCCGTGTTGCCGTTTTGATTGAAATATTAGAATAACAGTTGAATCTAAAGTTTAAAGGGAATTCCAAGTTTCTGGCCTAACCGTTCACTTTATAATATGAAAAACCAACCTGTGATGTTTTAAAATCCTTAGACCAGTAGTTTTTGGGTATGTTTAATTCTATAGAGATTTGCCGACTACTTATATGTGGATTCTGTTGAAATAAAGCAAGAACATTGATTGAATTATCTTCGGTCATACCTCTACTATATGGTTTAAAACAAGGATGATGAAAACTACCAGTTTCTCTTAATCTTCTTACCTTTCTTTCAAATACTTCTTTGCCATAATGTCTCCTGTCAGGATATCTTACAGAATATATTATACGTGAGGCAATAGCGGCATTTTGGTGACATTCGATCATATCACACAAATCTGCATTTGATATACTCATCACGGATTATTAGTACTCCTAATTAATTACTAATATTACCAATCGACGGTTAAACTGCAAAACCTCGTAAGTCGATTTTTGGTCAATTATGACTTTTATACTTTTTTGGTTTATATTTTTCCATATCTTTTAAACTACGAAATCTTGTAAGTCTATATTTAAATTTAATGGTACTAGCGACATCTACAAAAACCTCGTAAAACTAACTGTTAGCAGAAAACTCTTAAGTTCGACTTGCGTGGTTTTGGAGTTTAATTTTGTGGGACTTCCAGAAACTATTTCATTACTTGAGTGGTGGTTGTCAATTTTGTTGTTGTGTTAATGAGATTTTGAGAAGATAATATCTATTGGTATTACATAATTTTGATAATGAATTCAAGAGGAAAATATATCTTAAGCTTAATAAAAACAAACAGTGCAGATTGCCAAGAGGGGTAAGTTTACTGTTGTACAATTAATTGTTCGTAATCAATAAAGCAAGGTTATCTTTTTAGCATAAAAGATGGTCAGGCATCACTTAGTGATAATAATTATGCAGATAAAACCCATGATTTAAAATCTTTATCTCAGAGTTTAAATAACAGTAATGATGATGTTATAAATTTAAATTCTGAAGAAACGGAACCATTTGAAGACAGTGGATCTGAATATATAGTGTCTACCGATGACACTGATGAAAGTGACCAATTTACCAATGAAGCTGAAACTGACAATAAAAATCAAACCAAAAAGAAAAGGACAAAAAAATGGAATGTACACAAAGAAAAATGGGGTCGCTCTAACAACAGAATAAAAAGAATGCGAGGTGAGAAATATGATTCCAAAATGTACGAAAAAACTACTAAAAAGTACGTAACCGTTGAAAGAAATCAAAGACAAATGGGCCCAGCATGTGAATGCAAATTGTCTTTAAAATCATCAAAACTCTTTTGCAGAACATTTAGTCAAGAAGATAGGTTACAGTTATTCAATAACTTTTGGCAGTTGAATTGGGACGAGAAAAAAATGTTTGTAAAAGGCCTTGTTGATACAGCACCAATTAAACTACGCAAAGCAGGTAACTAATAATATTTTAAACTCTATAATAGGTTTACTAAAATAAATTTGATTTTAGAAGCCATTGAGAAACAGCGGAAAGGTACCTTATGTTTTCATTTAAAAAAGAATAGTATACGACTTCGGGTATGCAAAAAAATGTTTTTAGAGACACTATGTGTAGGGGAGTGGAGTGTAGCAAGTTGGGTAAACGTAACTCAAACCCAAAATATTGAGCAATTGAATACTAATTGTAAATCCGAGCCAACGGAAAAGAAAAAGTTCCTAATTAACTTTTTTCAAAAGTTGCCCAAACTTGAAAGCCACTATTGCCGTAAAGAAACATCTAAATTGTATTTAGAACCGATGTGGCAAAATATAAACGAATTATATAGATGTTACACTAATGAATGTCGATCAACTAACGAACATGCTCCAGTAAGTTACACGTATTTTAGAAGACAATTTGAGGACCAAAATTTGTCTCTGTTTAGGCCAAAGTAAGTGTTTACTTTTTATTGCCTCCAATAAATCAATTTTTTTTAGGAAGGACCAGTGTGACATCTGCACTAGTAACACTGTTGGGACTGTAAGTAATGAAGATTATCAGTTACATATTATTAGAAAAAATGCTGCTCGCCAAGAAAAGGAAAAATTAAAACAGTCCACTAAAACGATTCAACTAAATTGTTGTTCACTATGGATTTACAAACGGTTTAAAGTGGGCCAAAATTGCAAGTATCTGTTTCGTACTATAAAAAGAAACTTATTGTTCACAACTTGTGCTTTTTTAATCTAGCATCAAATAAGGGTGACTGTTACATCTGGCATGAGGGAGCCGGAAATATAAAAGCTTCTGACTTCACATCAATTGTCATTCACCAGATTGAAAAGTATGTAACAGAAGAAACAAAAGAAGTTATTTTTTTTTCTGATGGCTGCAATTACCAAAACAGGAATTCAACTTTGAGTAGTGCTTTATCCAATTTTGCAGCAGCAAAGAATATTCAAATTTACCAAAACTATTTGAAAAAAGGACATACTCAAATGGAGTGCGACTCGATGCACGCCTGCATCGAGCGTCAGCTGAAAAATAGGGACATTTATGTACCTGGCTGTTAAGTTCAAATTTGTAAAAATGCAAAATTACAGTATGTATTACAGTATCCTTATGATGTTCATTACCTAGATCATCTTTTCTTTAAAGATTATTCCCAGATTGAAACATATCCCTCAACTCGTCCAGGTAAGAAAAAAGGTGATCCTACAGTCACAAATTTAAGGTGTCTAGCATATCGTCCGAATGGTCTTATAGAGTACAAATTGTATTACGAAGATGACTGGAAACTACTACCGCAACGACCCAACAAAGAAAAAGCAAATAATGCTCCGCCATTATCATATCCTACTGCACCAAAAATACCACTTTCTAAATTTAATAATTTGCAGGATATGAAAAACTTTATTCCTAAAGATTTTCGGCATTTTTATGAGTCTCTTGCTCATGAATAAATAGAGGATATTAGCCAGTTATAAATTATCACAATTTTTATTTTTTATTATTCTTATGGACAGAATTTAATTTAATAGTGAATATTAGCAAGTTTTATAAACTACGGCTATTTTGGTTTTGATTTTTTTACTTTTTAAGTATAAAGATTGGTTGTCACTACTCGTTTTTAAGAATATTTTATAAGTTTTATACCATAGGTGATGTAATGTACTAAATTAACTAAAACTAATTTAATTTATTGCTTTTTTTTTAACCTCGGAAGTGATTCTTTTAAGACAAAACCTCATAAGTTTACTGACAGTTTAAGATTTTAAGTTGCAAAACCTCGTAAGTGGCTTTTTGACAAAAAAAAACAATGTTACTAAATTTTACTTAAGAGTAATGTAATCGTTACCTCAAAAGAACCCTACACTCAAAAAACGAGAAAACTGAATGTTAAGTCAAGAAGCCAAAACGTTTTTCGTCTCTCCTGTAAAGTTACATAAAACTGACTTACGAGGTTTTGCAGTTTAACCGTCGCAATATTAATATCTCTTGAAAAAAGTGCATTCTTCAATTCGGATTATAACACTTTTGAAAAAACTATTTATAATCATATAAAATAACAATATTTAAAATAGGTATCAACATTAAGATTCTTTTGCTATAAAAAAATTGAAAGTACCTACTGACTTATTTTTTAATTTAATTTATAATACAATACTTATTTTATGGGTGAGTCAATACTATACTTACTTGTGTTTATGCGTTTTTATTCATATCTCGAGTTTGACAAAAGCTATTAACATGCGGTTTGCGCCATTTTGTTAAAAATTTAATCCAGTTCCATTATAATAGTTTACAATAAATAGGTGTTTCCATTAAACATTTTAAAGAAAAACAAATTTTAATTTTTTCTATTCGAAAGTAACCTCTACCTATGACAATTAAAACTAAATGCAATTATTTTGTAGTAGATGTAAATTAATTCATCCACACTCTTTCTAATGACACTAATTTCGTTAAAATCGGTTAATCCAATCGCAAGTTATAGGTATTTATCCACAAATACTTCCCCACTCTGAAGAATTAAAGCCTCTTTCTAGTTTACTTATTTAACACAGTATAATTGGGCATATTTCTAAAAAAACTGGTTTTCAAAGTTTTCTTCACAGGTTACGCCCTCTAGCGGTTAACCCAGAAACTTGAAAGTTATTTCCAGCGATTTCTCTTGGCCACTTTTACTAAGAAATTTTTTCTCCTAAAGTTATAACATGAATAGTTTCTGATAGCCGTTGTATAGCCGAGAGATCGGCTTATTGGACCACCCGGTATGTAAAGAATCCAAACAGCTCCATATGTATTTTTGTAAGTGTAAGTGGACAAGATTAGTGTGGATAATGCCCAAAAAAAATTGATTTTACAATGTTGAATCTCATGATGCTCAGAGAGCTGTAATTTGTTTAATTATTTCCGAAGTCCCAATAAAGCGTAAAAGAACAAAAACCAATAACAAAAGAAATACTACAAGGATATACACAATATCCGTTGGCAGTGTGTACACCTTTCTTTTTATGAACCTTGAGAATATCAAGTTACAAAGTCAATGCAGGTTTGAAAGCTATGAAACGTCCAATGGGTGTTCGAGATTGTCCTGGTCAAAGTGGAGGTCATAATAAAATTAACGATAATCGTGTACAAAAAGTAATAAAGTGTAAAAGAAACCTTTTGTTTTGATTTAGAAAAAACTCTTCCCCTTCCGAGAATTTCAAAAAACATCGTATTATAAGCGTCAATTATGTATTTACAACTTTGGTGTCCATAGCGGCCAGGATAACAAAGGTCATTGTTATGTTAGGATAGAAGTTGAAGCTGGTCGGCAGTTGTCTTAAGAAACACATTGAAGAAAATGTTACTTCTGCAAAATCGTTTTCAGAATCAAAATGGTTTTGATTCTGAAAAAGATTTTGGAAACTCTTCCTATTATTAAAAAAAATTACAAATGATAGTGATTTTGAAGATATTGAACGTTTATATACCATTGATGATTACGTAAACGTAGTGAAGAAATATATATATATATATATATATATATATATATATATATATATATATATAGATATATATATATATATATATATATATATATATATATATATATATATATATATATATATATTATATATATATATATATATATATATATATATATATATATATATATATATATATATATATCCGGTTTTTTTAGGCGTTACGCCCATCCGGTAGGGATCTATGGAGGAGTATCACCGAGCCGCAAGCCCTTATCTCTTGCCGTACTGCTCCACCATAGGCCGATCAGATTCCAGCATATCCTAGTCTAAGCCGCAGATTCATCTAGAATTTTAAACTGCTGCGTTAGACTTTTTGTTTTCTGTACACCGAGCTGGGGCTCGATCCCACATCCACTGAACCATTCGACAGTGAAGCGAATGAGAGGCAGCCGCACAGCCCGCTGAGCTATCTGACCGACACCCACTAGTAGTTAACAGAATGAAAAAAGAACAATTCGTTGGAACAAAGAAGTTGGAAATTATGATTACAAACCGTAAATCAGACATAGGAAAAGTAAGGTAATCTGGTTTAAAACAAGATAAATTTTAATAAGAAAGGATAAAACACTGAGTATTCTTATGAAAACTGAATTTAACACTAGTGAAGTTGAAGTAGATCTTCATAAGAAACTTCAAAAAGGACGGCTCGTTGCAGTGCAGTCACTAAATAGCCACTTAATTCCTGTTTGGCCCATAGGCAAGCCACCTTCTGTGCGTAAGCTTAACGATTTAATATCTTTAATACACTTAAGGCTGTTTTATCGGTGCACCAAAATTTTTTCTCTGTTATTTACCGACGAAATGTCTCGAAATTTGGACATGTTATACGAAATTATGTTGCCTTTAAACTGATGGTTTTACTTTTTTTATTTTTTTGAATTTTCCGTTGAAAAATTGGATTATACTGTTTAACGTTCTATTATAACCAAACTTTTCACGCCCATCAGTTGAAAGAGTTTTTTTTTCTGTAATCGTTGATTCTTTTTTCACCTTTCTGTGTCCAGTAATAATCGAGAAAAGCGTATTCAAACTTTGAAGAAAATTGCTAAAAAATACTGAAATCTAATAGTGAAACGTGTTCCTCATCATTGTCGCTGAGCTTGATCGATAGTGACGTCATATCTCATGAACGTACGGTACGGTCTTATTTTTATTTTCTATGGGTACGGTCAGTTAGTTCGCTTGAATTAATCCATTTTAGTTCTTTCATTCTTGTATTTTCTTTATCAACTTGCTTAGTTTTTACAGTTTACAGTATTCTTATTTATTTTGAAAACATTGAAATTATTTAGTTTACGCGTATGTTAAGTAATATATTATTAGTTTAGTGGTATAAGTTAAAAGTTCTTTAGTTTACGCGTATTTTTAAGTATTACATTAGGTTAGTGATATAAGTTATAAGAGACAAGATAAAAAATGAGTCCCAGTAAACGTCCTATGTCAAGGAAAACGAGAGCAATTGCACTGCATTAAGTATTTATTATTTATATTACAACCGTTTTTAAAAGCTTTTATTTAACTTTATATATATATATATATATATATATATATATTTACATCCTACTATCCTTAAGGACTCAAACCATAGCGCAACCTTACGGCCTCTCCTATTTGCAGGTGTATATAATATTTTAGTCGTCGTGTATATCGAAACAGGTAACAAAACATTCTTAATGCCCTAGTTTCTATTTGGATAAAACAAAATTTAACATATACTCTCCCCCTCGGTTCTCCTATCATTACCACCTCGTGCCGATTTCCGATTTTACAGCCTCATTAGTATAATTTTTATCCGTATTGTGGTCTTGGGGCCTCATATACACGACCTTATAGACTCATACGGTGTTGTCAATTCGCTCACTGCGTATTTCGATAATTCGGGGATTCCCCTCTTTCTTTCCTATTTAAGCCAAGAAAGTTATTTCTCATTTCGCGATTGTTTAAGTAATGGATACCTCAAAATAGATTTATGATCTTAAAAACGGCAAAAGTATAATATTTAAGTAACCTATATTTTAAACAGAAGCTTATAAATGACAAAATATTGTTATGATTTCTAAAAATTTGAACCTGATATTTATTGAAAGAAATATAATAATTTTGGTTATTTAAGTCAATGTAATACTTTTTTAAGAACATTTAACACAACTGGACACAAATCAATGAGATACCATATTCTTACAAATATAAATTAATAATAACAGCAAGTATTAGATGTAGGGAGCCTGATCTAAGCTAAAGTAGGGACTGGCCACAATTTAGTTTTGGAAAAATGTCATCTTAATTCGATTAAGAATCATAAACACAAACTACCAACACTAGAAACTAAAATTAATAAAGACAATTTTGACAAAAAACTATATTAAAGTAGGCTAGATCAAATAATTTAACAACAAAGCGTTACATGCGATGAAGATACTTAACTAAGTTAGTTGGGAAAAGAATTAAAACAACATAAAGCAAACAAGCCTCTAGGAGGAATAAAAATAAACACAAACTTAAATGAAAGAAAACGTACACTATAATGTTTACCCAAAGTATAGAAATATATCTGAAGGAAAAAAGAATGTTTATATAAAATATAGATCTGAAAGAACGCAGGGGACTTATGAATATAAGATAAAACTTCTAAAATTAAACATTGAAAACCCATTTAATATACTGCATCTTCTTGCTTTAGATAAAAAAGAAATTTACGATTGTTTGCTGTCTTTCGTCAGAACAACGAATATACAAATATAACCACCTTTGTTAATTCCTTATGTCTTTTCTTAATGTATGCATACCTATCTGTCCGAGGCCTACCTTTTATCGTTTATAAAAATGCCCTGATCGGCCCCTGGGCGAGAAGAGTGTAATCCCTGTGTAATCCCTGTATCTGTTTTTAAAAATTTGTGTCTGACTGTGTGGGTATTTACCCTAAAGCCAAAAAAAAAGTCCAGTTGTAATATTTATTCTTTTATATTTAATATAGTATTGAGAGGTTTTAAGCTAGTAAATATAAAAAACAACCGGCAAGCAAGGAGATAAAGATAATATGCGATGTTCATAGATATTTGAAGACAAATGAGATGAGAACACGAAGAAGAATAACCGGAAAAAGACTTATTAAACAGAACAAAAAGCAATGACATAAGAAACTATGCAGAATAAACAATATTATTTAATTGGTACAGGAAAGAAAAAGAAAATGAATCTGTTATATTAGCAGAATGGTAGAAAATATCATAGTTAGATTAGCCCTGGAAAGAAAGAGATAAAACGAAATTATCCACACGAATAGGAAGAAAACGGGCAATTTGCCTATATAAAAAAAGAGGAAGAAGACATTATAGTTAATTGAAAAGTTACATTAATATTACATTTTTAAGAGGATGCAATTATCTTTTTTGATGTGTGGAGTGTAATAATGTGAAATATAAACTTAAGTTTAAGTTTGTAGGGTCGCCATTCTTCTCCCCCGGTCACCATCTTTTAACTTTTTTCTGGTCATTTTACAATAAAATTACATCCAATCAATATTATAGGGGGTTTTTCAAAGAATAATTTTTACTACAAATTTGTTTAATTTCATTGATTTCTTTGGATTTTACAGAACTCCAATGTTCTTGAATACTCGTAAGAATACGATAAACGATAAAAACGATTAGGTTTAGTTTTCTAGTATAAGTATTTATATTTGTTTATTTATACAATTTATTATTTTGTTAACATTGTTTTGTGATTATTCGTTTATTATCTACTTTTTCCCGACCATGTATGAAGTAAAGTTTGAAGGCACGTTTTTAAGTGTTATTCCCATTAGGCTTAATCCATAAACAATTTCTAAGTGAGATAATATTAAGCATAACTATATATTTAAAAAGTTGTTTTCCAGATACTGTTTGTTACTTTTCTTTGATAGTCGAGGCTGTGTTCCTAATTCAGTAGAGTTAGAATTGGCGTACCTAATTGTGGGTAATTCATTTTCAAATTCTTAGAAACTTTTGATTAATTTTGATATTTCCATGATATTACTGCAGGTTTCACCAGAACAATTAAGGCACACTTTAGAGCATTTAAGGTCTGCGTTTTGGCAACCACACATACTTTCACAGTTTGCCTTGCATCTGCAGAAAATTTATTTTAGAAGTTCAAGGGAGCTGGAGTTTTGAAAGTTTTGATTGGTATCCAAATTTTTTTACGTTTTTTTAGCCCCAAACTTCAGGATCGCAGTGTTTTCTGCTGATAAATTCTAATACTTTCGAAACGTGCTGTATCTTGTGTTGGCGGAATCAATGATAAGTTAAATACATTTTTTGGTCACTTTGGTCATTTTGGTCTCGGCAAATCGTTTGTATCTCATGCTGTCAGAGAATCATCTTTCTTTCCATTATATAAAGAGACAAAAAAATATTCGCCAACGACAGTGAGCAAAGATAGCTGGGCCTTCTCACTGAGAAATATTGTTGTTCGGCTAGCGAATTAAGGGTGTTTCTGTAAAATTTTAATGAATTTTGCCGATCTTGTAAGCTGCTGATGTTGTGTGGCAACTTGAAATAGCATGGGAAAATAGCAAAACTCTGCAATGATCGCCATACATAAAACTTAAAGGACAGTATAATTGATGCGACTTAAACCCTTTTGAAGGTTTAAAAAAATTGGACACTTTTGACACACAACATTACACCGCTTAATTCTTAATGCCGTAAGCAAGACAAGAATGACAATGTCGTCTGTTACGACGGTCTTAGAAGCATATGATTCAAATTAAGCAAGCGCAAAACAGGTTCTGACTGTGTCTGCATCAGATTCTGCCTGGACGACACTAAAACCCACATCTAATAGAGCAGTTTGTGAAGATCCATTAGGTTTTTTTGGTTCTCTACATTACTAAGAAGTTGATGTTAGGATACTGTTGGCACGGTACTCTTATTAAACGTTATCTCTGTCGATTTGTGCTTTTTCGTGCGACGCAAGCGCATGAGACGGAGAAAGTTTTTTGTTGGCAAAAAAGGTCGATAATAAAATAATAATAACATAGAACTGTTAAGAAAATTTCCGAAAGATTCCGAAAGATGTGAATAAAAAAATATATAACAGGAAACTAAGTGGAATTGTTCATTTTTATCATATTTTTATGAGTACTCATGAATCCGGTCAACTTCGGAATGCTATAAAACCGAAAGAAATTCATGAAATAAAACACATTTGCAGTAAAAATTATTCGTTGAAAACCCTCTATAATAGTGCTCTCATGTCTTTTATTGCAAAATGACCAGAAAAAATGTATAAGGCTCAAACAAGTTTGTTCAAAAACTTCCAGACTCTACCTCATAGGTGATTGGGAAAAAGATCAATAATAAACTAATGATACCATAGGAATCACGATGATCACTACACTCCCTTTGAGAGGGGAGATTAAAGAGAGAGAGATAAAGAGCGAGAAAGAGAGAGAGGGAGAGAGAGAGAGAGAGACCATAGGAAGGTTAACAAAATAATAAATGATATGAAGAAAAAAATATATAATAAAAAAACTAAGCTTAAGGTCGATTTAATGTAATTTTATTTTAAAATAACCAGAAAAAATTTATAAGGCCCAAAAGATTTATTCAAAGATTTTAGTTATTTTTGTTTGTAACTTTTTTTTCAATTTTCGATTAAAATTTATATAAATAAATACAATTTAATTTGCTATAAATAATGTTTTATAACATTTTCACTCTCCTTTACACTCCTTATTTCAAGATGACAAGTATTCAAGGACCCAATCAACATTGGAGCGCTGCAAAAACTAGAAAATGAATGAAATTAAACAAATTTGTAGTGAAAATTACTCTATGATATTGCTCTGATATCATTCTATTTATTAACGGAATCCATTTACAAAAGTTTTCACACAGCTACGCAACCATCCATTTTTTTTTAATTTATTGTTTTTTTTTTAATTATTGTTTTATTGTAAAATCGCTAGAAAAAGTTATAAGCGAAAAGCACAATAGAAAAATTTTTCAAACTTTTTTAGTTATTTTGGTTTATAACTTTTTTATTTTTATTTTCCGATAAAAAGTAATACAAATAAAGTTGTAGAAAATTTAATTTGGTAAAAATAATGATTTATAAAATTTTCTGTAGAGTTGCTAATTTACGAGATACAGCGCAAAAACCCTTTGCCTCTCTTTTTCCAAGATGACGGCCTGGGAACAAGGGTTGCGACTTCACAAACTTGAATTGAAGTTTATACTCACCACCCCCACATATCAAAAAAATTAAATTGCGTCCTTTCAAAAATCTAATCTCAATGTAACTTTTCAATTGAATAAAAAATAAGTAGCTTATTCTATACGAGTATATAAATAGAAATACGTGTTCGTTTATTAAAAATTTCAGTGTGGAAGTAATTTCTGTGAAACAAAATATCCTCGTTTATTTTACTAAATATATACACTGTATACCAATACATTTTCCAACACATAAAAATTAACGATAACATCACCATATGAACGTAAACAATCTTACTCTGTAATTTGAGCCAGATAAAATGATTCAATAGTTGAACAACACTGTTGCCAGCTAAGTCGAGTCTGTAATATGGCAATATGGTTTAACACATAAGTGATATACACATTCAGTATACTCATAAAAGCGCTCTCCACGGCAAATGGCTGAATTAAAGGCGACTTTACGGACTCATTTTGTTTTATAATTTGCAGCTATTCTATAATACCCACAATTTTTGTAATACATTTGTGCAGTAGGTAGAGGTCTCTAGTTTCTCATTCAATAAAATTTTGGTAGAAAATAACAATCAGTTAAAAGAAATACATGAAAAACTTTACGGACTCTGTATATTGAGTCCATAAATCGCTCGAGTCCGTTGTGTATGGTAAAAACCTTAATGCAGAGTCTGCAATGTTAGGAGGATATATATATATATATATATATATAATATATATATAATATATATACATATATATACATATATATATATATATATATATATATATATATATATATATATATATATATATATATATATATATATATATATATATATATATATCTGACATTCGAAATGTCAGTTTTTTGTATGTGTCAACAAATAATCTTTAATAAATAGTTTGGAGATATCCTTATGTGTACAATTATTGTAATTATTGAACCTCTTAACTTATTTTCGTCTAGTAATTTCATTACAGAATGCATACAAATCCCATTTAACTTTAACAAGAATTCAAATTCTACTCTCCAATGACAGCATGCGCGAACACGACCGATTTTGTGATACGGGAAGAGCCTATCTTGTTATTCATAGTATCATGGTTCAATCCATCAAGAATTAGCAGAAACATCTACTTTACCTAGTTGTAGTGTCGATTCGTAAGTAACCCTTTTTACTTTTTTTTTATTTACTTACCGTAAAGTAAGTAAATAGAGGGTTCATGACCTTACATATTATTTGTTTATGGTCAAAATATTACCAATGTTTTACTCTTAAATAATAATAATAACAAATAATATCATTTGCAAAAAATACTTTAAGTTTTA
This sequence comes from Diabrotica balteata, assembly GCA_918026665.1. Lineage (NCBI taxonomy): Eukaryota > Metazoa > Arthropoda > Insecta > Coleoptera > Chrysomelidae > Diabrotica > Diabrotica balteata. Next base: position 44,127,885 of record OU898284.1, read on the forward strand.
TCGTTATTTCTAGTAATAGCTGTCATTCTCAGTCAGTTGAGATTGCCTCTCCGCAAAAACCATCTTTTTCGGTAGAAGACAGAAGAATAGGGGACATAAACTTTTTCATTAAATCTATTCAAGGTTTGAATAATCATTCTCCATTTTCATGCAACTTTTCTAATATGGAGATTATCAAAGAAAAAATGGACGGATTGATAAGTACATTGACTTTTAAATGTTAAATGAGGAATATTGAAAAGGAGATAGCAACATAGGATTCTGGTAACAATTCACTGAACTTGAATGGTTCTGGTTATTCAGACATACAGCAGCAGCACGCTGCATTAAATATACCTGTGATGTCCTACAAACAGTATGCAAAACATACGGAAATAGTTGCAGATATCATCAGCCAAACACTTTGTGATTCCTTAGAAGAGGCTGGACGGGAGGAATTAGCTTTAGCCAAAGAAATTGGTGAAGTAGATTCCGACGGAAATGGGTTAATAACCGTTATAGCTGATGGTGCTTGGTCAAAAAGATCGTATAAAGTAAACTATGATGCTTCTTCAGGTGTAGTACCTGACGTTGTAAAATTTATTAAATTAGTACGCCTTTGATGGATAGGACATGTAATTAGGCGAGATGAAGATGAAACGATCAGAAAAATTTTCGACCGAAGAGGACCAGTGGGAAAACGATCCAGAGGAAGACCAAAACTTAGGTATCAAGATAACATAGAGGATGATCTAAAATCCATCGGAGTTAAAGCATGGAGAAAGTTGCCAGAGGCAGGGGCGAATGGAAGATTGTTCTGAAGAAGCCTTTGGCTCATGACGAGCTGTAATGCCACTGATGATGATGAAATAACTATCCACGATTTGTATTTTATTCATCAATTGGATACTTTTCTTATGTAACTGCAACCTATAAATATATTAAAATAATGTATATTCCATTCAGAGAACTTTTTCCTCGCAGTGCGTCGCCTCGAAATACTTGCCAAATAAATACATTTACTATTATGATGGTTTCGCAGGTACCAATTTTTTATAGATAAATAAAAATATTTTTTGTTTAATTTTTACTACGCTAATATCAGTTTTCTCTAACAAATAAATAATTTATTGAAATAATTTTCAAGCTATAACTGCGAAATTGTTTATTTGTTTGTGACAACAAATTGTAATTTTTTTGATAATAATATTCGTATGTTCTTTTAAATTTATTATAAATAAACACCATGGTGTTTTTTGCAGTCACGTTTCACAAATTTTTATTTAATACTATGTTTAGCTAAGACATATAAATTAAAAATGTGATTAATTCTTTTTAAAACATTATCGACGATAATTAATAAAAAAAAAAGTATTCCGACAAAACTAATTTGAATGGAGAATAATGCATTTATTATCATTAAACAACCCGTCGGCCGGCGCCACTGAATAAACATCCAAACTTTTAAATTCGGTACGGCACGTACGGTCTGACATAAGCAAGTACATATTAGAAAAGTAAGTGATACGCCCACTTCAAATCGCAGTATGCTATAACTGCGAAAACAGCCTTAATACTAAATGATGCAAAATCTCTGTATCGCTCCCTTTTCAGTAACAATACAGTAGAAAATGACATTGACGACTTTAATGGAGACTTTACTTTGGTGTACAAGATGAGTAATGTTTCTTTACTATTTTCACAATATTCAGAAAATTGTACCTACTGTTAACACTGAGTTCAAGTTTATTTTTTTTTTATTTTTGATTAATTTCTTAAGTAATATAAAATATTCAAAACATGTCATATTTATTTATTGTCATACCCAAAAAGAAAAAATAGCTTGTGGCCTACTAATCATTCACTAAAAGTGATATTTAAGCTACGCATCACTAGACCAAACGACCCCTCCATGTCGCTTGGGCTCTTGATGTATAACACAATTACACAAAGTGGCGAATATCGTAAGTCGACCAAAAGCCTTTATATATATTTTTTTCGTTTTTCTTCAACATTAGCAAGTTACTATTTCGCACTTACAGGAAACATAAAAAACTATCTTCGAAAACAAAAAATTACGACTATTGTAACATTTACTGAATTTTAATAGACTGAAAACTTTGAAGTCAAATATCTTAAATCTATTTTTGGCGCTTGGTCTAGTAATGCATAACGCCGTCCCTTTGTCAATCCAAATAAATTCGGTAACTTTTATCATAGATCACCCCTTTCTTTTGGAGATTCCAAGTTTCACAGAGATTTCCTTTTCTTAATGTCGAGGTCAGTCTCTTTTGTCAATATTTTTTCCAAAGAGGGTAAAAACATACCTTCTCTTTTGATCGCCAACAACTCGAGAGCCCACTTGTTTGCAGATTTGTAGAAGCCAATAACCGGTTCCTTTCTCTGGATTTGGCATAGGTTTCCTTCAGAGGTCAGATGTTGTCATAATGTAAGTGCTATACCCCTGAGTATGAGTATAAGTGCCATAGATCATTTTTTGTTGTTTTTGTTAGCGGTTGATTTATTGTATTATTAAATTTTTATCAACTATAGTCCATTTCCATCATATTGATAGCACATTATGTATACAAATCCCTAAACTGTTGATACGGGTGACGCAATGAAAAATAGATATTTGTCAAGTTTACAGAAGTATATAGGAAAACAATTTTAAATTGAGTATGACCACCAGGTATAAAGGTTGAAGCAGAATAGAATATAATAGTTTTTAGGGTTACTTATCCCTAAATAAAGTTGCCAATGTCGGAGTGATGGAGATTAACAGGTACTAATGAATTTGCAAGAAATGTAAGGTGTTTATTTTATTGGTTATATATAAAGTAATTTGTGGCCGTAACAGCCAATTTGTAAAAAATGAATATTATTTTAATCAAATTCCATTTCAAATTCACTGCTTTCTTCAGAATCTAAGGAATCTTCAACTCCAATGTTAATTATTACCGGTTCCAGCATTGCATCAGTCATATTATCAAAATTCCACATTTTATTTTCTTCATTGTAAGCATGACTAACAGCATTTTTCCAATTTTCTGGAGTTACTTTTGATAAGGAATGTTCTAATAATTGTTGTAATAATTCTTCTAATTTAAAAATTTTGTTGTTGCGTTCGACTTCACCCTTTACTTGAGAAAATATATTTTCTATCGGATTCAGATCACAGTGGTATGGGGGTAAACATAAAATAATCACATTACGGTTTAATGCCATTTCATCAATTATATATTTTTTATAAGCCGCTTTATGTTGCCTTACAATAGGTAATAATTCCTTTTTTGTCGAATTCTCCTTGTACTCAATTACGTGTTTATCCAACCATTCGATTATCCCTCCTTTTTTCCATACCGTTGTTGACAATTTTTCTGCTAGTCTTGAATGGTAACTAGCATTATCTATGACTATGACAGTATTTTTTGGAATTAAATCCAACATTTGCTCAAAATATTCTACAAAAACGTCAGCAGAAATTTCCTCGTGGTAATCTCTGGTTGATTTTGAGGCAAAACTTAATAATCCACCATTGACAAAACCGTATCCGTTTCCAATATGGGTAATTATGAGTCTGCGTCCTTTTCCAACGGGAATATTGTTTATTCCAGTAGATATACCTTCGATGAATGCCTGACGGAAACTTTTCACATTTGTATCAACCCATAGATATGGTACAGTATGATCTTCATTTAGCCTCGTCTCGTCCAAATAAAAAATTATTTTCCCTTCTTCTCGGTAATTTTTAATAGTTCTTAGATAATGTCGTCTCCAATATAGAATGTAATCTTTTTCAATTAAAACGGATTTTCTTCTATCTTTTGCCAACGAAATCCCATCTCTCTCAATAGTCCCCATAATTTTTTGTTGCTTATGATTGGTAACTCTTCGTTTTCTCTAACTAATGTTTGGATTTTGTCCAATTTTGGAAATTCTTTGTTAAAAAAAAGAGTAGACGCTGCGTCTTATCATGTTTTTATATATTTCTTCAATTTCCAAGGGTTTACTCCCTCCACCCTTCTTGGGAGATGAAACAGTTCCTCCTTTTCTTTCTTTAAGGAATCTATAAATTGTTGCTTCTCTAACCCCTGTCATATTTAAACACATGTTAACGATTTCACGAACATTACTTAAAGGGCGTTGATGTACAAGTGCATCGTTTACATTTAATATTATATTTTTCTCTCGTTGACTAAAAGCACATTTAAAACTACACTTAACCGGGATAAAACCTGTTGTCGACCTCATTTTTAAATGCAAATAACAAAATATCGACACCAAAAACGTAGGTAGGTAAGCCATGAACAATGTACATCTGCAAACTAAATGGAAGATGCAAACAACTTCTAATTTATATTATTGGCATAAGCTGTAATGTGGCATAAAAACTACTTAAACTATCATTATTGAAGCCTTATCAGTAATTCCAGGTAATCGTTCAAAGAAGGTATTCTTTTTGTGTCAGGCGATAACTTGTATAGAAAACAATAATCACCTTTAAATTACTGTTTACATTAATTTATTTCGTGAAACATTGAATTCGCTCGTTAATCACCCGTGTATGATTATCAATAATCATGTGGCATATATATCTACCGACGTTTTTTACGCGCAAAAAAGGTATAGTGAGATTAGTAGACACTTATTTTACAGAAGATTTTTTAAAAGATAATGAATTGTTGACGGCATCTTAAAATATTATTTTTTTTTATTTATTTCAAAACAAGTATAGGTTGACGCCTATGGTTTTTTTTGACCTTTTGCATACATAATGTGCTATCAATATGATGGAAAAGGACTATATTTTCATTAACTAATTAAGTATTAAAAATTTATATGGAAATTTTTGTTATTGTATAACATTAATTTTAGTGTAAACGAAACAGTGGCCAATGGAAAAATTAATTTTATTTTCACACTTACATCTCTTTTACTTTACTTTTTGTACCTCCCTCGTGTGTTATCTAAAAAATGTATGAATGCAAATATCTGCATTAGCTGTTTAAATAATAAATGTCAAAGATCAAATCAATAACAAATATTTTAATTAAATAATTCAATTTAGCAAATAACTGACTCGTTTTATGTTTGTTTGCCTTGAACAAAACAACGGAATATGTAATTTTTTACATACAGCAAGAATCGAATGTTTGCGATATTTGTTTTGTGTTCTATACAAGAGGTGGAGTAAACCTATATGGAAATTTTCAGTAGGAACAAAACGCGAAGTAGAAATCGAAGGACTCGATTCTGTTTATTCTTAAATAATTGGTCTCATAATAATATAGTTTAATATATAATCAAGTCTTATTATGTTTCGTGTGTTGTAGGTTTGTTTTTTCGGAAGAAGTCCAATATAAACCAAATGTAGTGTAGGTAATTGAATTCGTGTACATCTTTTTTTTTATCATTCCTGCATTATGTAACTCTTTACCAGCTTTTATAAGTCTAGTGGTTATGGGTCTAGTTTATTCGCACTATATGTTTACCATCAAGGACCCAGATAGAACATACTTAGTTACTTTTCCCAATCTGGATAAAATTCTGAAAACAGTTAACGAAACTAATTTAAAGACACTCGATGAGTCTAATTCCTTTAATGCCGCCTGACTATTCAATTTAATTTTTATAGATCTATTCCTGCAGGTCCTTTTCATTAGTCTCTACAGGCAAATATATATATATATATATATATATATATATATATATATATATATATATATATATATATAGTATAAATTTCCACTTCGAAAATAGTAGAGTGATTATCAAGGCTTTCAATAAGGCGTAGCCTTGGTTTTTCTCCAGCTCCAGCTTTTTCTAGAAACTATATACCAGCATGAATCTGTCATCATGTGATTCGTTTTACTTGACTCCAATTGGTTAATTTATGAAAAGACGGCGGTAAACAGCTTTTCGAAATTATATTTAAGTTGCATTACATTTGTTACCATTTCTAATTCCGGATGATTTTTTATTATTTTTTCAGATTTGATTCTTGTACTTCCTGGTGTCTATTCTTCTATTTTTCTTTTGTATAATCCAATCTTCTCGTCATTTTCCATCTATATGGTGAATTCCAAAAAAAATATCTACTGTTTTGATGCTAAAAACATTGATTTTTAAATTTGGGAGCACACTAGTGAGACTAATTTGTTTTTATTCTTTAATACTCAAAACTGAAGAAAAACGTAACGGAACTGACGAGGGTAATCGTGTCTGTTTTGCGAGATTTCAAAAATTGAATTAGCGAAATTATAGTGATTTTGGACTGTAAAAATTAAATTTTCTCTCGACCATATTATTTTGTCACCTATTGCCGATTCTTTAATAATAAAGAATAAAAAAACTTGGTCCCAGGCACGTGCTCTCAAATTTTAAAATAAATGTACTTGTTATCAAAAAAGTTATAATTTTCTGTGATATTCGTCATATATGTAATCTCTCTCTTGTCGTTTCCAGCTGAATTCTTAATTTGGTCGGACCATCTAGTAGGTGATCGTCCTTTTGATCTTCTCTTCGGACGTTTCCAGAAACAATTTCTCTCTCCAAACTATCGTAAGTAATACAAATCCCATCCCCATTAAGAGAGGAGTGAGACAAGGAGACGTAATATCGCCAAAGCTTTTCAACCTAGCCCTAGAAGACGTCTTCAAAACTACAAATTGGTCAACCTATGGCATTAATCTTAATAGCAACAAGTTAAACCACCTCAGATTCGCTGACGACATAGTGATTATAACGAGCACATTCGAGGAACTTCAAATTATATTGGGGGAACTAGCAGCGTCGGCCTAAAAATGAATATGAAAAAAACAAAAATAATGACAAACACAGAAGACCCCAGACATATAACTATAAACGGCAGTGAGATAGAACAAATCCAGGAATATAGCTACCTAGACCAAATCCTGAGACTTGACAAAGAGAACCAAAGTGCAGAAATTACTAGAAGAGAAAGACTAGCATGGGCAGGATTTGGAAAACTTAGTTGGATAATTAAGAAGCGCAAAATACCCCAATACTTAAGGAGCAAAGTGTTCAACCAATGCATCCTTCCTATCATAATATTGTTCTTTGAGCTGCTTAATGGGCAGCATTCTTCTCCAGTACCACATCTCAAAGGCATTAATTTTGTTTTTGCTCGCGTCCTCGAGGAGTCCAAAAGTCCTCGTATAGAAATATTGAGAATACAAATTTATTCACCAGTCTCATCTTGATATTTTGAGAGACAAATCTGTCGTTCCAAACTTTAATTAGGCGACTCATTGCATTTTTCCGAATTTACACCAAACTTCTTCTTCGCAATTATCATCTGTTGGAGAACTATATCTCCAAACCAATAATTCTATTTTGTATCAAATAATTCTATTTTCGCGTCGGTTACCTAAATAAATCCAGTCTACCTAGACCTTGTTTCTGATAATGTTAATCCCCGCCCACAGCGCCTACTTGACGACAGACCGGCTTTTCCAAATGCATAAAAATATTCCAGCGGGGCTAGTGATTTAGCGACTTTCGTAGGGCTAACATCTATATTTCAAAAGTTCGGAGAGGATTCTCCACGTTGCAGTTTACGCAATTGACCGGGAAGCCGTAATATGTGAATAAGTGTTATGGTGTTTTTGCTTTCGTTCGCAAATTGTAATATTCAAATTAAGTTCCTACGATAAGTTACACACTCAAATTGTATAAGCTCTATTTCTTGCCCTTTCTTTTTTCAAATACAGTTTCTTTCTAAACAAGTAATTGTTTTATTTCACTATATCAATTCAACAGGCCAGATAAAAGCAACTTTGAAAGTCCATTTTAGTTTCTCTACTGAGCTGTCGAAGGCTAGCGGACTAATTGGGCTTACAGCAAGAACAAAGCCGCTGAAAGAGACACTGTTGCATATAAGCCTCTCCATGGAAGGGATGTTGTAAACCGGCACCCTCCACCATCGTTAATTAAACTGGACCCAACATAGACAACACTGTTCACAATCTGGTATTCCTGTAACATATTAGTCAGTTTAGTAGTGTGGAATTTTTCGGCCACTATTATTTTTGTCTTAGCTTTATTTATTTTCAGAACAACTTTATTGCTTTAGTACTCAACTCTTCGTAGGAGATCAAACATTCCTTGCTCATTTTCTGCTATATTCTCTGCCATCGGTAAATCGTAAATTGGAGATGTTCCTACCAATCACTGTTACTCCACCGGCCCATCTATATTAAGCCATCCTCATGACATGTTCACCACAAATGTTGAATAAATCAAGTGACAACACGCATCCTTATCTAACACCTCTCTCGGACTTAAATTGGTTTAAGAACTTCTGATCTAGTCGGGCTGTTGCTATACTGGACTGGTACAGATTTTTATTAAGTGTCACCAGGTGCATTGGTGTATCCATTTATAGTAAAAGAGATTACAGATTTATCCAGCTTACACAACCAAATGCCTTTTAGTAGTCAACGAAGTATAATTACAGGTACTTAAAATTCTCTAGACTTTTTAATGAGTTATCTCAGGTTCAAGATTTATTTCTGTTTACGTTTACCCTTTACAAACCCTGCTTGTTCCTGAGATATTTGGTAATTTAGATAGGTTTTTAAATCTGTTTTTGATGATATGCAACAAGTTTTTACAAGCATGTGTTATTAGTGACAGTGTGCGGTAGTTTTCACATCTAGTTTTTTTTTTTGTGTAGCGGGATATAAATTGAGGTACACCAATCAGATGGCCATTTTCCTGCATTCCAAAAAGCGACAAAGATAGAATGGATGATGATATGTAATCTTTTGTTACCTAGAACCATGTAGTCTAGGATAGTAAGAGGGCCACTGATTTTCTGCTGTTATTTATATATAGCTATATATAGTTATTTTTATATAGCTCGTCACAGTAGATTCGCCATGTTTTCAATATGTCGTCAGTATAGGTCTTTAAATTACCTTCCTTATCTATTAAAGACCACGTTTGAGATTTAAATTCTTTGTTAAGGAGTTTAATCTTCTGAAATAAAACCCTCGGTTCATTTCGACAGCCATGTTCCTACAGCTCTCTGCATTTTAGGAAGATGTAACCTTATCTTTGACAGATCCAAATGCTCTTAAGGTCACTGTCTACTTGGTCTACATAAAGAGTTTCTTCCAGGTTTTGTTGAAGGTCATTGATTTTTGATGGATTTAAAGACATGACTTTTCTCAGGCGTCTTCTTTTGGGGACTTTGAAACAAAGTCAAACGTTTAATAAAACTACAATGTCTGACAACTTCCATTTTGATCTTACGAGGATGTGGTCTATTTGATTTCTTGTTCATCCATCTGGGCTGCGCCATGTGTATAATCTCCGTGGATGATGTTGATAGAACATGTTTGTAATTGTAAGATATTATTCTTCACAGAACTGAACTGGACGGTAGCCATTCTCATTTCTCTGTCCCGGTCCATTTTTGTCCAGCACTTCTTCAATATTTTCGTGACCCTAGTTTGGCGTTAAAGTTGGGTCATATACGTAATAAAGGAATGTTACTTATAATTTCCATGGAGGCAGTTAGAGTAGTCGTCTGTTAGATTGCCCCTCAAAATCGCTGTAATTCCAAGGCAATAATTTGAGTATGGCACTTTTTTGCTTTACCTTTGGCCACCATACCGCTAATGCATTACACATATTTAAATCTTAGGTGCTACCATAATTACAAGTAAGCCCCTTGAGGATTACTTAACTCATTGTTGCTTCTGCAGGTGTTATTATTTTGTGCAAATCAAACAATTATTTAAAAATCAATCTCTAAATAGTTCATAAATTTAGATAAAACAGTACAGTTAGTGGTCTTTTTAATTAAAAAGATATTGATTTATTTCTCCGTTCGATGGCCATAAAAGAAAAAATACAGCGAACGAGTAAAAGAAATTACATTCAGTTTCAAAAAAACTGAATCACGGAAAATAAATATTTTCCCGACTCTATTCAATACACTCCACTTTATAAACTAGCTGTGTTTGCATGAATGCATACAAATTAAAATCCATTAGCTAGAAATTCTATTGAGCTCGCAGATACAATCAACAAAGGGTTGGATAATTTTGTTTGCCAAAGCAGTTTTTGAGTGGAGTACACTGTTAAATATCGTTGTGAAATGCTTGATGAAACTTACCGAAATGGTACGCCCACAGTTCATTGGTCGATCCTCTCAGGTCTTGATATCCGCCGTAGATTAACATAGATCCATGAGTCACTAAAGCTGTGTGGCCTCTTCTGCCTTTGGGAGTAGCAACACCTAGATATAAAAAGTGTTAATCATAATCAACGCGAATATTTAACTTCAAAATAAATATGAATGAAAACAGGAATAATTAAAAAAATTACTATTAAACGGCGCAAGCCACAAAAGAAATACTAATTTTCTTAAGGTGCTCTCTCCATCACTAAAGGTTGGCTATCATCATCATCATCATCATCCAGCCTCTATTTACCACGTCCACTGCTGGACATAGGCCTCCTTTAAACTCCTCCATTCCTCACGATTTTGTGGTCTTTGTTGCCAATTTTTAGTGATACGCCTGATGTCGTCGGCCCAACGTGCAGGTGGTCGTCCTCTACTGCATTTGTCTGCTCTTGGCCTCCAATTTGTAATTTTGCTCGTCCATCGTGAATCGTGCATTCTCGCTACATGGCCTGCCCAGTTCCATTTTAGTTCCGCTATGCGTTCCACAACATCAGTAATACTCGTCCTTCTTCTCAGATCTTCGTTTCTTATTCGGTCCCTCAACGTCACTCCCAGCATAGATCGTTCCATTCGTCTCTGTGCCACTCTCAGTTTCGAAGCCGTGGTCTTGGTTAAAGTCATAGTTTCCGCCCCATAGGTCATGACCGGTAATACGCATTGGTCAAACACTTTTCTTTTGAGGCTGATTGGTATGTTGGCTCTAAGTGTGTCTCGCAGTTTTCCAAAGGCTGCCCATGTTAAAGTAATTTGTCTTTAGATCTCACATGTTTGGTTATCCCTGCTGATTCTTATTTCATGACCCAAATACGTATATTTCTCCACTAGTTCTACCACTTTGTCTTGAATAGTCAAATGGTTATTGGGGACCAAATTTGTCATAAACTTAGTTTTGGTCAAGTTCATTCTCAGACCCACCTTCGAACATGCAAAATCCAATTCGTTTAACATATCTGTAGCTTCTCCTAAATTATCTGTGATAAGGACAATGTCATCTGCGAAACGGAGATGGTTAAGCTTTTCGCCGTCTATCGTTACTCCTCTGTGGTCCCAATTGATCATCTTAAAGGCATATTCTAATGCCGTTATGAATAATTTCGGCGACAATGTATCTCCTTGCCCTATTCCACAATTTATTTTTATTGGTCGAATTTTATTGTCTATTTTAACAGTCATAGTGGCATTTTTGTAAATATTATAAATAAGCTCACTATACCTATGGTCAATCCTGCTGTCATTCATTGCTTTTATAAGGCTGTCTAATTCGATAAAATCTATCAAAGTGAGAACAAGAGGTTTGTTATATTTTATAGATTTTTCAATGAGTGTCTTTACTGTGTCGAGGTGATCATTGGTACCATAATTTGAGCGGAATCCTGCCTGCTCTCTCAGTTGGTGGAAATCTAATTTTTTCTCCAATCTTGATGTCACTACCCTAGTGAAGAGCTTGTATATGTGGTTCAACAGGCTAATAGGTCTAAAATTTTCTAGGTCTGTTCTATCTCCTTTTTTATGCAAAAGGATGGTTGTAGCATTGTTCCACTCTTTGGGCACCTCTCTTTGCTGCAAACATAGATTGAATAGTTTCCTTAATTTATTTAATAGCATATCTCCTCCATTTACGATAGCTTCTATTACGATTCCGTCCTCTCCTAGGGCTTTGTTATTTTTCATTTTTCTTAATGCTTGTCGAATCTCATCTAGCTTTATCTCTGGCATTAGTTCGGAACCTTGATTCTTGATCTTCTTTGAAATGGCTGTTTGTATTCCTGTTTTATCTTCTCGTCTACTTCTATATAAGTCCTCGTAAAACTCTTCGACGACCTGTATTAACTCGTCTCTACGTGATATTATTTCATTTTGCTTGTTTCTTAATTTATAAATTTCGCATTTCCCATTTGTTAGCTTTCTACGTAGAACTTTTAGCCTGTTATTTTCCTCTATAGTGCGTTTAATATAATCGGTATTAAATTTCCTTAAATCTCTCCTAATTTCTTTCGAAACAGTTTTGTTCATTTTTCTTAAAGTGTTGCTATCTACATTCTTATCGCTTCTCATTTGTCTTCTTTGATTCAAGAGCGTTTCAGTATATGGACTTATTTTACTATCTGATTTTCTTTTAGGACAGTGCACTCGGTGACTTTCTTGTAAGGCGTTTATGATGCAGTTATTCAAGTCGTTAATATCGTTAGCGGAGGTTTCCTGCAATAGAAGCTTATTATTGATATGTGTCTGATATTGGTTGATATCTAATGGGGGTGTCAAGATACCATGAAATTTATTTTTAATCATTATATTCCTTTCTCTTTTTATATTGATTTGAACTTTCGCTCGTATCATCCTGTGGTCGCTGTTTGTGGTGAACTTGTTGAGTACTGTTACATCTTTAATTATTTGTTTTTGATCACTTATGATGTAGTCGATTTCGTTCCTTGTTCTACCGTTAGGACTTTCCCAAGTCCATCTTCTGTGCATCTTTTTGTGAAAGAAGCTGTTCATGTTGAATAAGTTATTCTGGAGTGGGAATCCTAGTAGCTTTTCTCCTCGATCATTTCTTCCTGGGGAACCGAATTGTCCTAAAGATGTTTCTAGATCTGCTTCTTTTACCCCTATTTTTGCGTTGAAATCGCCACATAAAATTGTGAATTGAGTACGAGAATCATCAAGCGCAGTGGATACATCGTCATAAAACATTTCAATTTCTTCGTCTGTATGGTCTGTTGTTGGAGTGTATACTTGGATAATTTTGAGTTGATACCTACTGTTCAGCTTCAGAATAAGATATGCCACTTTAGATAATATACTTTTGATGTTTATTATCTTGTTCGCGTGATTTTTATGGACAAAGAAACCGATGCCTCCAACTGATGTAGTTTCAGGACCAATCTGATAGAATATATGCCCTGATTTGAGTGTTTTCAAAGTTTCTCCTCTCATTCTAACTTCGCTAATACCTATGACATCCCATTTTATTTTATTCATTTCAGTTTCCATTTCAGTGAATCTTTCCTCGGACTTCTGGCATTGTATGTACTAACGTAGAGAGTTATGGGTTTTTTGGGTTTCCGTATAGTCAGTTTTTTGTCCTTCCCCCCCAGAATCCTTGGGACAGCAAATAAAAGGTTGGCTATAACTACAGCAAATTGCTCTCTATCTTGAGCTACTTTTAGTATCAAATGTGTGTCTATGCCTGTCTGGTCTCTTACATTCTTCAACCAGGAGCATTTTCTGCTTCCTGGACCTCTTCTTCCTTTCACTTTTCCTTACATTATTAGTCGTAGGAGATTGTATTTTTCTCCTCTATAAATATGTCATAGATAACTCGTTTTTCTGTTTTTTACAATATTTATAAGTTCTTTCTTAGTCCCCATTCTTCTCAGCACCTCGTTGTTGCTCACCTGCTTTGTTTAGGAGATCTTCAGCATTCTTCAAAAACCCACATCTCAAAAGCTTCTACACGCCTCATACTTGTGATTCCGAGAGCCCATTTTTCCACTTTGAATAGCAATATGAAATAAATAAATGTTTTTACAAATTAGTATCGGATATCTAATGATAAGGTAAAATTTTTCTCTAGTTTTCGAGATATAATTTATCATCAAATACTTAAATAATATTCTTACATTTTTGTATTTTCCACCACTATAATTGCAATATGTTTATAAACAAACCTAATAAATTCTAAGACAAATGCATACTAATGACTGACTAGTGCTTCTTCACTATTGTTCTATAGGTAAATAGTATTTTCTCTGAAATGGCCCTAATAAATTCCTATGGAGTCGACTGCATTCCATTGTAAAATTTAGTTTGAACTTGAGTTCCGTTAAAAGAGTTTGTTCTTAACAACTAAAAAAGGGCATATCAAAACTATTTTGGTGTTCATTTAGGAGATCATGATAAATCCTGAGCTCCACATATAGTGTGCAAAACTTATTTTGAAAACTTGTGACAGTGGACGAAAGGACAAGTAAAATGTTTTAAGTTTGATATTTCAATGGTATGTAAGGAACAAAAAAAAATCATTCTGATAATTGGTATTTCTGTCTTATTAATATAAAGGACATTCATCGTAACAATCGACATACGTGGACATATCCTAACATGGACTCAGCAATAAGACCAATTCCACATCCGCTTAAACAGATACGCAATCCAATATGTACTTCTAGCAGTCTACCCACGTTACCAGAGGATATTGTCGAAACATTATTTGACAAATACAGCTTAATAGATTTGAGGAAAACGACAGTGATTTTGAATGGAATTCAACACAAATTTACATACTACCGTAATAGAGAAAAAGATCTTTTGCCTTTTTTTTCCTCAGAAAGATGACATGATTTTTGGTAACAATATTAAAGGACTCTTAGACAAAAATGGTATATGGGAGTATACACCAGATCACTGGCGTCTTTTTATCGACAGTTAAAACGAAGTTTAAAGTGTGTTCTACATAATGGCAACAAATATGGAAGTATACCAATTCTACAAAAATAAAGAAGAATATAAAACAATACCGCTGGTGCTAAAGAACATCAAGTATGACCAACATCAACCAACCAACAAGTTTCCTGTGTCTTTGGGATAGCAGGGTAAAGGACCAACACTGGAGTAGAAAAAAATTACGTTCTAGAAATGCTGTAGTTCAAAAACAAGCTAACGTGGTTAACGAGTTATCGGTCGATCAAGAGAAAATAATATTACCTTCGTTACTTATTAAACTAGGGCTGATCAAACAATTTGTAAAGGTCCTACACCAGAATCGTCCTTTTTTGAATACTTATCCAGAAAATTCCCTGCACTTAGAAAACAAAAATTTAAAGCCGGAATATTTGATGGGCCTTAGATACGACAACTTATAAAAGATTCGCATTTTATAAAATGATGACCGAAATTAAATGTAATCGATGGTGCTCTTTTGTAAAAGTTGTGGAAAATTTTCTTAAACAATAAATCCCAAAATAACCGGGATATAGTGAAAGAAATACTTAACACTTTTACCAGAAAACCTTGGTGACCTTAGTGAGGAACAAGGGGAAAGCGAAGAAAGGTATTAGTGAAGATATGACACTCAAATGATAGCGGATTGCTGCTGGAGTCTTCAAAGGAACCGTCCTTTTAAAGCCTTTGCAAGAAAATCCTGAAAAAGGAAATTTTTAGGTGACACCGAATAACAGATTTGTGTTGCGATGCTGGTTAGGTTAGTTGAAAAGTTATATTTTTTTGCAGATAGGTGTGATGATTTTTGTAAGTATATTGTTGTACAATAAAGATCTGATTTGTTTGTGTTTTGTTTATTTGATGGGTAGCAACACGACATATAGTGTGTAAAAGCCAAATGGAATAAATTTATTATTTAGGTTACTGTACTATGCAAAATGTAATGCAAAACGTAATAAAATGTAGAACACGAAAAAGAACTATAAATGTTAATGAAGTAGATATTCAAAATGTTAACCGCAAATGTCTTGGCAACATCTTAATCTCAAATAAAACTGTCTTCTAACATTATTTAACATAACAGGCGTGATCGAGCTAATCGCAAGCGTTATTCGTTCTTTAAGTCATTTAACTTAGAAGGTTTAGTTTTGTATACATGGCTCTTCACATATCCCCATAAAAAGAAATCTAATAATGTAAGATCAGGTGATCGCGCTGGCCATTTTATCGATCCTCGCCTCCCTATCCACCGATTGGGAAATATTGTATCGAGGTACTGCCGGACATTAAGTTGGTAATGTGGTGGTGGTCCATCCTGCTGAAACCATATCGTATTCGCTGGAACTTGAGGGTTTCCTGGATCAGGATATAAATTTGAAACGTTGGAATGACATCATATTATTTCCTACAATCCCTGCCCAAACATTAACCTTTTGAGGGTATTGAGTGTGATCTTCTCTCATACAGTGAGGATTTTCCGTGGGGCAGTAGTGGCAATTTTGCCGGTTAGCATGACCGTTAAGTGAAAAAGTACACTCATCAGAAAACATAACGTCTTCTAATTGGATAATATTGTTATCCAACATGTCCATCATTTGCTCACAAAAAAAAAGTTCTTGTATCAAAATCGTCTTCCATGAGCTCCTGAGTAGGTATCATCTTATAGGGATGCAATTTATTTTCTTTTAACATGTTTATTATCGATGTAAGGCTAGCATTGAATGTAGTGGATGCCTGTCTACTCGATGTATGTGGATTTTCCTGAAACTCAAGCAACACATCTAATTTGAGTTCATCACTCAGTGCATTGGCAGCTTCTTTTTTATCTGCCTTACATGACCAAACTTGCGAAACTGCTTCTTTATTTTACTTATTGTTCCTTGGTATATAGGCGGTAAATTACGAAATTTCTCATGAAATAGGCGAGTTACTTCCTGTTGTGTTCGGGTGTTACCTCCGTAACCAATCATTTGTAAAACTGTTATTTTATGCATTTCCGTTAATCTAACCATTTTTCAGAATTAAATTGAACGAACTTTTTATTTAAATTAAAATACTGTTATAAAAAACCACATTGCTATTGTTTTTGTTCACTTTCTCATTATCAAGACCTAAACGGGAAATAAGTTTTGAGTATATTTTAGCGAATTTCGGTAACCACATAACATTTTTGAATGGAGAATGAAAAGAACTTTCAAACGATATATCACAAGCCTATACTTCCTATTTTAAAAATTGGTTGTTGTACCTGTCATTCTAAGGGGGTTGAAGGTAGGGGTTGCATTTTCACGTTAAAGATTGTCGTTATAATTTAAATTTGACGTGCTTTGGGATTTTTTATAAATATTTACAGTAACCTAAATAATGAATTTATTCCATTTGGCTTTTACATACTATATGTATGTAGGGCTGTGTTAAATTACCCCATATGTTAGAAATGTGATCTGTTGTCGTATTTTCTTAAAACGATCTGATGGAGCAATTCTGATGGCATTTTTGGATTCAGCAGACCCCAATCACATAGAAACAGTAAAAAATTTCCGGTAGCAAACTGTATGTATTAGATTCGTATATTATAATAGCAATGTACCTTTTACAATATTTATAATTAGTTCAAATATTTTGAACTAATTAAATATTATAATATATTTTCATATATTGGATTCTCTTATATCATATAATAGTTTTTCCCTACCTTTCTTGGTTTTCTTCTTTTTCCAGCTGTTAAGCTTTATATCGTACACCCATAGCGGCGTTTCAGTCCCTGCTGAGAATCCGACTTCCCCGCCGAAAACATAGATACATTCCTTGAAGGCCACAGCAGTGTGCTCCTGCAGGCATGGCAATTTATCACCCACTGGCTTTATTTGCTGCCACTTTCCAGTAACTGCAACAAAAGGGAATTTTAACGTTTGAAAATAGAATTATTATCTTTTAAGGGTGAGCAGAAAAACACAAAACAAAAAATACAATAGAGTAAAAACAGTTACGACAATCGATGCATCCAGATTTTTTTACATCTGACTAAATCTAGTAATGGAAAATTCAGAACAGAATTGATTTACTTTCTAATATTTTAGTAGTTTTATTGACTGAAATCTTCTCTTTTTGTACACTCTAAATAGCTTCTTTATTTATCTTATAAAAATTAAAACCTTGTTTTTATCACAACAGTAAACTATATACAAACTATTTAGTGATTACCTACTTATCATTAATTTACTATTACCACCCTCACCGCCCCATTTCATGCTCTACATGTTTAGAAAATTAAATGGAATCCCTCGTTGCATGTCTCATAATTCATTCAGACCACATCTCCTTTCCGCATATGGCCCCTGTCAACCTCCCCTAACCAATTCGGGACAATAGCTATCCAGGAATGCCCTCACTTTGTCGACTTTTGGTATTTTGTCAGGAAAAGGGAATTTAGTTGGATCAGTGTGGGGGATTTTCCATATATAGGAATATTGGGATAATCGCTGAAAGAGAAAGACTGGTAATCGGCAGATAAAGAGTGACAGTGGTTGTATTGATGGATAAATTTAAGTTTTAGTTTTCCTGTTTACTTGCAATTTGCAATACTAGCTATTAATATATCGTATAGGATATTCTGTAGATAAGGCTCTTCATGCCAAATATCACTCGTATAAGACACAAAAATTATTGAACGAATTATCCTCTACTGCATGAATTATACCAAACATGAAATAAAAAATATTTTTATGTATTGTGATATTTATTAAGCATATAAAAGGCATTAAATACGCTGACATTTAAAATAACTGTTTAGTCCTATATATAGAAGTTTTAAGAAGAAGAAGAAAAAGAACATATTTTAATACAATTTGTTAAAAAAATGCATTAGTTATGAAATTGTGATAGACAATCCTTTTTTTTTATATAACATTTTTTTATTAAATTTTTTTTAAATTAAATTTTTATATAATCATTTTGGTGGAAACTTGGTTAACTTGGTGAATATGGCTATGCAGAATTAGGACTTATTGGTTATAACGTGTTTAGAAATGATCGTAATCCTGCTTGATACAGGAAAAACTAGGGGTGATAGCTGATTGCTGTTAAAAATGACATAAGTGCGCAGAAAGTGATAATCCCCGATTGTGAAGTAGAACAAATTTTTGTATCACTGAAAGTTAATAATAAGTGCATAGTTTTGGGTGGAGTTTATATCCCTCCTGCATCTGACCTAAATGTATACATGTTGCACTGCAGTTAAGTTGAATATGTGATGGAGAAGTGTGAAAACTTGTTACTGTGTGGTGATTATAATTTGCCAAATGCTTCGTGGAGTAATGACAACTTTGGATTAAATGTTGAATGCCCTGAAGACTATCCTGCTGTGTATTTGGCTATTTCTTTTGGTTATTTTAATATGTTTCAAATAAAGAATTTACCTAATAGTCGTAATGTATTTCTGACTATTAGGTAAATAATAGTCTACCTAATAGTCTTAACTTTCTAGATTTAGTATTTACTAATTTAAATAATGTTGATATAGTTATTCCACTTGATTCACTATTTGACAATAGTATCCACCATTCACCTATAATTGTAGAATTAACTGGTTTTGAAAAGCATGATCAACTGAACTACGAGGAATTTTATTATGATTTTAAAAATGCAAATTACATTGGACTAAATGATTACTTTGCAAATTTAAATTGGGACTTACTTTTATCAGATGATATGAATTACAGCTTAGCAGTCAAGCAGAGAAAGCTGGAATATTTCGGATATGTAATGAGAGGTCCCAAATATAGATTGCTACAAAATATCATGCAAGGAAAAATAGCAGGCAAACGCAGTCCAGGACGAAGAAGAACCTCATGGTTGAAGAACTTGCGAGACTGGTGTGGTGTAGATACAAGCATGCTATTTAGGTGTGCAGTGGATAAAATTAAAATAGCTATGATGGTAACCAACGTTCTGAAAGGACATGGTACATGAAGAAGAAGAAGTATTTTATGATTTTATGTTTATAGGTTTTGACTTCTTTGTTCCGATCAAAAAATTTAAATCAAGTTCGTTTTCGATTTGGTTTAATGGTAAATTAAGGAAGTTGATATATTTAAAAAAGAAAATACATAAGCAGTATAAATTATTTGGTAGAAGGTATGATTATTTAAGACTTTCTCAGTTGAGAATGAGAAATAATATTGAGAATGGGATTCTATCTAATCCTCGACATTTTTGGAAGTATATCAATAATAAACGTAAAATTTATAATCTGCCATCTAATAGTACAAGTGATAATGCTCAAGACGTAGATAATCCATTTGGTAAGTTTTTCTCAACTACATATTCTAATTCTAAAATTAATCAGACCCCAATTTTTAACTATCAGCAGAGTGTAAATGTGAATAATTATAATATTGAAGTCTCTGATATAATTGATAGTGTTTTAAAGAAGCCTTTAAAATTATCGCTTGGACCAGATTGTTTGCCAGCTTATGTTTACAAGCATTGCATTTTTACTCTTGTAAAACCTATCTGCTACTTATTTAATTCCTCATTGAGTACCGGCATCTTTCCTGATCTTTGAAAGACTAGCTATTTAACACCAATTTTCAAATCTGGTAATAAAAGTGATGTTGAAAATTATCGAGCGGTTTGTAACCAATCTGTATTACCCAAACTTTTTGAGTGTCTTGTAAACAACTTTTTGACATGGAATTGTAAAGAATTAATTGATGTTGGGCAACATGGCTTTTCTAAAGGTAAGTCTACATGCACGAACTTAATATTGTATACGAATTTTATAGCTAATTCAGTGGAACAAAAGAGTCAGGTTGACGCTATCTACACAGACTTCTTAAAAGCCTTCGATAGAGTTAACCATGATCATACTTATTGCTAAATTAAATGGCTATGAATTTGTAGGTGATATATAATTGTGTCAGTATGTTAAATATGGAAATTGTTTATCTCAACGAGTATCCGTAACCTCAGGAGTTCCTCAGGGGTCTCATATTGGACCTCTCTTATTTAATATATTTGTTAATGATATATCCTCAGTGATTAAAAATAGTAAATTTGTAATGTTTGCTGATGACCTTAAAATAGTTAATGACCTAATTGATGCCTCTTTTTTACAGAATGGCATTAAAAGCTTAGCTAGTTGGTGTGAGGTAAACATGCTATACTTAAATATACAAAAATGTTTTAAAATTACTTTTGGCAGAACAAGAGAGTTTGTAAATTAAGATTATTGTATAAATAATGTACCCTTAGAGGCACGTCATAATATTAAAGATTTAGGTATAAATTTTGATTCTTAACTAACTTTTAAATATCACATTAACGAAACTTCAGCTAAAACTTTAAAAATGCTGGGATTTATTCTTAGAAACTGTAATCAGTTTTCAGTACAAACTTTAAAAATTTTATACTGTAGTTTAGTTCGATCAGTTTTGGAGTATGGTTCTCTCATTTGGTCTCCTTCATCTAACAGTGACATCTACAGTTCAAAAGTTTAAAATAAATTCTTAAGGGTATGTGCTTACAAAATTGGTTTTATTAGATATCAATACACATATGATGATATACTGTCAATACTAAATATCTATCACTACATGATAGAAGATGTCAAGCGGATTTATGTTTCCTTTTTAAAATTATAAATGGATATGTTCAAGATCCAGAGTTCTACGTTTAATAAATTTTAATGTTAATACTAGAAGAACTCGTAACACTGAGATTTTCAACATTCAATTCCACACTACGAATTATGGCCAAAATGAACCCATTACAAGAATTTTACGAACTGAAAATAAGTACAGCAATAGTTTAGAGTTATTTGGAATATCTACAGCAACATTTAAGAAATCATTTGAGAGATTTTTAGCATTATTTAATAACTTAAGCTACTACTTTAATTGAATTTTGTTTGATTTTAATTTTGGTTTGTTTTTTATTAACGCAACCTATATATAAGCTTTGTAAAGGTTGACGTCATATTTCTGTATGGTATATCCGTCAATTAAATAAATAAATAAAAAATTTTTTTTCAAATTAACAATCTGCTATTCCAAGCTATTAGTAAATGTGAGTATTGTTCTGAAGCTATTTTCCTGTGGCATTGTAAATTAATTACTATTTATAACTGGGAATAAGCCACAATCAAAGATAAAAATACGTTTATTGACGTTTCAATTTCCAATTCGGAAATCGTTCTCAAAATACAAACAGTAAATTAAACAAATTTTGTTTTTTTTTTTGTTACATAGTGAAAAAATTCTTCTAATAATTTAATTTTATCTGACTCATTTATATTGACAATTCACACATACATTATGCATTTTAAAGAAGACGACTTTAAAATGATATTGCCAATATTGTTGAGTTGCGCTCCTGGGACGACTTTACTTATAAGATAGTTCATTCGATTACATGAAATCAACTTTAACTTGAGAATATCCGTCAGAAAAAATCATACCATGTAATTCGTCTTTAAAAAGACAAACACATGACATGGTGACAGTAAAATTCTCCTGTTAGTGATTCCATAGTAAATTATGAGGGAAAACCAGGAAAAAACCTCATAATACTATCCCGACATTGTAAGTATTTGTTGTAAGTAAATGTGAGTTTTGCAAATACATGAGAGTAAATCCACTGATAACACTCCCAGTACTAACACTAACAAATTAAATTAATGTAGGATTATAATTTGGAACTAAAATTGAAATGAAAATTAAAATTAAAATTGAAATTAGTGTATAAAGTCTGTTGGCCACTGTCTCTTCAATCTTCGTCTGACTTCTGATTGGAAGTGTAGTTGTCTTTTTCCTTGTTGGAGTTGAATCGCAGATGTTCTAAATAATTTCTTGTTAGTCTGCTGATTTCTTCTTCAACGAACGATATACCAGAGTCACCATGCAGTGTTTTATTACTAACGTCCCACAGCGCGTTGAAAATCATTTTGAGTATTTTGGATTACATTCTCTGAATGATTTTGGTATTAGAAGGCTTTGCACAGCCCCATAGTTGCACTCCGTATGTCCATATAGGCTTTCTTATAGACTTATACAAAAAAAAGTTTATTATCTGTAGATAAATGTGATTTTCGACATATTAGCCAATTTATTTGATGTATTTTTATGTTTATCTGGATTTTTTGCCAAGATGTGTGCTTTCTAAGTGAGCTATCGATCAAGTGTCATTCCCAGGTATTTGACTTCTGTTTTTACTGGTAGTAATATGTTGTTCAGTCCGATTCTTGGACATATGATATTCCTTTTGGTGAATGTAATTTGATTAGAATTAGTGTGGTTAACTTTGATCTTCCATCTATTCATCCAGTCTTGTAGTAGATTCAGGTGTATTTGAAGGTTTCCTGATGTTACTTGGGGGGTCATCATAGATGGATATTATGGCGGTGTCATCTGCGAACATGGCTACTGTGGTCGTATTTGTTGTTGCGATATCAGCAGTGTATATGAGGTAGAGGAGGGGACCCAGGACACTTTCTTGAGGGACACTGAATTTTATGGGATAGAAATGAGAGTTTTCTGTAAGGAATATGACTTGGAAGTGACGTTCTGTGAGGACTGATTTTAAGAAGTATGATTTTAAGATTTTAAGAGTGAGGGGTAGGAAAGGATGACTTAAGTTTATAGAGGAGGCCGTCATGTCAAACACGGTCGACGACCTGTTTTATATCTAGGAAGGCAGCAGTGCAAATTTTTTTCTCTTCGAAGCATACATTAATGTTTTAAACAATCCTATGACATTGTTGTGGAGTTGAATGGGCTTCGCGGAAACCAAACTGGTGTGTTGGGATTACTGAATTAATTTCAATGTCTTTCGAAATTCTTTGGAGCAGAAGTCTTTCTAAGAGTTTTGGGAATGTCTCCAGGCCCTGCGGCTTTTCCGTTTTTAACCTCTTTTAAGGTTTCCGTCAATTCAAATAATGTTATTATAGGGATTTCCTGTCTTTCGTCTCTGTTATCTATTAATTTCCTTATCTTGTCCCATGTGTACTCTACTCTATCCTTTTTCAGCAGTCTCGTATAATATTCTTCCCATTCATTTAACTTTATGAGAGGAATGTTCTCTTCATTTTTCTCATTTTTCCTAAACTGCTTAACTGTTTTCCAAGCTTGTGCCACTTTTGTTCGCAGTTTACATTTTTCGCCCTATCCACTTCTTTTTTAACTTCTCTATTCCATTTGGCATATATTTCTCTGTCTTGAGGATCTTTGTATTAAAGCCATATGTGATATGCTTGTTTTTTCTTTCCTTCTTCTTTTTTTTTGACAACCATTCAGGTTTTCCTTTTTTCCGATTTTCAACTTTTCCCAGTGCTTCATTTGCCGTTTCGTGAATATATTTTTTAATTACTTCATACAGACTTTTAGGGTCTAAGTCCTTTGTTTCTATATTTTTTGAGCTATTCTAATTTTATATAAGAACTTTGTCGAATCTTGTTTAAAGCTTTCCAGGTTATATTTTATGTTTTCTATAGTTGTTCCTATGTCTGTTACTTCATCATTTTTGTGACTTGATTGTTCTCTCTTAAATGTCACCATTACTTTTGCAATAATCATATGGTGGTCACTTCTACATTGTGGCCCTCTAAACACCCTCACGTCCTTCGTTTTTTAGTTTAGAGTCTTTACGCTAAATGAAGTAGTCAATTATTGATTTTAAATTCCTGGTAGGCTGCGTCCATGTAAATTTGTATATATTCTTATGGGGGAAGAACCCATTTAATATTTTCAAAGAATGTGCGTCGCAAAAATCTCATAATCTTTGACCATTGTCGTTCAGAATGTCTTCTCCATATCTCCCTACTATTTCACTGTTGGAGCTCTTTCCAGTTCTTGCATTAAGATCACCAGAGATCCAAATTTCTTTCTTCTTATTAATTGTGGCTAGAACAGTTATTAACTTGTTAAAGTACTCTTCCTTGCTGTCAACCCTTTAGTCATCCGTCGGTGCATATGTTTCAATTACCACTATTTCATGGCCATTTTTCTTAATTTCCATGAGGATAATTCTTTCATCTATTTTTTGCCATGATTTAATACATTTTTTCAGTTTCTGATGTATTGCTATAGACACTCCCCTTTTAGCTCGTTCGCTCTTTTCTACGCCACTATAGAAATGCAGGTATTCGCTTATCTTTTTATTTCCTCTTCCTTTTTTCTTTACTTCAGTTAATACACAGATGTCTAGTTTTATTTTACTCAGTTTACGGAAGACCTCCTCCTGTTTTGTCCTTATTCCTTGTATGTTCCATGCACCCAAATTCATAGTCCATTGTTCTCAGTTTTTAATTTAATCCGTCCGAATTCCAAGGCTTTTTGCTGAAATTTTTAACCTCTGATCATTTTTTCCGAGTATCGATGAGTTGACCTGATGCCTCAACCACCAACTTGGAGGACAAGGGTTTTAAATCAGAGTATCCTTCTCTCAGATAAGTTGCCTTCTCTATGGCTTAGAAGTCCTATCTATCCCACCTGTTCGTCTGCGGGTGGTATTTTATTTCCCACCTACCCGTCGTCCTACCTACAAACAGGCCGGTGAGGGCATTCCCTATCCGCCACCTGGGACGCGCCCTCTAGGGTTACAGGTTCACCCGAGGGCAAAGTTCGAGTAATTTAGATAAATTAAGAAGAGTCATAATTCTAACTCTGATTCTGAAAAAGAAAAGAAAAAATCTAAATACAGTGCAGGACGAAGACAATAAAATCCACAAAAATTTAGAATGGAATGGGAAAATAAACCGGATTTTAAAGGATAGCTAGAAGCTATATTCACATCTGACTGGCTTCTCTCTAATTAACTGTCTAGCTAGGTTATGACCAAAATATTTGACAATGGATTTGTTCTAAGGAAATATTTTTATGGAAACATCCCCACTGGCAGTATTTTTCTATAATTTTATCTGCTAAAAGTCTAATTTTATACATAAAAACTGTAGAATCGTCTATTTTGACATTATCCGCTAGATGAACAAACTTTGTTATTTATAAATACCTGTCTCTGTTCAAAGCGTTGTAAACACAGGAAATTCCTAGGTTCGCATCCAATGACCTGATTTAATTTCATTTCTAGATGGTTCAGGCAGGTATTTTAATAAATTCCTACTTAAGCTCCAAGTGATATTATCTACCAATACCAAGTGGTTTATCTTCAGCAGTATCTGCTGAATATATAATAAACTATTATTATTACGCATTAGTGATTAAATAGTTTATATGATTAGAATTATATTTTTTTATGTAATTAATTTATAAGTTACCTAATAAATTTAAAAACAGTCTTTTTTGTGTTACTTATACTGTGGCCATAAAGCAGTAGTGAGAATAAAAGACATACCATTAGAAGAAATAGAAGTACAAAGAGTTGTTCGACAAGGGTGTATACATTTACCAGTATTATTTAATATATACTCGGAAGACATATGAAGTAAGGCAATGGATTAATGAAACATAGGCACTAGAACTACTGACATGGTCATAAATAACCTAAGATACGCTGATGATGCAGTTCATTTAGCCGAATTACATGAAGACCTACAGATACTTCTTAATTAGGTGACCGCAGTAAGCGAAGAAGAATATGGACCATCACTCAACAGAGCAAGAAATATATGATAATAACAAAGACAACTCAGAACATTCGTGAGATATATGTACAGAATCAGCCTATTAAAATAGTAAGATAATCCAAATACCTAGATACAACTATTAATGAAAACAATGACAGCTTCTCTGCTGTAGAAACAAACCTTAAGTTAAAAATACGACTGCTGAGGTGCTACGTGCTATCCGTATTATAATACAGGATGGAAGCGTGGAAACTGAAGAAAATTGACGTAAGGAGACTGAAGGCATTCGATATATGGATGTATCGAAGAGTACTAGAGATCTCACGGGTAGATGGAATAACCAACGTTGAGGTAATGTGACGTATGCATAAGGAAAGAAAAGCACTAACAATTAAGAGGAGAAAAGTGGGATTTATAGTTCATGTGATGAGAGGAGATAAATATTTAATACTCCAGGTTATTAGGCAAGTAAAAATCCGGAGAAAAAGATCCATAGCAAGGAGACGTAACTCATGTAATAACGACTTATTTGGAGCCGCGGTCTCCAAATTAAAAATCGCTGTGATGATTGCCAAATTTCGACGCGCAGACAGCCCCTTGAGAAGAAAGAGATACAAAAACTCAATAAAGGAATCATTTTGTCGTCAATTTTAAATGTTTCCATATTTATAAATTTAATAAACAATATTGTTTACTTTTTATTTTTATTAATATACGGGATTACCCCCATTACAAAAAAAATATCTCTTAAGATATTTTGTAAAAATCAAATATAGCAATTATACATACAAAGACGTATGACGTAGATATAGTAATATTATACGACATATGACAAGTGGTCGAAACAAATGAGAATAGTTATTTTAACAAGTCCTACTCCACAAGCTTTTCACTTGTGGCTAAGTACAATTTTGGCATCTGTCAGATTCTTCAATAATTATATGAAATAATTCTCGACACACCTAATTCATTTTATGACGTCAAAATTAATGACGTACTGAAAAGTATCTCTGGGACGTACTCTAATACTTAAATATTAAGAATTGGTCCTTTTAAAATGAACATAGTGTATAGGTCTCTTTAGCAATTTGTATGTAACATTTGACTTGGAAGAAAGAAATGAAAGAGGGGACAGACTTGTCGAACTCTACCAAAGCGTGGAGATGGTAATAATGAATACAAATTTTAAATTACCTAAATTACCTAAAAGAAGACTTTATACTTGGAAATCACCTGCGGATTCAGAAGATAATATTGTTCGAAACCAGATAGCTTACATTTTAATAAAATCTAGATATAAAAACGTTAAAAAGTCTCTCAGAACATACCGGAGCTAACATAAATTCAGACCATAATCCATTAGTAGGCGTAATGCAGATAAAATTGAAGAAAGTCCAAAAACAAACAAATATACCACGGTTTATTACGGTTAATAAAAACAACAGATGTTAATGACAAATGGAACATGGCACAGGAAACTTTAATAAAGGTAGGAGAAAAGCTACTGCAGACAAAAATAAAAAAAAACAGAGATGGATGACTTCAGAAATCTTAGATCCAATGGAGGAAAGAAGAAAACATAAAGTCAGGAGTAAGACAAAATACAAGGAACTACAGATATTGATAGGGAAGAAAATAAAAGAGGCCAAATCCTCCTTGCTTGCTAATCAATGCAGTGAAATAGAGGCATATGCTAAACAGTATGATAGCTTTAACATGCATAAGAAAATAAAGGACATGACAAATATACTGAGAAAAAAGAAAGATGCCCTTCTGAAAGATGCAATGGAAAAATCATTATAGAAATTAAAGAGAAATTAAAAAAATGGTAGACATACATAACAGATCTGTTTGAGGATAATCGACAAGAATCCGAAGAAATCGACAGCGAAACGGGGCCAGAGATCATAATAGAGGAAATTGAACAACCAGTACGAAACGCAAAAAATGGAACAACTGTAGGTCCAGACGAAATACCTGCGAAACTACTGAAATTTCTAGACGATGAAACTCTACCTGTACTTCTGGACCTATTTGATGAAGTATATAAAACTGGAAAAATCCCGCAGGAATGGTTGGTGTCCACGTTTGTAGCAATACCAAAAACAGTAGATGCCAAAGATTGTTCAGACTATAGGACAATATCACTAATAAGTCATACCCTCAAAATATTTCTAAAGGTGATTCATGGAAGATTATATGGAAAACTAGAAGAGGATATGGATGATACTCAGTTTGGGTTCCGCAAGGGACTGGGAACGAGAGAGGCATTGTTTGCTTTGAAGGCATTCGACAGGGTCCGACAAAAAAAACTAATAGAAATACTGAGAAACAAAGATATAGACAAACGAGACTTACCATTAATCACAATGAATCATTACCAATCTGTATTGGAATCAAAAGGCCAATATAAAGATAGAAGAACAAAAGTCCAAAAATATAGATATAAAGAAAGGAGTAAGACAGGGCTACGTTCTGTCACCATTACTGTTTAACGTGTACAGTGAAGCCATATTCCAGGAAGCGATAGAGGATCTAGGTGATGGAATAGTAAATAACATAAGATTCGCTGATGACACCTGGAATCGCTACAAGAATTGGTAAATAGAATTAACGATTATTGCATTAGATACGGACTAAAAATAAATAAGAAAAAAACTAAATTTATGATTGTCTCAAAAACGCAACATGGAAATGAAAGATTAATGATAGAGCAAACCCAAATAGAAAAAGTAGAGACATATAAATATCTAGGAACCTAGGTTGATGACAAAAATGACCCAAATAGAGAAATAAAAGTCCAAATTGAAACTGCAAGACAAGCATTTGTGAAAATGAAGACAATGCTTATCAACAGAGACCTTCAGTTGCATCTCAGATTGAGGGCTCTTAGATGTTACACATATTTTCTATCTTACTATACGGAATGGAAGCTTGGACATTGAAGAAACAACACATAAGAAAAATAGAAGCGTTATAAATGTGGTGTTACAGAAGAATATTAAAAATTCAGTGGGTTCAAAGGATTACCAATGCTAAGGAACTACGACGTCTAAATAAGGAGTTAGAAATTATGAACAGCATAAAAGAAAAAAACTAAAGTATTTAAGTCATATAACCAGAGGAGAAAAATATGAGCTGCTGAGAATTATTATGCAAGGAAGGATCCAAGGAAGAAGAAGCATAGGAAGAAGACGCATCTCCTGGCTGAGGAACCTTAGAGAATAGTTTAACTGTAGTTCACTACAGCTGTTCAGAGCAGCAGCCAACAAAGTGACCATAGCCGTTACGATATCCAACCTCCGATTTAAGATGGAACCTTAAGAAGAAGATGTAACATACATAAAGGCAATAATTGGTATGTAGCTTTTTGGGTTGTCGAAAGGTTTGCTGGGCTTTAATATGGTCATTATCTTGAAGCGTTTTAGTTATTTTTGGATATTATCGGAAATTTGCATGTTGTTTGTAAAAAATCAAGCCAGCCAAACTTTTGTATACTTGGCACAATTGATCAGGATTTTAAGGGTGAAAATGTTTAAATACTAGTACTTTTGTTGGCTAAAAATTTTTAGTAGGTAGTCTCTTTACGTAGATTGTGTGTGTTTTTTTTTATTATTTTTGTGCCATTTTTTACTTCTGATGACTCGTTTATCTATTTCGTTGACCATAATTATGGAATATTTATTATGACACTTGTTCTGGAATAAATTGTTATGAAAATCAAGTGTCATTATAAATACTCTACCTTAATAGTGGGAGTGTTTTACTTCCTAGTATTAAAAGTGATTTCCGATTTATTACAATCATTAATGACCATGCAAAAAGAATCTTACAGCACTAAGTGTATTACTAAATTGTGGAAACTCATGTAATATATATTGCTAAGCTCCTAATAAGACTTTTAGACTAAGGAGGAGTAACAGTTTTCCGATACTTGGCAATTTAGGGATCAAGTAGGCGTTCGTCTTCACTGACTGAATTAAGTGAAGGGGAAAGCCGAAGGGACGAGTCAACTAATAATGTGATTAGGCTGTATTTTGCCGGAAATTCGATGTTGAATAAAAGAATATTAATTTTTGATACGAAGAGCTTCAATCAACGCTTTTGAGTAAAACTGTTTTATAGACAACAACATAATATTGGTGAATTCTGGAAATGGAATTTATTTAAGTTTTTGTTTGTTTAACTTTTATATGGTTGACAAATAATAGTACAAACATTTACAATAAAATATCGTAAAGAGAGGAGAGATGG
This sequence comes from Diabrotica balteata, assembly GCA_918026665.1. NCBI lineage: Eukaryota > Metazoa > Arthropoda > Insecta > Coleoptera > Chrysomelidae > Diabrotica > Diabrotica balteata. The sequence continues at coordinate 44,158,361 of OU898284.1, forward strand.
ACCAGGAGGATAGTAGGTCTGCTAGGTATACCTAGCAGAGCATTTAACAAAACATAATATACTTATATTTGATTGATGATTATCTTTTTGAGATTTTTGTTTAAACTTTTGATATTTTTTAAAGAATTTTTTTTAACCTATTCTCTATCCTTCCATTGTTGGATATAGGTCTCCCCCAGTTCTCTCCATCTTTCCCTATCTTGAGCTGTTCTCTGCCATGTGGGACCTCCTTGTTTCCTGATGTCATCTTTCCACCTCATCTGTGGTCTGCCTCTTGATCCCTTTGCATTGTATGGACGCCACTTTCCGATGGCATTGTTCCATCGTCCGTCTTGAAGACGTTCATTGTGTCCAGCCCATTTCCATTTCAGTTTTGCTGCTTGTTCTATCGCGTCTACTGTCTTTGTTCTGGTTCTGATCCACTGGTTACGTTTTCTATCTCTAAGTGATACACCCAACATTTGTCTCTCCATCGCTCTTTGTGCCTTCCTTATCCTATCCAAATTGGCCTGTGTAAATGTCCATGTCTGTGCTCCGTAGGTGAGCACCTGTATGATACAGGAGTTATATACCCTGCTTCGTAAGTATAGAAGGATTGTTTGATTTTTTAGAACGTAAGAAAGTTTGCCGAACGCTGCCCATCCCATTCTTACTCGTCTCGATATTTCGGCTGTTTGATTTTCTCTATTAGCTCTGATTGCTTGTCCTAGATAGATATACTCATTTACCTGTTCTATTTTTTCTGTTTTTATTTTTATTGCCTCTTGGTCTTCCGTGTTTGTCATTACTTTTGTTTTGTTGAAGTTAATTTTTAGGCCTTTTTGCAGTGATTTTTCATGAAGTTCATTCAGCATTAATTCCAGTTCTAGTCGTTCCGAGGAGATCAGGAGTATGTCATTCGCATATCTAAGATGATTTAGGTATTTTCCGTTAATACATATTCCTCTGTTTTCCCAATCTGTTGATTTTATTATGTCTTCGAGGATCAAGGTAAACAGTTTAGGTGAAATTATATCGCCTTGTTGGACTCCTCGTTTAACTTTTACATTATCCGTTATTAATTTGTCGTCCAGAATTACGGTCATGGTTGCGTTTTGGTAAATATCATGTATCAATTGTCGGTATTTTGAATCTATTCTACTATTGACCAGAGCTTCTTCAACCGCCCAGTGTTCAATGCTGTCGAAAGCTTTTTCATAATCTACGAATGCTAAGTACAGCGGAAGGTTGTATTCATTGGTTTTCTCAATTAAGATTTTAAGCGTATGTAGATGGTCGATTGTGCTGTATCCTTTTCTGAATCCGGCCTGTTCCACTGGTTGGTAGTTATCAAGTTTATAGATTAGTCGGTTGTTTATTATTCTTGTGAAGGTTTTATATAGTTGTGACAAAAGGGAAATAGGACGGTAGTTGTTTAGGTCTGTTCGGTCTCCTTTCTTATGTATTAAGATTGTGTTGGCATTTCTCCATTGTTTGGGTATTTTACCTTCAAACAGACATTTGTTGAACAGTATTTTTAGCATTTTTTTTATCGTGTCTCCTCCTTCTTTTAGCAGTTCCACCAGTATTTTGTCCTCACCGGCCGCTTTATTTCTTTTCATGTCGTATATGGATTTTTCGATTTCATCTTCAGTTATTTCTGGTAATACCTCTGAGCCAACATTTTGTATTTTCCTCGTGAGATTCTGTTTAGATGATAGTGGTGGGTCATTTTTAGAACTGTATAGGTCTGTGTAATATCTTTCTGTGATTTTTACTATTTCTCCTAGATCTCTTTCTTCATTGTTCTCAGCTTTAAGCATGATTAGTTTTCTTTTTCCTATATTTGTCTTCATTGTTTTTAAACTTTTGTTCTTCTCTATGATTTTCTTAATGCGGTCTTCTTGGTATTTCTTTAAATCTTCCTTTATCTGTTTTCTTATGGTTTTATTTAGTTCGGTATACTCCACTGTATTTCTTTTGTTATCGTTCAGTAGTTGTCGTCGTTTTTTTTAGCATATCTTGTGATTGAGCGCTAATTTTTTGTTGTTTTCGCTTTTGTTTATTAGCAATCTTCAGGCCTGCTTCTAGTAGTTCTGTTGTTATTTTATCGTTTAATTCGTCTAGTTGCAGACCCTTTAGCTGTGATATGTCACTTCTTTTTAGCTGGTTTATGTATTGTTCTTTGCGTTCTTTAAGAAGTTCTGTGTCTATCTCTTTTTTTAGATGGTTTAAATTTTTGTCTGTCTGTTGTGGAGTTAATTTTGATTTTGGCTCTAACAATTCTGTGATCACTTCCTACGGAAATCATGTTTACGACCGTAACGTCTTGTACTATGCTCTTTTCTTTGGATAGGATGTAATCAATCTCATTTTTTTGTTAAACCATTGGGCGCGACCCACGTCCATTTTCTCTGTGGTTTTTTATTGAAAAAGGTATTCATCGCATATAGACTGTTCGTTTCCATATAATTCATTAATATTTCTCCTCTTTCGTTTCGTGTTCTATATCCAAACTTGCCGATTTTATTTTCTGATTCTTCTAGTTTTCTCCCTAATTTGGCATTGAAGTCGCCTATAATAATTGTGTAGGTGCTTTTGTATTGGTTCACTGTTTGTGTCAATGATTCGTAGAATATATCGACTTCTTCATCCGTATGTGATAAATGTAGGGGCGTAAATTTGTATGATCTTTAAACTTATATTTTTATTTATGTCCATTATTAGAGCCGCAATCCTTTCTGAAATTCCAATATATTGTCTAATCTTATGGGCATGCTGATTAGAAATAAGAAAACCGACACCAGCTAATGATTCTTCTTCAGTTCCTTTATAGTATAGTACATTCCCGGATTCCAACTTCATACAGGCTTCCCCTTTTCTTTTTATCTCACTTAATCCTAATATATACCACTTCATCTTTTTTACTTCTTCTTCCAGTTCGGCTAGCTTTTCGTCTCTCATCAGTGATCTGACATTATAAGTCGCATTATTTTTAAAGAATATGAGACAAAATTTAATTATTCGTGCGAGGCCGGCTCCACACATGCGATCCAACGTCAACGTTGGGTCAACTGTGTACTCACGTTTGGTGAGGCATTCACACATTGGGTTAAGTTATCAACAGCAACACCAATATTGGCGCGAATCCCTTTGATGTGTACTCCCAAAGTTGGAGCAGGTCATAAAAACGTTGGGCCAACATTGGCTCCAACTGGTAAGTGGTAATTAAAAATGTATTACAAGATTGAAAGTTGAATTTTTTGGGATTTACTTAAATAAATATTGGCAAAATCTCTGAATCCTAGGAGCTGCCTGACTTGTAATAATACGACGATTAATCAGTATTATATTATAAAGTTATGTATTGCATATATTTTGGTCTGTGGGTAAATTATAATAAGTGTATAGTGTATATTAATTAATACTTAATAATGTCTGACAGTTTTAGTGCCAAAGTTGTGAAAAAAGAAAATATTCCCAGATATATGAAATCTCATGGGAAGATAAAAGTAAATTTAAAGGCTGGCTTGGAAAAACTAAAAAGTCAGAGTCACCTCAAATTAGTTACCTCAGTAAATTCAACTTCAAGGTACGGCCAGTGTAAATAAATGCACGCTGGAAACACGCGTTTGTTCAGGACCGGACTAGAAAATTAAAGCTGCAGTACAAAACCTTATATAATTTGTAGACGTCTGACAGGAACAGATTATAGTACACCAATTTTTTAAATATAAAAATAATTTACAAAGTCGAGAGTTATTAACAACAAAAAAAAGTTTATAAAATTACCGTATTTTATCTTAACTTTCAGAATCTGATGTAATGCAGTCATCATTAAAGTTGATAATGATAGGCTCAATTTGTGCCCCAATTAAATTGTCCAACTCCCACATTTTTGGCTCCACTTCTTCTTTTACATGTTTGGCGCAGTTTTTCCATGTTTCCATGGTTACAGCAGACATAGCTTCATGGAATAAATTTTTATAAATACTGAATGTCAGCAAATTTAAATGTTGTGTTATGCGCTGCAACATAATTCTTGACTTCCGCCATACAAGCTCGATTGGATTGAGCTCGCAGTGATACGGTGGCAACCTTAAAACTATTCTATTTGTGCTTCTTACCAGTTCATCTACTATGTACTTATTATATTCGCCTTTATGTTGTTAAACGATATCTAAAAGTTGCACCTTTAACATCGTTTCTTCAAAGGGAATGTCTTTTGAGCGAAGCCAAGTTTGAATATCTGCCTTTTTTGTAGCCATAATGGGATTTTTTCCAATTTTCTGGAATGGTAAGGGGCATTGTCCAATACAATTATAGCATTTTTTTCCAGTGTTGGTAAAATCTTTTGGAGCCAATTTTCAAATAACTTCCCATCCATCTCCTTATGATAGTCTCCACTCTTGCTTGACTCAAAAGCCCACAGTGCATCCGGAATAAAATCATTCTCACTCCCGATGTGACAGATTAAAAATCGTTTACCTTTTACTGAAAGTGATATTAAAGATAATAAATCAAAAAATTTAAAGTTTATTTGAATTACCTGAGGGATTTCTTAAGCCAGTCGACAGCCCATTCAAAAATGCACGTCTTGCAGAAGTCAGAGAAGCATTCACCCAAACCTTTGGTTTTGTATGGCCAGCATTTATCCATGTTTCGTCTAAGTAATAAATGGTTCTATTTTCAGCTCTATATTTTCTTATCTTTTGCAAATAATTTCTCCGCCATGGCACAATTTCATTTTTGTCGAGTAGCAAACTGTTTCTTCCACGTTTATGAAATTTAAAATTTAACTTTTGTAAGAGTTTGTAAAACGTGGTTCTTTTAAAATTTGGTAAGTCATTATCATTATTTACATCTCTTAGGACTTTGTCAATTGTAGGAATTTCATTTTGGAAAAAATACTGATCAATCATTCTTCTTATAGCTGACTTATCAAAATCATCTACAGCATCTATTGATTTTGAACGATTTTGGTTTATTTACGGTGCAGATAATGTATGGATACTTTTATATTCTTTAATGACATTGAAAACAGTTTTCGAACAAACTCCAACTTTATCTGCAACCCTTTGTTGAATGTCCGTTAACGCTAAAGTAGGATTACCTTGTAATTCACATTTGTATGTATTAACCATTATTTCTTTGGTTCTTATATCTACGTGATTTTTCTTAGCTCTTTTACTAGGAGGACTTAGCGTTAACAGTTCCTTATTTTCATTTGCCGACTCCGTATCAGACATATTAAATAAATGGATTTATTATACTTTTCTCAACTAAAATAACAAAATGGGCATTTTCAAATTACTTTTATAGTAGAGGATCCGATATAAGGTTTACCTACACCGCTTTGTTAAATGTGATATTTTTTACTTATGATTTTGAGTTTTGAAAATCGTCATCTATCGTTCTTCGTCTGTCAATTCTTTTTCGTCTATCAATTCTTGTTCGTCTGTCAATTCTTCATTGCCTTCCAGTTTTAAATGATTCATAACTCGAACACGATCAACTTAAGAAAAATTACAAAATAAATTTTTGTTTTGAATGATCCAAAAAATCTAAAACAATATCTGCCCGGGTTGATTTTTTTTAATATATAAAAAAAGGTATTTTTTAACTGTTTTCGGCACATCGGTTTGAAATTTGAACCACCAAATTTTTGCTACATGTTGTACAGTAGTCCACAAAATGAATCACTTATTAATCTATTTTTATCAAGTTACACCTACGCAAGTGGTTTGTATTACTTATTCCCTCTGTCCCTATTAAGTGTTATCTTTAATTGGTAAAATTCCGACGGTATAGTTATCGGCCAAACGCGAATGGTTATCAGTTGTTACGTGAAAAGTAAGGTCATTTTACTTTTTACATGTGCAATTGAATCTTTCTATGCTCCAAGGGTCCATTGTAGAAAATTTATAAAATCTCGTGCCGCAAAGAAGTTGAATTATAATTAATTATAGTCAGGACAAAATTATATCGGGCACCTCTTGTTTTTCATAATTTTTAACATACTAAATAATTTTTATCCATTAAACATATCAGTGCAGGTCGACATTATATCGTATCTTATGGCTATTATAAATGCTTTATTATACTTACAAGAATTATTTTAAAGTGGGGAAAAAGTTTGTATCGACTATAATTAAATGTTCTTAAAAATACTTTGCACTATGCACACACAAGCTAACGATTAACAAATCAACAAACAGCTTTGCACAAAAATTACTGAGCCATTTGGCATTCGACAGAGGACGGAGCGGAAAAACGAAGTCCGCACCTGTTAGGACTAACTGCATGACTTACGATCGTTCAACAATTTGGCCAATAGCAAGGCGTTCGTCACGTGTAGACTCGAATATCACGCGGTGACTTGTGTTGATTCTGTCCGTAACTTGAAGTTGAATTTACATGCAAATGTCAAATCTCTTATAAAAACTCTTTTAGACTGTTTTATAAAAAGAGACATCATTGACAAAACCGCAGTATTGGATTACGATTATAAAAATCCCAGAAATATATTACCCATTCAGGAGATGTATTTTGGTTCTGACATTTCTACGTCTAGTGTAGATAAAAATGATTTAGAATTTGTAAAGTTAAACTGTTTAGACCAATTATTAAAAAGGTTTCCCATAAAAAATAACATCTTGGAAGCATGTCTTGGAAGATTTGCAGATTATAAATCCAGATTTGGTGCGAAGCAGAAAGATTAATTTAATTGTACATATTTCACCAAAATTGGGCAATATTGGGATAAATCTGAGCAATCTTCAATCATTATTTTTGTACAAAAAAATTTCATTTTTTGTAATAACAGGTGAGTTTGACCGATTATTTGTTAGTTTATTATTGAACTATATTTAAAATGTGTATAACAAAGTAAGAACTACTGCTGTAGTTAGCTTATTTTAAACAATACGGGCTGGTCCATCTGTCCTATTTGAGGATAGAAGGATCAATTACGAGGACGAGAGTTGGACCAATATATTTTGTTTTAGGATTATGCCCAATAAATATATTCGCAAACAAAATACACCTTAGAGAGGTAACTGGACCTCTAGAAAGTTAAATGATGCCGTAGATACTGCGAAGAATTTTGATATGGGTATTGAAGAAGCCGCCAAAGCATTTGGAATACCCAAAACCACTTTTAAACGTCGAATAAAAATAAACAATATGGATAAGATGAACCGATTGGGTATAGATTGTTCTTTAGGATTTGCTTCTGAAGCTAAAATTGTTAGCCATATAAAAAAAGCAGGCTTTCTAGGCATTAGGAATCCTAAATAAGTTGAATGTAAAAGAAGGTAAATTTTTAAATTCATTAATCTAATACAAAAGTTACTTATTGTCTACTTTTAGGTAAACCTGGTAAAAAATGGTTAGAACTCTTTTTGAAACGAAGACCTCAATTGCACGAGCTTTAGGAATGTCCAAAGAAACAGTCGATAACAACTTTTCTGATCTCGAAAGAATTATGACCTAATATAATTTTTATGATTAACCCCGATACATATTTTAATACTGACGAAACAGGATTACAACTGAATACTATAACCTGTCAAGTTCTAGCAGAAAAAGGTTCAAAATGTGTTCCTAGCGTAAGCCCTGATGAAAAAGGTAAAATATCAGTGTAATAGTTTGCTGTAAGGCAGAAGGGATTTTCTTGCCCCCACATTGCATTTTTAAGGGGAACAATAAAAAAGACGAGTGGCATTATGGCATGCCACCGGGTTCCAAGATTAGGATGTCGGAGAAATCAGCATACGTTAAGAGTGGACATGTTCTTAGAATAGTTACAAACACACTTCTTGCCAAACACGCTCTAGGTAAAACTTTATTAATATTAGATGGCCACACATCCCATACGACCAACCTGGATCTAATAGAATTTGCAGACCAAAACGAAATAATTTTATTTTGTTTACCATCCCACACAATACATTACCTACAGCCTCTAGATCGAGTTTTTTTAAGTCATTTAAAAGCAACTTTTATGCTGAATGCCGTTTTATAGTACAGAATAATCCAAACACGGTTCTAAAATGCCTTCAGTTCGGTAAACTCTTAGGTCGAGCATGAGGAAACCCAGCAACGGTCCAAAATGCGGCTTCTGCATTTAAATCCACGGGAGTTTATCCGTTTAATCCATTAATAATCTCACAGAATATGCATTTTTGACACACACACACCCTATCAGAAACAGAAACAATGAATTATCTAGTTAGATCAGAATCTCATTGACCAGGTCCCTCTGGAATCAGTGGTATCCAATCAATCCTTGCAATCCTTGCAAGGTAGCCCAAACAAGTTTTTAATTACTTATGAAGATATAACTCCCGGAAATGCTCTTGATGAGATAACGCCCGAGCCTGTATTGGCAGCAGCAGTAAAAATAGTTCGTAAAAAAATAACTAGAGAGATTACTGCTCAAAACTTTATTAAAATGAAGAAGGATGCCTTAATTAAAAAAAGCTTTAAACCTATAAAAAACAAGAACGTAAGAGAAAGTCAAATGAATCCTCACCATCTTAAGGTGTTACTTTAAACGGCACTAATGGTGATAAAAACATGAGTAATATTGAAAATAAGTGTGTTAGGTGCAACGAGGACTATCGCTAAACATGTAAAAAAGATGACTGGCTACAATGTATTTTTTGTAAGCGCTGAAACTTGTACTGGCTTCACTAATCTCTGTAACTTTCTAAAAGTCTCTTTCTATTAAAAAGAAAAAGTTTTTGCTTGGTCCATCTCTCCTACTCTAGTGGCCCACCTCACCTCTACAGTTAAGAAGAGATGGACCGATGACTTGCCAGTGCATTCAATTTTTTTTTTTGATCCAAAAATTATAATTTCTATTATTTGCTTATACCAACACAAATATATATATTATATATATATATATATATATATATATATATATATATATATATATATATATATATATAGTACAGGTTGTTAACAACTGTCGTTGTTTTCCTGTCCCTAGTTTCCATCGTTTCCTATCTCGGGTGTCGGCTTCATTTAGCTGTCTTTCTTCCATGGCTTCATTCACGTCATCTCGCCAGCTTTTTCTTGGACGCCCTCTTTTCCTTCTTTCGGTTGGGATCCATTTTAATATTTTCTTTGGCCACCTCCCGTCTGCCATTCTGTTTACATGACCGAACCAAGTTAGTTGTTTTTTCTGGACTTCATCTATAATGTCTTTTTCTTGCTCCATTCTACGTTTTATTTCTTCATTGCGGATTCTGTCCATCCTTGTCAATCTACAGCTTCTTCTCATAGAATCCATCTTGGTAGCTTGTAATTTTTTCCTGTTTCTTTTACTAGTGTCCCATATCTCTACTCCGTATGTTACCACCGGCTCAACCATCGTCTTATATATTCGTTTTTTCGTCGTTCTTGTGATTTTTTTATCCCAGAGAATGGAGTTTAGGCATTTGGTAATGTTTCTGCCTTTGTTTATTCTTGTATTTATTTCTTCATGGCTATTTCCGTCTTTTGTAAACACTACTCCTAGGTATTTTACTCTATTTGTTGCTTTGATTTTGTCACTCTCCAATGTCAGGTCTTCGACTGTATTTTTCCCCACTGAGAGATATTCGCATTTTTGTAAGTTCATTGTCAGTCCACATTCTTCGTACGCTGTTTGTAGTTTCCTAACCATATAGCTGAGGTCGTCTATATCTTCTGCTACCACCAGTTGGTCATCAGCGAAGAATAGTGTATAGAGAATATCCTTATCTATTTGTATTCCCATATTTCTGCATTGTCTTTGCCACTTTTGTAGCGATCGATCCAGATATATTTTAAACAGCGTAGGTGATAAATAACATCCCTGTCGTAGCCCTTTCGTAGTGTACAATTTCTCACAGAAAGTTTGCCATCTATTTTAATTGATGCGGTGTTGTTTACATACCACTTTTGAGTTGCTATTATTAACGAAGGTTTTATTTCCATATTTTGCATTTCACTCCATAAATTATATATCGGCACGTTATTTTATGCCTTTTCAAGATCTATCAGGGCTATATGTGTTTCTTTGTTTTTTTTGTTGTCGCTTTTCGATTAATATTTTAAGTGTAAATAGATTATCTATAGTCGATCTTCCAGCTCTGAATCCGCATTGTTCTTCTGGTTGTTTCATACGAATGTCTTCTTCTATGAGGTTTCTAAGTATTCGGGAGTACAGTCGTCCTATAGTGGGGATGACAGCAATTCCTCTATAGTTTCTGACATTGTTTTGTGCTCCTTTTTTGTATATTGGGTTATATAGGCATCACGCCATTCTAACGGGGTCTCTTCTCCATTCAGGCATCGTTGGAACAGATCTTTGAGCATTTCTAACAGTTTAACTGAGCCGTATTTAATAAATTCTGGTGAGATGTTTTCTGGGCCTGGCGCTTTTTTAAGTTTAAAAGATTATATCGCTTCTACGATATTTGTCATGTTCAATTCAATGAATTCTGATCGTATGTCTCTGTTTGCATTTTCGTATTGAAAATTTTGTCGTCTTTCTTGTAGTAACTGTTTAAAGTAGTCTACCCAGTCTTTTTCTATGTTACTTAAATCTAATTTATTGTTGGTTGACGTTTTCATAGATTTTAGCGTTCTCGAGGCTTCTGAACTTTTCGATCGTCCAATCATTTGTTCTATGTATTCGCATTTCTTTTCCCAAGATCTTTTTTTCCTTTTTGTTACTTCCGTCTTCACCAGTTTATTTAGGTTTTTATATATTTCTTTAGAGGGGTCGTCTTTTTTATCTAGATATGTTAGGTATGCTTCTTTTTTCTTCTTTATCATTTCATCTATTCCCTCATCCGACCAATATGGTTTTTGTAGTGCGCGTCTTTGAGTGCCTATTGCCTCTTCTGCTGCTTCTTTAATACTGTGTACTATGTGCTTGTATTCTTCTTCTATTGTTCTATTTTATATTACCAGTTTTCCATTTAACCTTCTTTGGTATAAATACTGCACGCTGTTATCTTCTACTTTGTAGATTATAGTGCTCTTTATTTGTTGTTACGTTCTTATTTACATTTGCTGTTTCGTATTTTCCAATCTCGGTATGGTCATATTTCCGATTACTAGGTAATGATCACTTCCACAGTCAGCTCCTCTCTTTACCCTAACATCTAAAACTGTTAGTGTTGGTTTTTGTCTCATTATAATATAGTCGATGATGGATTTCTGGTCTCTAGAGCGGTGTTTCCAGGTATATTTGTGTATATCTTTGTGTACATAGAAGGTGTTTGTGATTCTTAAATTGTATTGTTCGCACAGATCTATCAGTCTTTCGCCATTATTATTTCTTGTAGGTTCTCCATGTCGTCCTACTACTGCACTGTTTTGTTCTTGGCCTACTCTACTGTTAAAGTCACCTACCATAATGATTTCACATCGGTTAGGGATTTGATCTAACACATCTCTTAAAATTGTGTCAAAATTGACTTTTACCGCTACTGTTTGGTCTTCATTTGGAGCATAAATTCCTATAACCACTATAGTTCGTCCTTTAATTTGAAGGGTCATTTTGATTATACGTTCATAATACTCTCCCATGACTTTATTTGTTGTTTCAGTTTTTCATGAATAATTATCGATACTCCTGCTTTTGCGTGGGATGACTTATCTACCTCGCTGTAGCAGTGGATATACCTTTTCAACTTTTCACATCCGTTGCCCTTCTTTTTGGTTTCCGAGAGTATTGTTACGTCCAGCTTTCTTTCTTCGATTTCAAGTAACACTTCTTGTTGCTTATTTCTGAAGCCTTGAACATTTCATGTTCCAATATTCATGTACCCTTTTCTTTGCAATTTTCGTTGTCCAAAAATCTGATCTAACATCCGAGGCCTATTTCTAGGGTTTTTAGCGTATCTTTCAATTTTTACATGAGTAGGTTGCTGGCCTACTGCACAACCCCCCTCTTAGGAGACCTAAATGTTAAATTATGGTATACAATTTTCTTTTTTTCCGATGTTTATTTAATAAAGAAACAGGCTTCATTTTTCTGAAAGGTGATCCATCTCTCCTCCCTTTGCCCTACTATTTTTATTGTAAAAATCCATGAAATTACGTAGTCATATTTTAATTAAAACTAAGAAAACTAATATTACCCAAGTTGTACTTCCAGAAATCTCTGGTGGGCAGATTTCCGTTGCGGCCTCCAAGGATATAAACGTATTCCCCGACGAGAGTTGAACTGTGCTTTGACCTCGCCGATGGCGCCGGACTCTTAATGTTATCAGGCGCCACACTGCTCCACATTTCACATCGAAACAAATCCTTTTCCTGCTCTTCTTCTTGCGATTCCCGATTTAACCTAAAACAAAAATTTCCGATAAGTATTATACAAGTTTCAAACAATTGTTTCAACAAAAGTTTTGACGGTAAAGTTTCATATAAAATGTATTGTCAATAGCAATATTAAAGAATAAAAAATTAGGAAATTAATAACTTTAAAATCTGCAAACAATACAATAAATACCGGCTTGTAGATGTGGTTTTGTAGACATTATGTAAGGTTCTTCTTAGTACAATAAATTGCTAATTTTTAGATTATAAGCAAATTAGAAATATATATATATATATATATATATATATATATATATATATATATATATATATATATATATATATACATATACATAAAATACTACGATTAATAAAACGATATACTACTCCGGAAATTACACCCTAGATTATCTATATGGAGTTGGAATAATTATCTCCATAAGAATCGAAGCAGCCGTTGTTAAATTTGTTTCCTTTTCGGATAAAATGCTATTACTACAAGTGGACATTAATGTAGTACAAGTGTATGAATGCTCCAACTGCAGATAAATCAGAAGCTGAAATAGAACATTTTCATGAACAACTCAAACAACTTCTACAATAGACAAGAAACGAAGAAATTACTATATTATAATGGGTGATTTAAATGCAAAGGTAGGAAAAGGCCAAGTCGATAATATAATAAGTGATTATAGTTTTGGAATAAGAAATGCTAGAGGTGACAGATTGGCTCAATTTTGTCAAGAAGAAAACCTGGCGATTTTGAACACATGGTTTTGATTACACGTCGTAAACTGTATACCTTGAGGTCACCACAGGATAATAAACAAAATTGCATTAGAAATCGACTTTATTCTAACCAATCTAAGATTTAGAAATTCAATTGTAAGCGTTAAGACTTTTCCTGGAGCAGATGTCCTCTCAGACCATAACCTCCTTGTCTCAAAAATAAAACTGAGGGTAAAAAAGGTAATAAAATTCAAAAGTTCTAAGGTGAATACTTAGTCACTCAAGATAAATGAAATCCATGCTGAGGTTTAAACTTGTATCAATCAAGTAATGAAGAAATTAAGATCAGAAATGAAAACACTAAGAATATAAACATTACGTGAAGCAAAATCAAACATTTTGTTATAAAAACACAGAAAGAAACTCTACAAAAGAAAACAGAAAGTGAAGATGAAGAAACAGAACAGATCCCCATTGTTCCAACGTCCAATTCCGATGATCCTGTGCAAAACGCAGGCGTGCTTGCAGATGACCTGGAGTAAGTTTTGGACCAATCTCAGGTGTTTAGGGGTCAGGTTATTTTCCCGCAGTCTTCGTCTCACTATCCACTGTCTAACAGCCACTCTTTGCACCTCACGCAGCTGTCGTTGCACCTGCACGGCATTAAGGTGACGATTTCTTAATGTTGCTGACACAATAAAGCGGTCATCACGAGTGGTTGTAAATCGCTGTCTGCCTGTTCCAGGTCGCCTATGAAAGTATCCAGTCTCCTCATAACGTTGGCACACTCTTCGAACCGCTGACCGTGTCATATCCAATTGTCTAGCAACAGCTCGCTGACTAAGTCCATTTTCGATTAGACCAATAACGGGCGGCTTTTTGTGGTGTAGTATGCATTAAACTAACACACTTGAACACTGCTGAGATTATGAAAAACGAATAATATGTAAATTTCACTTGCAAAGGCAATACTTTTACAATTAGACAAATTTGTTATTTTCGTGACAATCACCACATAAACACATTTCATTTGTTTACTGTTCATGTGGTTACTACGTATGTAAACGATAAGCCTTCTTGATAAATTTATACTCACATTAAAGCATATTAAATTGTCTTTCAAACAGTATATTTGTTTTTGTGATCTGATATTTCTTGAAAAAAAATATAGTTAAAGTCAAAAGTTTACAGTGGGCCGATTTCTTTGCACGCAAGTGTATATTGAAGATCTTTTCATGAACACAAGAACAGAACCAACACAAATTGATATCGAGGAAGCTCCAATAATATTATACTAAAACAACAAAAACATCTTTTCGTTGCGTTTATAGACTATGATAAAGCTTTAGACAAAGTTAATGGTAAACAGAAAATATAACATTCTCATGGAATGTCTAAAGAGAAAATGACTTGACAAAAATGACATTAACATAGTGAGAAATCTCTATTGGAACCAACAGGCTGTGGTAACATTAGATGGAAATAGCACAGATGCGCAACAAATATGTAGAGGAGTGAGACAAAGCTGTGTATTTTCACCATTACTATTTATTATATATTCCGAAGAGCTATTTACGCAAGCACTTGAAAACTGTATAAAAGGGATTAAGATAAATGGTGAAAATATAAATAACATCCGTTATGCTGACGATAGAGTCATTATCGCTGAAAATGAGGCAAATCTGCAGACCTTACTAAACACAATGGGAACAATAAACATAAAATAAAAAAAAAATATGGTTATTAGTAACAGGGGCAAAGTCATTACAAGGATCCAGATAAAAAATGAAGATATTGAGCAAGTGGACAAAATGAAATACTTAGGAGTCTGAATTCGGAAGATCTGAATACAAAATAAATAATTTGCTTAAGAATAGAGCAATCACGAGCAGCCGTTTTGAAGATGAGGAAATTTCTAAGTAACCAAAGACTCAATGTGCAAATCCGATATCGGATGGTAAAATGTTGTATCCACTCTATCCTTCTTTATTGTGTCGAAGCCTGGGCGTTAATGTTGACTTAATGAGAAAACGGGAAGCTTTTGAGATGTGGGTTTTTAGGAGAATTTGGAAGATACCATAGACCGATCATATTACGAATGAAATGGTGTTGCCCAGAGTAATGGGAAGTGACAGAGAACTTTTGGACACCATTAAAAGGCGAGACACAGCATATTTGGGGCATATACTTAAAAATGATAAGTAAGAGTTGTTGGAGCTGATTATGAAGTATAAAATTGAAGGAAAAAGGCATCTTGGTAGACGACAAATATCAAAACATCGAGAAATAACACACAGCCGCTTTTAAGAAAAGCAGAATATAGAAACGAATTTGCAATGGTTATAGCCAACCTTTATTAGTGTAAACGGCATTAGAAGAAGAAGAAAAATTTGTCTCTTCTGATTTTGTTGAAGTTTCGCTTAATTTGTTAACTACATACAACATAATTCTCAAAATGAAAAGCTGAACATTTGAATTATTTGCAGCCAAGAAAATCTCTGTTTTTCCGGCTCTCAACACCATTATCGATTGATTTAATTACGGAAATATCTATTTAAATCTCCAACAGGAAACCATTAAGCGCATCTTTTGACTAAAGACATTAAAAACATGTGCAAAAGAACGATTTTTCATGTTGTCGATTATACCAACACGTCGTCACATTACAGGAATAGTTCCGAAATAAATATCAAAGGGAAACAGCTACACTTAGGGGAATTTCGACACATTCGCCCCTCGGGAATCGTTATAGTTGTCTACCAGGCCTCGAACTGTAATGAATGGTAGCAGAGCAGAACATTTTCTTATGTAATGGTAATTTCGATAAGAAGGGAATGTACAGGCGGTGATAAAATTAGACTTTGTAAGAGAATTATTTAACGCTTTTGATTATTTTCACTTTTCTTGAGAGTTTTTGTGTTATGTAAAATTATCTGTAAATCACATAGGTCTAAATTTAATATACACTTAATCAGAGAACTACGAAGTTCTCTGACTTAATATACACTCAAGGATATGCAGTTGAACATACTCCAGAAGTGAAAGTGCAATATCTATCCCCTGGGTAACTGTTTGCAAATCATAATTTAACAGTATTTCATCAAATAGCTACATAAAAATAAATTTACAGCTGATTAAAAACAAAATAAATAAAACAGTTGATAGTCGTTATCAATGTTCTCATGGGAGAAAACCAACTACTCAAAAGTTTAAAAATATAATCATTAAATTTAATTCCTTACACCAAAAATGTTCCTGACCGGGAATGGACCGGGAATAAATCCCAACTAGTTTTACTAATCCAATCGACCAACAATCATATCCAATGTCAGTGATGCAAATATCATACATACTTCTAAAACAGCCAAACCCAATATTGGTAGATATATTGCAACAAAACCAATTATAACCATTCTCCCTGCGAGATCTGCGAATCAATTTAACCTTCAACCACAACCACCTCCACCCACTCAAGTTATTACAAATCTAGCATCCTTATACAATCGTTCAAACCAAATACAACACCCTCAGCATACAGTCGAAAACTGTATTTACTCAAATTACTCTCAAGAACAAAATGCGCAAAGAGTTTAAGCCAAGAATAAGGAGCTGTAAGGATGTAATAGGAAACATCCTAAATGATACGGCCTCAATCCTAAACAGTTGGGTTGAATTTTTCGATGCAAAATTTAATGGCCATCATATTGAAGAAGCAGATAACACCCTAGCAAATCGAAATGATTGGAATCCTTTCAACCCAAACGAAAGGCCACCTACCATCGAAAACGTTGCCCAAGCCATTAAAAAGCTTAAAAATAATAAATCACCAGGAGTCGATCAAATTTGCAGTGAGCTACAAGAATGGTGGCGATGCCCTACTACAGTCATTGCATAAGCTTTTACTTCTTGTTTGGCATAATGAGACCATGTCTTGTGAATGGTCTCAAGGCGTGATATACCCGTTACATAAAAAG
Source organism: Diabrotica balteata (assembly GCA_918026665.1). Taxonomy (NCBI): domain Eukaryota; kingdom Metazoa; phylum Arthropoda; class Insecta; order Coleoptera; family Chrysomelidae; genus Diabrotica; species Diabrotica balteata. The sequence goes on from OU898284.1 coordinate 44,175,346, forward strand.
GTGACCAGCTCTAGTGTGACAACTATAGAGGTATAACCCTGTTAACAACTGCTTACAAAATACTAGCAAATATTCTCTACGAAGGGCTGCAAGTTCACACAGTAGGCATAGTTGGTAAATATCAAGCTGGATTCACTCCAGAAAAATCAACAATTGACCAGATTCATTCAATAAGACAGATTCTCGAAAAAACAGAATTCAATATTGAAACCCATCACCTATTCGTCGACTTCAAGGCCGCATACGACAGTGTCAAGGGAACAGTGCTATACCAATCAATGCATGAGTTTGGTATACCAAAGAAACTTATCCGACTAACGAGAATGACAATGTCTAACTTAAAAGCCACTGTTAGAATACAGGGAGAGAGTTTTAGATCCTTTGAGATAAAGGATGGACTCAGACAAGGGGATGCTCTGGCTTGCCTCCTATTTAATATTGCCTTAGAAAAGGCAGTCCGAGATACATGAATTAGGGATGGCGGTACTATTTACAATAGATCGATACAAGTCAGCATATGCTGATAATATTGACATAGTAGGGCGTAGTAAGCGAGATGTTGTGCAATACCTCCTAGAATTGGAAACAGCGGCGAAACAGGTTGGTCTAGTCATTAACGAAGACAAAACCAAGTACATGTTGGTTACAAAGGATTCAATAGCAAATGAGGAACGAGAAACAGTCTTTGGAAGTCATACCTTTGGACGTGTTGACAACTTCACATACCTTGGGTCGCTATTGACTGCTACCAATAAAACAAGCGAAGAAATCAAAAGACGAATAAATCTTACAAATAGAGCATACTATGTACTCCAAAAGCATTTCCACTCAAGAAACATTCAAAGAAGAACTAAAATTATTATGTACAAAACATTGCTGAGGCCGGTCCTCGCATATGGAGCAGAAACATGGACTCTAACTCAGAAAGATGAAAGACTTTTGGGAATATTTGAGCGTAAAATACTCCGCAAAGTATTTGGAGCTGTAAACGACCAAGCGCAGTGGCGCAGAAGATATAATTTTGAATTGTATTAGCTCCTTGATGAGCCAGATGTCATAACGTTCAGTAAAACACAGCGACTTAGATGGGCTGGACACATAATACAAATGCCAGAAAATACGATTACTAAAAAGCTAACCACAGGAACACCTGTAGGAAAAAGGGCAAAGGCCGACCGCGAATTAGGTGGTTAGATGGAGTTGAAACCGACTTACGAATATTAAAAATCAGAAGATGGCAATATGTTGCCAAAAACCGAACAGAATGGCGACGAATCTTAGAGCAGGCCAAGATCCACAGAGGATTGTCGAGCCAAAGATGATGATGATGACTCTCAAGAACAACCATCGAGCAAAGAAGAAATGGAAAAACAAACAACATAAAAATGCACATGAAACTCCTTTGTGGCAAAAAGTAACTAAAAAAAGAATGAAAGAAAGAAATCATAAATAAATAGACCTGCTAAGCAAAATACACAAACCACAACAAACAACAGGTTCCAAGTGCTACAAGAACAAGAGATCGATGGAAACTAAACAACAACAACGTAACAATTTCTGACAGATATTCTTTATTTTGTGACAGTATGTATATGGAAGCTTCGCTTCAAAAACAAATTTTTTATAATCTGAATATTAATTAATATAATAATTTACCTTGGATTCGGTTGTGAGATCTCGTCTTGCATGACCATTTTTTCTTAATATTTAATTATTTTCCTTATCACACTTTTAAATAACAAAAATGGTTAATTCTCTTTAAACAAGAGATATATATAAATATCTCTTGTTATATATATATATATATATATATATATATATATATATATATATATATATATATATATATATATATATATATATAATATAGTGTGGAGGGAAAGATTAGACAAAGAAATTTTCACAGAAGAATGTTAAAAAAATGTTTAAGTTTTTTCAAAAAATCCTTAATGAACTTGATTAAAATATTTTAAATAGATTTATCAAAATGGAATAACAGGATGCTGATGTTAAATGGTAGGCTAATGTTGAGATCAATTAAACCTAAATACAGGTTGTAAGTATGTTTCCTATGATTAGGACAATCGAAAAATACGTGGTTTCTTATTTCATAACATGGCTATAAAAACATGGCTATAAAAAAACTGGTTTCCTTGGAAAATCAAACGCTGGGGATACTGATCAAATAAAAAAATTAGATGCTGCATATAAGTTTCACACTTTAGTTTTAATGTGATGAGAAAACTTTTTTGTGATCGCAGTATCAATGCAGCGCTCATACGTATGTAGGCCAGTAAAGCAAAATCAGCTGAAAAATCTTATACCGGTTTTTATAGGTTCTAAAATGTATACGAGGGATAGCTGATAACAAATCATTAAAAACGTACATTTTGCTTTGCTCTGTTAAAAAATCGTAAAAAGTTAAAAAAACATGTTTGCCTATAAAACGTTTCTTATGCATTCTAGAGAAAAATGGTTCAAATAAAAGTTGTAGCTCTTAAAAAGATCTTTTATTTGCGAGTTTCTGAATTAAAATACATACACAATTTACTGAGATAATCGACAAGAATCCCTGTTTTTTTCGGTACTAATTAATAAATGATAATAACTTTGTTTTTTTGCATAATGATATTGTCATTTACTGATTAAATTAATGAGTTACGAAGGTGTACCAAAACTCGATCTACCAAATAGTTTGTAAGTGATTTAATTTCTTTATCCTGGACAGCGATTGTTTAAAAAACTGTACTTGAACAAAAAGTGACTCTAGAGAGACCTAGCAGATCGCAACTGATTCTTTGATGCGTCAGTTTTAAGATATAATAAAAAATGTAAACATTGGATCATAATGTTGTTATGTAAAAAACCGTCTCAAAAAGGACTAAATTTTTAGCTTATAAACCTTTATAATAACTTTGATGTTTTTTATGTCACGCGCTTGTAAGTAGTGCAAATAGACCAAAATTTTCAGCGCGCTCTATTTAAAATAAACGAAGCTCAAAAACTTCTCCCCTCAACTTTAACCTGACGGTATTTTACGAGTATGATAAATTTAACGGGTTATAACTTTCTACAATGAAACCAATGATCATACTGTAGAAATAAACAGACGAATAGAGATTGCCAGATTAGCATTTATACGAATGAAGCCGCTCCTAACGTGCAAAAATCTAAATTTGGAGATCAGACTACGTACCATTCGCTGTTATATATTTTCAATATTATTATATGGAGCTGAGACTTGGACATTAAAAAAATGTAATTTAAAAAGAATCAAGGCCTTCGAACTCTGGTTATACCGCAGATTATTGAAAATATCATGGACTGATATAATTTCAAATAAAGAAGTATTGGAGAGGGTTGGTAAAGAAACAGAACTAATCACCACTATACAAACCAGAAAACTGGAATACCTAGGCCACGTGATGAGGGGACCAAAATATGAAATTTTGAGACTGATAATACAGGGAAAGATTCAAGGAAGAAGATCTGTTGGCCGAAGGCAGAACTCATGGTTAAAGTGATCTACGTGATTGGTACCAATGCAGATCGATTGATTTGTTTAGAGCAGCAAGTTCTAAAATAAAAATAGCCATTATGATTGCCAACCTCCGTAGGGAGACGGCACTCTAAGAAGAAGAACTTTCTACACGTTTTTTATACATGTCATCTATAAATTGGATCATAAAATCTAGATTTCACTTAACATCTGTTTAATCATCTTTTCAGTGAGCCTACTTACACAAGTGTGACATAAAAAATATCAAAGGTATTATAATGTTTATAAGCTAAAAAGTCAGCGCCTTTTTAACCATTTTGCTGAAAAGTTATTTTTTTTAAATATATTTTGAAATTGAAGCCTGAAAGAATCCATTGCAATCTGCTTTAGTCACTATTTGGGTAAGTACAGTAGTTTAAATGTTCGCTCTCAAATGCGAAAACCACAGAGGAATAAGCGTAATATCATCAATAAGAAGATTATATTGGAAGATACTGCGAGATACTATAGAGGAAGCGATAAAAGAAAAATCGGGGAGGATCAAGTAGGTAAGAAATCACGCATGGACCACATATACACACGGGAACAACTGTTGGAAAAGAAAAAAGCAAAAAATAGAGATATACATTTGGCATTTGTGGATCTTAGAAAGGCGTATGACTCTGTACCAAGATCAGAACTATGGGAGGTAATGTACAAATTATAAATACAGACGGAACTCACCCATCCTTTGGATGTGTCCCAACCATCTCAGTCTTTGTGACTTTATGATCCCTACGATATTCGGTTCTCCATACATCTCCTCTAATTCCATATTTGGTCTTTTTATCCATATACCGTTCCATAATTTACCTCCAAATATTTTCCTGAGGACTTTTCTTTCCCAGACTTGCAGCAGGACTTGCTCGGATTTGTTCATTTTCCATGTTTCACTGGCATATAATACAATAGGTCTTATTACTGTCTTATATATTCTTATCTTAGCCTTTCTAGATATGTTTTTGCTGCAAAAATACAACGGTTACCGGCCATAATTCTCGCTTGGATTTCTTCCTTCATATTTGGTCTTTTCGTGAATGTCGTGACTTTTCTTTCCCAGACTTGCAGCAGGACTTGCTCGGATTTGTTCATTGTCCATGTTTCACTGGCATATAATACAATAGGTTTTATTACTGTCTTATATATTCTTATCTTAGCCCTTCTAGATATGTTTTTGCTTTGGTCTTCTCGTGAATGTCGCTTCTAAATACTGGAATATTTCTACTTCTTCGAATTTATATGTTTTTTCATGTGTGATTACTGTCAGATATTGTTTTTGTAGGTAATCTCTTTCCGTCCATTCCATATATTTGGCCTTTTCTTCATTTATGTACATCCCTTTCTTTCTCGCTTTCATTTCTAATCTTTTTGTTATTTCTTTTAATTCTTGTCCTGAGCTGATCTGTTGATTCCAGCTTCTCTGATGGTAACTTTGAGGACGATACTGAACAACAGCGATGACAGTGGGTCTCCTTGTCGCACCCCCTCACTGACCTCAAACTTATCTGTATAAAGAAAATAAAGTGTCCATTAAAATGGGAACAAGAATCATAGGAGAATTCACCACAAACAAAGGGCTCCTGCAGGGTTGTTCCACATCTCCAACCCTAAATAAAATATACTTAGAGAAAGCCTTGACTATATGGAAAAGAAAATGCGAAGGCATGGGAGTAAAGGTAAGAAACGAATACCTTTATACATTAAGCTTTGCAGACGATTAAGTAGTATTTGACCAAGAAGGCCTCAATTACATGATGAAGAAACTACAAGAAGTATATCAAGGCTGGCCTAGATATAAATCTCTCGAAAACAGAGTATCTATCTACAAGTCAAGAAGACATAGAAGATCTACAGATTGACGACAACGTAACAATCAAAGGAAAGGATAAATTCAAATACTTGGGGTTTATAATCACGAAAAAGGCAACAACAGAGGAAGAAATTAAAAAAAGATTAGGACAAACAAGAACGGTAATCTGACAGCTTATGGTGGGATAGACACCTACATATAAAGATAAAAACACAAATTTATAAAACATTAGTGCAAAGTACATATTATGACATATGTGGCTGAAACAAATCATTAACAAACATCAATAGAAACAAACATACCAACATACATAGAACAAAAAAAAAACCGAATGGAGCCCCATAGGAAGGAGGAAAAGAGGACGAACCCGAAGATCCTGGAGGAACATAGTAGACGACGCCATGAGTATGAGAGGCGTAAATGATGGAGAATGGGACAACAGAGGAAGATGGAAACGTTTGAGCGAGAAAAGGCAGTGAGGCAAAAACGTTGCAAGGAATATCATTTATAAGTACAACCCATTAGCGGAAAAACATTGCATGCGACGTTTTTCTTCTACAAAAATTTACTTTTTGGTTTTCGGTTTCCACTAGTTTTTTGTTTTGTGAAATTTGGTAAATAATAATATCAAAATAGTTTTTTGCTATTATCTAACAAATTTCAATTTGTCGTTTGCAACGTTCTTCCATGCAGGTCTTCATTTGTTAAACAAACAAAGCAAAATCAGCTGTACGTCTTCAGGAATTTATGATCAGCTATTCCTCAAATACTTTGTGGAACTGTCAAAAACCTTTATAACATTTTTACGTGTTTCATGGAAAACCTGATAAGTAGACTTCGGCAAATATTCATATTGCATATTTTGCATATTGTGCATATTTTATGCAAATATTTCATATTTTGGCCTATTTGTATAAAAGTTTGCATAAAGTGCATAAAAGTTATACTGTATTTGAAAATTTTTAAACATACCAATTTATTTCAATTCTTGTATAAAGTTTTGTAGTCATTTTAATCAAGAAATGATCTAAGTACGTAATCTCTACAGGTACAAAACATTTACAATTTCAAAGAAGATCAATTTAAGTAGCCCTCAACATTCTTAGAAAGTCTCGGTCACTGAGGCATTCAGTTATTGGATAATCGCTAAGGGTTCGCTCATTTGCATTTTATGATCTAATCCCCAAATCTATCTACAATTTATTGTATCTTAACAGCAGGTAAACGGCTAATAGTTTTGTTCCTAATTTAGGGATTTTCCAAAATTTCCCAGTTTATTGAATTAGGTACCTAAACATTTCTAATTTGATGCTCAGATTTGTAAATCATTTTTGTTTTGATATTCAAAGCGTAAACATTCGTTGTGTGTAACAAAAAGGAAGATTGTGATTTTATAATGCCTAAAACAACCAGTGCTTCAACTTGGATTAAACCTTATAAAGAGCTGTCTATGGGTATGGGAAAAATCTACTGTTCAGTCTGTGGCAAAATTGTAAGTATCTAATATTTTCTATTAAATATCTAATATTTCATACATACAGGGTGTTTCCAAATGACACTTACAACGTTTGACTGTAGATACTTCTCGAAAAATTGAACAAAACGATATAGTTAATGTGGGGTCAAACTTATTTACTTTTCGAGATACAGGGTGTTAGAATTAAAAAAAATTAAATTCTTTTAGTTAATAACAACAATAACTTTAAAACCAATAAACGTATTTACTTGAAATTTAGTATTCGTAGGTTGTTTTCAAATGAAAAATAGCTTCCTTTAGTGAGAAAAAATTGTCCATGGTACAATACAAAGGTGTGTATTTAGAAAAATTTTTCACCTTTACTTTTATTTATGAAGTCAGCTATTCTAAAACACAATTATTTTTATTGTAATTAAATTAACAAAAAAAAAACTTTGTTGAATTTTAAAATAAGTTATATGATGTACTAATGGTTAGTAACAAAAACTAATTTGTGGATTAATACTGCATTTAAAACACTTAGCGAGTGTTTTTTTTCCAAACCAGTTATTTGATTAACCAAAAACACCTTGTATATTTTTATATTTTAAAGGTTGGGTTAAAATAAAGGTTTTTATTTTTATTTATAGATAGCATCTGAGAAGAAATTTCAGATAGACCAACATGTGAGAACTACTTCACACATTGCAAAAAAAAAGGAAAAATAGGAGGAAAACATCAAACTTCAATGGCTAAATGTTTCCAATCTACTTCAAAAAAATTAGATGAGCAAGAAACTTTTAATGAAGACTTGTGTCGCGCATTAGTGTCTGCAAACATACCGCTTTCAAAATTAGCAAATGTAAATTTTAGTTCGTTTCTAAAAAAATATTGCAAACTTAATGTTCCAAGTGATCGGTCTCTAAGAAGAAATAATGTGAACGGGCTATACTCGTCGGTGTTAATTAATATTAAGGAAGAAATTGCAGATAATTATTTTTACATATCTGTAGACGAAACCACTGATTCCTCAGAAAAGTATATTGCTCATTTATTGATTGGTGTTCTTAAACAAGATACCTTACCAAAATCTCATCTTATTTCATGCCAGCAACTTGAGAAAACAAATGCTTTAACAATTTCGCGTTTTATACAAGAAACATTAGCAACTTTTTTTTTCCGACAACTATTCCTTCTAATAAATTACTGCTTATTTTATCGGATGCTGCTCCTTATATGGTGAAAGCAGGACAAAATTTAAAAATATTTTTCCCAGATTTAATACATGTTACTTGTGTAGCGCATGGATTAAACAGAGTTGCAGAGGAAATACGAAAAAAGTTTCCTCTTGTAAATACCATGATATCCAGTGTCAAAAAAGTATTTCTTAAATCTCCTATAAGAATTCAACTTTATAAAGAAATGCTGCCTAACATTCCTCTTCCACCACAACCTATTTTAACGCGATGGGGAACAGCTAATTTTTATGCAGATCATTTTGTTAAAATAAAGAACATAATTGATACGTTAACAGATGAAAGTTCCCATTCTCTTTTGGATTCTAAACAAACTTTTCAGAGTAACTTGCTTCAACGAGAACTTTCATTTATAAAATCAAATTTTAGTTTTGTTCAAAAAACTATTACTCAGTTAGAATCACCAAAACTGTCATTGTTCGAAAGTACAGCAATAATAAAAGAATTTGCGTCATGTTGTCGGAACGTTAGAGGTAATATTGGAAAAGATATTTTTAAAAAAATTGAAGCTACTATGGAAAAAAATAAAGGTTACCATATTCTTTCTGAAGTAGTCAGTGTTCTAGCTGGAAATATTTCGGAAACAATTAATTTAGAACCAAATGATTTGGTTAGTTTGAAAAATGCTCCCGTTACATCAGTTGATGTTGAACGAAGTTTTTCCATATATAAATATATGTACTCAGACAGAAGCCACAAGTTTTTGTTAGAAAATTTGAACACCACTTGGTCATTTATTGTTACCATAATTCTAAATAAGTTGATTCATACTTAAAAATGATGTAGTTACTTAAAATAAATGTAAATCTTAATGAATAGTAGGAAATATTTAGTCATGTACACTTTTTTTTTAAATAAAATTGTTACTATTTTACGATTTTATTATTTATTTGTATGCATATTTTGTAAAATATTTGCATATTTTCGGGTAAACACGTGCATATTTATGCGCATATTTTCTACATTTTTATTTGCATATTTGCCGAAGTCTACTGATAAGAATGATTTGGTGTTACATTTTCTTAACACTTTTATATGGAGTTGACATTTATGGCAAAATAACAAAAAAAAAAATAAAAACAACAACAAGTTTTAAACGAAATAAAAATCAGGAAGTGTGACTTGTCATACATTATGAGAAAAATAGGAAGTGTTAAGGCAATTAATGCAAGGCACAATTTAATACAAAAAAAAGCATAGGATGACGTAAAATATGGTGTCCACTCAATTATGTCCTTAATGATTTTAAATCTCCGATAGAAAAGGAACTTTAAGAAGATGATATATAGATAAATACATTACACAGACACTATATTTATATAAAAAGAAAATTAGTCAATATTTTAAGTTAACGTATTCACTAAATGGTTAAATTTTTACGATTTTTTAACTCTTTCACCAATAATTGTTTATTTCACTAATTTTCTTTACGAATATCACCAATTTTCTTTCACTAATTTTCAATATTAATTTCACTTGTCGATTTCACCATCGTAAGTGCACGCGTGGTTACCGGTATATCTAACATTGTTAATCAACAAACATCAGACTGTTCCATAGGCAGTCAGTGGCACATATTATTACCTCATACGAGCATTACGAAATGACATTGAATATTTAGTAACTAGAAGTTTAACGACCTAACTCCTTAGACCGAGACCGACACGCCGGTGAAATATTTACGAATACGATATGTAGGCCTATTTGATATCTCTATCAAACGTTTTAAATGTAAATAAACAATTTATATAAGATGATTTGTAAAATTGATCCGTTCAATATTTACTGTCTTTTAAACTTTAAAAAGCCATGCTAGTGAAATCAATGTAAACACTCTAAATATTTACATTTTTTAAATTTTTCGTGTAATTTTCAGGTTCTGATAAGATAAGAGATATGTTTATTCTAAATCATATTTACTAAACGTAAAACTGAAATTCTCATTATGGTAAACAATGTTTACACAAAACTGACTCTGCTTTTTTCTATCGCTTCACAAATAAATTTTTTACATAAAAGACTTTTTACATAAACTCTGCCTAGGGATTATGAGCGCAATAATTGGGTGGATTGAGTAGCTCAAAAGCCGCGTTCATGCCCACAGCAGTTCCCATGCCAGATAATGAGAGAAAGGTTGATGGGCCAGGTTAGCATCCTACCCATTGTAAGAGAAAACATGGCTCAAAGAACCGATATAAAGCCTCGGAACCCACGACCTAAAATGATGAACCAGGCAAATAAAAAGAAAACGAACAGGAAAAATAAGACCGGATTAGCAACATGGAACATTAGTTTTTTCAACAACCAATATCAAGAGATAATATAAGAACTGATAAGTAAAAACATAAACATTTGTGCATTCCAAGAAACCACGAAGAAAGGTAAAGGCCAAAGAAACTATAACCAATATTTTCTAGCATACAGTGGAGTGAAGAAATAAGAACGAGCACGAGCAGTGGTAGGTATATTTGTCCATAAAAAAATTTAAAAGCAACATAATTAACTGCCTTTATATCTCCCCAAAGAATAATACATATAAAGATCACAATGGACTACCAAAAATGAAATGTCATATCTATCTGTAGCTCCAAGCAATGCAAACCTAAGGAGGGACGAGAGGCATTCTACAGACAATTTCAAACCGTCCTGGATGAAATATCTCATAAAGAACCCTTAGTTTTTATGAGTGCCTTTAATGCACGAATCGGAAATAAAATAGTTTCAGGAGTAAATCAAAGATTTAACGAAAACCATATCAACGCAAATGGGAAACTCATGGCTAATCTCTGGGCTCTGGGCTGAGAATCAATAATACATTTTCAACCATAAGCTCCAGTATACATATACATTTAAAAACTCCAGGGGTCACATCTCTATGATTGCTTTTACAGTTACTAATAGAAAAATCCACCCAAAGCAGATTCTAGATGTCCGAACTTTAACTCAAGCAGACGCAAAGAGTGAACACAAACTAGTACTAGCAAAGATAAGAATGAAAATAACATCAAAAACATTTTTTACACGAAAACGCCGAGGAAAAATTCAATATAAAATCACTATGGAGCGACTATATAAAAGAAATGTACCAAAAGAGGCTAACACAGAAGATGTAACTGAAACAAATAGACGACATCAAAGATATAAACGCGACCTGGGAGAAAATTAAAAACATTAAAGAAACAGCAACAGAAACTCTAGGGAGACTCAAAGTCATACTGAACAAAAGAAACAACAAAAATACACCATGGTTCACAAAAGAAATAGAAGAGAAATGTAAAGAAACACGAGAGGCCTACACGAAGTACTAAACATCAAATACTTCATTATCCCGAGACACCTATAGAAAAATACGAAATGAAACAAAGCAGTTGGTAAGAAGAACAAAAAATGAACACTGGGAACAGTTTAAAAAAGGATAGAAAGCGACTCCTACGGTATACAAAATCAAATATGGAGATTTATAAGAAATCAATGGAAAGAAATGACAGAATTGAAAGAATACAGTAGCATACCAGTACCTAAACAAATGGGAAAGATACCTGACGGAACTTTTTAAAGAAAAGGAAAATAATAATCAACACAATAATATACCTGAATTAATACACGAATTAAAAATCAGTTTTCAGAAAGTAGAAATATTCGAAAATTTACTCAAAAATAGAAAGTCACCAGGACCAGAAATATAACCAACGAGCTTCTAAAACACGGAGGAGAAAGCATAACTCTAGAGATGACAAAACTGACAAACTGCAGTCTAGGGTTAACTGGTTAACCCAGTTAACCCTAGACTTCAGCATAGATCAGAGGTAATTTAAGTCGGCAAAATCTCACCAGCTCCTGGGGTTCATGTTAGATGCCCCATTTTTAGTTTTTATGGTTAACCCTAGACTCCAGCACAGATTGGAGGTAATGTAAGTCGACAAAATCTCATCAGCTCCTGGGGTTCATGTTAGGTGCCCCCATTTTTAGTTTTTATTAACCCATTAAGCGCCGTTGATGCGAAAACGCAACATTTTAAAAGGAATTTTTTTTATACAACTAAATATTTTGTTTTTAGAAAATTCTTTATATGTTTTAATTCCTAAAGGCTTGATGATATTGAAATATATTTTATAGAACAAATATAATTAATTGTTTATCTATTATAAATTAATTTCTTCAGCAGTTTTTTACATGATTCGTCATGACTATATAATCTTCTTGTAGAATTTTCAGTTTGCTTATAATATAATGGTTTATATGATTTTTATAAAGCATAAACTACAGATTTAGCAATAACCATACAAAAAAAATTAAATAATTTTATCAAGAAAAAGTTACATGCATTCAAACTTATTTTTTGCGTTTTCGCATCAACGGCGGAATGTGCTGTCTCTAGGTAATACCGCCTACGCTACGTGACAAATCGAGTGTAACCGTATTTGACTAGTTCAGTCTTGTCTAGAGCGTTTTAGTATAAGCATATACAGCAATAATTGTGTTTCTCTGTATTGATGCGGATAAAACATATATAATGAGTTCTGGAAAAAATAAGTGGAAAGATATTATGATCGGAATAGACCTCTTACTATTCAAGAATTGGAAGCTGCTATTGAAGAAATTCAAAATGAGACCGAAATTGATGCTGTTATAATACACCAGATGTCGATGAGCTTACTGATGAAGAGGAAATAGATGACGATTTATTGGAAGGTATTATACGGTATAATTATATAAGATACTGTTATGTAACTTTTATTTTTTTTATTACTTATAGGCCATGATAAGCCTCAAGACACTGCTGGAACATTCGAATTGATGGCTGAGGACAACACAAATGAATTTGAAGATAATTATAATGAATTTCTACAAGCCAGGCTACTTCAAGAGGGCAAAATCTGTTCAATATAAATCTAAACTGGAGCAAAAGGGACCCCGTATACAGTAATTTTCCGGAATCGCAGGAGCACATTCAAAAAACAACGTATAAAGGACATGCTTTACGGTAAATCACCAGTTGAAGTATTTTATAATTTTTTTGACGAGGAATTATTAGACATGATTTTAAAATACACTTTAAAATATGCCAAGGACAACAATCGACATGATTTTTCAATGACAGTATCTGATTTAAAGAAATTTATTGCTATTTTAATCTTGTCAGGATATCACACGTTGCCACAAATGGAGATATATTGGAGCAAAGATGAGGACAAGGGAGTACCATTAATTAAAAATTGCATGAGTCGAAATAAGTTTCGCAATGTAAAAAAATATATACATGTATGTGATATTGGTGTCTTTGTTCTCAAGATGGATATTTGTTTCAGTTTAGTCCATACGCTGGAGCACGAGAACATAAAAGTGATATAGGACTGGGAGCAGATGTTGTTATAGATCTATTAAAAGTTCTTGAATTTCCTTCTCAACACAGAATATTTTTTGACAATTTTTTTTCGTCTTTTAAACTATTTCAATATTTTACTGAAAATAATATATACGCCACAGGAACTGTGATGGAAAACAGAATCCAAAAGTGTCCTTTAGATAGCTCAAATGATTTAAAAAAAGGGGGCCGAGGTGCTTTCGATTTTAGATATGATTTAAAATCCAAAATTTATGTAGTTAAATGGAATGATAATTCAATCGTTATTATGATGTCAATAAAATACCAATAAATCCAATTCAGCAAGTAAAACAATATGATAGAAAATAACGAAAAGAAGTAAGTGTAGACCAGCCATTTCTAATAAAAGAATACAACAAAAATATGGGGGGTGTGATTTACACGATATCGGCATAGCCAACTATCGTATAAGAGTAAGAGGAAAGAAATGGTGGTGGCCTCTTTTTATAAATACTATAGACAGTACAATCGTCAATGCATGGAAAATTTATAAATTGGCAAATGACTCTACAATATCGCAATTAGAGTTTCGCTCTTATATTGTTATGGCGCTAATAAAATCAGAAGAAAGTAATTCATTATCAGCCAGCGACGATGAGGGTACATCAGCTCCTAAATACAAAGGACGAGGAAGGCCAACAAAGTCAGAAATACCAAAAGAAATGAGAACTGACAAAGTGAACCACATCGTAATACGCTACCCTGAAAAGTCAAGAAAAAGATGCAGACAATGTAAAAGCCAAAATATATGTATATATGTGTCAGAAGTGCAATGTACATTTACACTCTACATGTTTTGACAGCTTCCATAAATTGTAATATTAGGTTTTATAGTTTTTTTACAAATATTTTATTTAGTTTTACTACTTTTGTATCTTTAATTTTGAAATAAATCTCATAATCCATAAAAGTGTATTTCATTAATTTCTTAACAGATTCCGCCATTGACGCGAAAACGCAACATTATTTTTTTAGAACACCCTGTAAACCTAAATAAAATGATATTCAGTTTTGTCTTTAAAACACCATAAATAACTAACCCTTATATTATTTTTATAAAAAATTTACATATTTCATACCTTGGCGGTTAATGGGTTAACTACCGAAGTTAACGGTGTATTGCATTTAAATTTGTAAATTCCACGAGGATTGTTTTTGTACCTGATGTTCTTCAAATGTTTTTCTGTGGCCAAACATTGTTTTTAACAACTGTTTATTAAACTGATGATGAGCCACTCCTGGATATCTCTACTTCATGGTTTTGTTCCAGTTTCACTTTTAATTATTCATACTTGGACTGGAAGACGTGTTCAAAGACAATAACTAGGCAGATAGAGGAATAAATGTTAATGGAAGAAAACTGAGTCATTTGAGATGACCATGACTATGATAACGCAACTATTTCAAGCTTTGAAAAAAATAGGACTTAAGATAAACTTGAAAAAAACAAAAATAATGACAAATACACCAAACATTAGAGAAATGACGTTGAACGACATAGATTTAGAAACAGTAACCGAATAGTTAACAAAGTTAACAAAGAAAATCAAACCGAAATTTCCAGAAGAATATGGTAAGCGTAGGCAGGATTAGGAAAACTGAGTTGGATCTTAGAAAGTACTAAAATAGAACAATATTGGAAATCCAGAATTTACGATCAGTGTATCCTCCCTATACTCACGTATGGTTCACAGACATGGACACCTACCAAGTCTAATATGGATAAAATAGTAAAGGCACAAAGAGCGATGGAAAGATCAATGCTCGGAGTGAGATTTATAGACAAAAAACAAACAAATGGATTAGAGGCAAAACCAAAGTAAAAGACGCAGGAGAACATGCTGCCAAATTAAAATAAAGTTTTGCAGGACACAATGCTCGACTGAAGGATAAACGATGGAACCAACAATGGAGACCGTGGTAAGATTAGATAAGCAGAGGAAGACCACAAATGAGATGGGCTGATGACATTAAGAAGATCAGAGGACACAATTGGAAGTGGCGCAAAATAGAAAACACTGGATTGATTTTGTAGAGGTCTATGTCTAAGTAGAATTCCTTAGCCGAAGAAGAAGAAGAAGGATCTTTATTTGTACGTCCACGATGTTTCCTTTGATTTTCGTTAAATTGCGATTGAGATTCCATATCGTCGACCAAATGCAGTGTTGAAATATTTATATATCAAGTCGATATGGTTTACAATAAAATTCAGGTAAGTCGAGAACTTCTTTATTTACTTCGACATTCTGGACTGCTGTAATACAAGTTATTGTGATTTTATTTTTGGTTCAAATCAACTAGGAATAGGTAGAACTAGATATTTATTTATCAGCAAGTAGTAATTATATTTAGATGAACGAGTTCTTGTTTTTATTGCATCAAAATAGACTTTGCCGTTTTTGTATAGGCACCTGTTGCAATGAATGTTGATTAGGAATTTAGAAATGTTTTGTTTATCGGTAAATATAAAACGAGTTGGTTTACAATAAAAATCTGGTAAACTGTTGTCCATTCACCTAGAACTTAATCGAAGGCTTTTGCTATATCCACGAAATGAAAATCCATTTCCGTGCTTTGAGATTGAGATTAAGACTATTGCTCTCACCAATAATTCCTAGGTGTAACACCATCGCACCTAGGGATGCATGGCACAGGAAGAAAAGTAGTTTCTTTAATTTATTAAGCGTTTTGTTGTTTGCTACAGCGTCTCTCAGAGCTCTTAATATTTTCTTATTTATCCTACATATCGATGCTGCCAGGGTTTTGAAGGTTTTCTGAAGATGTCGAGTTCGTGAGCTTCTTCCTTCTGAAGAGTTGTGATTATTTCTCTCTTGATATTAATTTATTTTAGTTTGTAATTGAGCAATTGGCTAATATTCTCTAAAAGAGCACTAAAAATTTTATTACTTGTGTAAAAACCACAAATTTTATGTAAACATTTTTTATGAGAGATACAAATATTACGAAATATGCCCAAATTTAAAAAATGCTGTTTTTTGCATATAAAAGTTCACCTTCGGTGCACGCAAATCCACAAACTTCTTTGCAAACACACGATACATCACAGACATCTACCGCAACTATTAGATAAATATTAACTTCTATCAATCACCAGCTAATCCAGCAAATCCCCAAATAAATAAGGGGACTGTTTACTCCGCCCACTATCACTGTAGCCGGTATAATTATACCATCCAACGTTTCCCTGCAGTTGTGTTTGAAGGCAGATATGACATTATAAATTGTCGATGCCTGTGCTACTTGGTTGCTACTGAATGATAGAAAAAATTCTGGCTGATAAAATATTTAATTATTCTGTGATTTCTGAGCAAACAGATATTGCTCTAATAAAATAAAATAATGTATGCTAATGAGATAGTGTTAAAAGGAAATACTGAAAGAGATTTACGTAGAACAAAAAGTAGAGCTCTTGAGGAAAAAGGTTTAAAACTAAAAGAAATATAACAGAATAATAACAAATAAAACATATTTTTCATATAGACGTTTGAACTAAGTTGGATGCTAGTCTTCTGTGAATAGTTATCTAAGTGTGTAATAAATATTTACATTCAGTGCCACAACAGTTTACTAATACTTATTTTTTAGTTTTTTCACCTGGAAATATCTTTTAAATTTGTATCCCTTTAAAAGATCCCTTATTTTTTTCGGGAATTTTTTAGAGGTTTCTTTAAATATAACATATTGCTGTACATTGAGAGATTCTGTATATTACAACAAAACAAAAGTGGGAGACTTCTAAACAGAAGTACAAAAACTTATATTCGCTGGACATGCCCAAAGGCAAAAGGACAAAAGATAAAATACGATACACTGGAGACCGTGGAGTCATAAAATAAGAAAGAGGGAGATAAATGAGGTAGACTTATGACACGCTGGCGCAAAATAGATGCAAACTGCCGTTAATAGAGAGGCATAGAGGCAGGGGAGGCTTATATCCAAAGATGGATATTTGAGGCTGTTTATATAGAAATCTAGTTGGATAGGGGACTTAATAATAATAAACTCAAATTTAAATACAATTTGATATTGACCAAAACAGCCAAACTTCATTTAACTTTTACCTATTTACAGTTTCTTGAAATGGTTAATAATCTTGTATATGGTTAACTCCATATGAATTTTGTCCATGGTATATTAAACAATAAACAATGATGGTATTCAGGTAATCTATGAATGCAAAAAATGTATAGATTAAGACAATATATTTTGCTGAAAACGGAAGAGTAAATCTTGTTAGAGTCCATATAAAATTGCTTGTATGGCTTAATCCAAATCAGAACACAGTTAATATTAGACATTTTTAACTTATTTTAAAACACAATTATTCAAACACGAACTACGAACACAACTAATCATCGTCCGTCTATTTTCTAGTGTTTCTACTATGCCAAATATTATCTAAGTATACATTCAAATATTTTTAACAACAGATTTGTATTTTTTCATCTTATAAAGTCATTAAGGCTCCTTAAATGTTACGTGTACTAAGTTCTTTTGTACGGAGTAGAAACGTAGACAATAAAGGCGCAAACTCTATCATTGACAGACAATGTGATCACTAAAGAAGTATTACGGAGGATAAACATAACCTCAGATTTGGTCACTATCGTGAAGGGCCGTAAGCTGCAGTACTTGGGACATATAATGAGAAATCAAGGCAGATATGAGCTACTTCAATGCATTTTGCAAGGTAAAATTGAATGAAAAAGGGCTCCAGTCGAAGAAGACTAAGAGCTTGCTATAAAAAGACCTCAACACAGCTATTCCGTATAGCAACAAGGTCATCATAGCCAGAATGATCGCCAATGTTCGGAACTGACAGGCACCCTAAGAAACTAACCGAACCTACCTAACCTAAGAAGACGATAAAGTCATTGAAGCTATTATATTGTTATTTTTATATTGTGTAATACCAAGAAGATTTAACAGCAGAATTTACTTTTATTCAAATTACGAATAAATATTTTACAAAATACCAAGAACATTTAAATGGATTGTTTTAAAATACGGGCATTACTTTAGTGATATTTGTTTTAATCTGGTCATCATCGAGAACTCACTGGACTTGAGAACGAGTTTCCTAGTTTTTTCCTGAGTTTCTTTTAAAGCTGTTTTAAAATTTTCCTTTGTATTTAATATTTATTTTTATATTACCCATTAACGCCTTGTAGATAACCTGTCCCGAAAACAATTATGTGTAGAAGCCGAACTGGGTTATTTTGATGGTGCATTAGAAGACAATAGTGTTTTTTATGAGATGAAAGTCGAGCAATCCCACGAACGTCATCACTCGATACAGAACCTAATACTAGTTTTTTGAAATCGCTAAAGGAAAAAAAGTATACTAAAAGAACTTTCATCTATCGAGATTGTGTCAAAACATCCGACTTTTCCAAAGCAGACTACTCACAATTAAAAATATGAGCCCTATAAATTTATTTGAGTTATTTTTCGATAACGAAATGCTAGGCTATATTTTAGACGAAACCAGAAAATACGTTCTTTCTGTGAATTCTCCTTATTCCAAGATTACCTAGGACAAGCTCAAATGTTTTTTGGGTATTTGATTGTGTCCTGATACAACTATCTTTCTGGAAAAAGTTTTTTTATTGGGACAATGGAGCAAAGCTCCGTAATCACAGCTGACAACGATGTTACCTAAGAAATAAAAGACAGAATGCAATCTGAAAACCGCTGTCTATTTGATCCATCGGATAAAAAACGTGGACCATGACCAAAGCAAGCGAAGAAAAACTCAGATGCTTTGAACAAAAAATACTTAGAAAAATTTTCGGACCTCACTATGACATCACCACAAACTAGTATAAGATCAGAACCAATATCGAATTAAAAGCACTCTACAACGACGCCGATATTGTCCTTCTTCTTCTTCAAGTGCCCTGTCCGTTGCGAACGTTGGCTATTAACATGGCAATTTTGATCTTGTTTGCGGCGCTTCTGAATAGTTCGACCGATGTGAGCCCGAAGCACTTCCGCAGATTTTGGAGCCACGAGTGTCTTCTCCTGCCTGACCCTCGCTTACTGTCTATTTTTCCTGGACAATCAATTGTAGCAGGCGGTACTTATCGTGTCTCAATATGTGGACTAGATATTCAAGCTTTCTTTGTTTAATTGTATTCACGATCTCTTTCTCCTTTCGATTCTTTGGAGTACCTCTATGTTGGTGACATGTTCGGTCCAGGATATACGAAGAATGCGTCGGTACACCCACATTTTGAATGCTTCTAGTTTCCTCGTTAGCGTCTCCGTCAGCGTCCAGGCCTCCACGCCATACAGCAAAATCGGAAAAATGTAGCATTTAACTAGACGTAGTTTTTAAGGAAAGAGACAAATCCTTGCTTATGAGGAGCTTTTTCATATTGCTAAATGCTGCTCTAGCTCGTTCTATTCTCGCCTTAATTTTTGCGGTCTGTTCCCATTTTGCATTTACGTTGGTGCCAAGGTACACATAAGATTCTACATGATCAATTAGTATGTTACTTATCCGTAATTGTCAAGCAGGTTGTTGCTTTTTGCTTATCAGCATCCACTTTGTCTTCTTGAAGTTGAGGCTCAGGCCGTATTTCTCACTAACTTAATAAAGTCTTTCCATTACTTGTTGTAATTCGTCTATGATATTGGCAAGGATCACCGTGTCGTCGGAATATTCTTATATTGTTCGTTAACTCGCCGTTTATTTTTATGCCCTCATTTGCATTTTCCATACATTTGTTAAATATTTCCTCGGAATACATATTGAATAGGAGTGGGGATAATATACACCCTGACCTGATCTGCACGCTTTCAGTGAGTTCGTTGCCAATTTTTGCTCTTGCTGTTTGACCCCAGTATAGGTTTGCCACAATTCGAATGTCCTTGTCGTCAATACCTGTCTTTCGCAGTATACCTATCAATTGTTTATGGTTGACATTGTCAAATGCTTTTCTAAAATCTACAAAGCATAAATACACGTCCTTATCAACGTCTCTACACCGTTGTATAAGCACCTGGAGAGCGAAAATTGCTTCTCTAGTTCCAAGTGCTTTCCGAAAACCAAACAATATTGTCGAAACACCAAACGATATTGTCCAAGAAATTAAATCACAGCGACTAAGACGGCAGGCCACGTGCACAGACTGCATAACGAAAGACTTGTAAAACTGGTATGGAGGAGATCCCACAGGCAAAAGATCACTCGGACATTCCAGAATGCGATGGAGAGATAACGTCCGAGCAGATCTCCGGAAAATGAACATTCCATTTGATCCTAGGTTGATGGAAGACCGAACAAATTAGAAAATAGTTGTCAGTCAACCAAGACCCACCCAAGGTTGTAGCGCTACGTGATGATGATGATGAATGGCGCAGACATTTCCAATAAAATGGTGAAGGATGCAATGCGTCGCGACATATTTATCCAAATAATCCGTTTCATGCACTGTGCTGATATTACGCAAATGGATTTAAATGATAAAATGTGGAAATTACCACAGTAATCAAAAAATTACAGGGTTTCTTTTTTCAAATATTATCAACCAACTGAAAATATTAATTATGAATCGATGGTGAAATATTATGGTCGCCATAATTGTAAACAATTCATTAGGCGAAAACGATAAGATTCGGTTATAAAGTATGGTGCCCTAACTCAGAAACTAATTATCTTCTAAATTTTAAGATCTATGAAGGAAAACGTAAAAACTCAAACGATTTTTACCAACTCGGATTTGGAAAGGCAGCTGCTCTCCTTGTCTCGATGTTGGACACTTTGCCACAACAAAAGCTGCCTTGCCAAATCTATGTAGATAACCTTTTTACTGGATTTAATTGACTGGTGTATTTAAAAGAAAAAGTAAATGGTGTCACAGGAAAAATAAGAGAGAACATAACACCACAAGATATTGCACCTGTTGATAAAAACAACTATGTCCACACAAACAGGAGGTTGTTTGGTTTCAAAAAGTGACGGAAAGATGGAATTATGTTAACAAGATGGATGGCTAATGCCGTTGTAACAATGGTATCAACTTCATATGGTGTGCATTCTACTCAACAAGTAAACCGTTATTCACATTCTAAAAAAAGTTGTCCAAGTTCCTCGCCCACGTGTTGCTGGAATGTATAACAAGTTTATGGGAGTCATTGATAGAATGGATGAGGATTTGACAAGATACCGTATAAGTATTCATAGTAAGAGATGGTATTGGTCAATACTTACATAGTTAGTTAATGCTGCAGTGCAAAATTTGTGGAAGTGTTCGGGAAGACCGACAACTAATTTGAATTTTCGACGGGAAATCACCTTACCAAATTCAAAAACCTTCCGATTAGACCTCGTAGACCAACAACAAGTAGAAATAATCTATCTTTTCACAGAATCTTTGACCACATTAGGTACGATGGTATTAACCATCTCATTATACCTGTTCTAACAAAAAACGCAGGTCGTGCGCAGGAGAAGGGTGCTGCTCAGTAGGACATACGCAGTGTGAGAAATGCGATATTGGACTCTGCATTAACTGCTTTGTCATATTTCATAAATAGTAAATCTTATAATATGTATTTTTATAGTATTTTGTTACCATATTCATTCACTTCACTTCGTCTTTTTGGCTTGCATACAAGTGCATCCGCCAGCACATTTCTTGTGTGTTGCAGTTTGTCTTGCTCTTAGCAATACTGCAGCACTTCTCTATAAAAAAAAGAAGATTACATAATATAATTAGTGTTTTCTTAAACCATGAAAATACGATACGATGGCAGTTGTCAGTTGACGCAAAAGTGACGTAATATTCTTCTCATGGACCATGACTCATGAGGTATGAGGTTATGTAATGAAATGGTAATGAAGGCGGTTTATGCACTCCATTGATCCATTATTGTTTCTGTTTTTTACCCTTAAGATATAGATGATTCCTTTAAGCTTAATTATATATGCAGTTGAAGGGCAAATATATATGCGTTGAATTAAACCTTGTGATGAAAGATGTTAGTTTAGACAGATAGTTACAACATAGGGTTATAACTCTTCTCGCTCCGAGGTAACGGCAGAGCTAACACAACCAGAAATGTTACCTCGGTTAGACTAGAACCAGGAAAGGATAGGATAGAAAAGATTTGGATTAATTGAGTTTGTATTTCATAAATTTAACTTGTTAATATTTAAATGAGTAATAATTAGTTTTAATTGATCAAAAGTTATGTTGATAGGATTTCTTGTATATTGAAACTATCGGGTACTCCTAATTGCTGTTTTTTAGTTCTTTTTTTAGGTCAAATTGTGCGCCTTTTTCTTATGGGGCAATGTAAAAGAATATGGTCAATGTCCTCCTCTGTACCACATTCACAATATGGATGCTCTATTATTTTTAGGTTGTTTGGAAATGATGGCTGAATTTCAGAATACCATTTCCCTTTAATTTGTGTTTGAGCTTTCCAGCATATATCATGTTCCTTTCTTATTTTGCTTTTCAATATTGGCCAGATATCTGAATAGTTTATTTTTATACTTAGAGGTATGTTGAGTGATCTCCCAATATTTGCCAACTTATCTGCATATTCATTTTCCCTCTATTCCTGAATGTCCGGGGATCCAACATAACTTATATTTGTTGTTCCCTGAGTTAGCTTCTAGTAGAAGTTGTCTCGTTTCTAATGTGGTATAATCATTATTTCACATTTATGCCAACTTCTGTATAGCACTTCTAGAGTCGCTAAAGACTATACAGTCAGTTATACCTCTGTTCAGACACTCTTTTACCCCCTTGCCAATTGCCACTATCTCTGCTGTACATATGTCATTGTTGAAGGTAGCCTAGATGAATATGAATAGTTGATATTGGAATGTATACACCATAACCAGTCTCTGTTTCGTTAGCATTCCCACTTTTTGATGCATCAGTATAGATGAATAAGTATTTTTCTATTAATTGTTCTGTTGCTGCTTTGAATATCATATTTAGATGAAGATCTGACTTGCTGATTTTTAGTTTCACTGTGGGGATTTTGTGTGTATTGTATGTCCATGTTGAAAGAGAAGCATGGTATTACATTTGCTGTGTAAATTATATTTTTTGTATGGTTCTAGATGGTCAAGTGCCTCCACAAGGTAAGGTCTCTCTTTTTGTTTCCAGTATCTATATTATATTGACATGCCTGTTTTATTTCTTTGATTACCATTAAAATTGGATTGTTTTGAATGCTGAACATTTTTGTCATGAATTTTGTTGCCAACCATTTCCTTCGAAATTCAAGTGCCATCTCTGCAGTTTCTGCCAGCAGTGCTATTGTGGGGGTTGACTTCATGCACCGAGAATAACCCTTAGAGCTTGGTATTAGTGTTATAGTGTTACCATATGGTTACAGTTTGAAATGTCATATATTAATAAACAAATAAAATTTAATAGGTTGTTTTGCTTATTTAAATTTTTCCTAAACTAAACTTGTTAAAAAATCACCAGCTTAACAAAAAAATTAGTTCAGGCTTTGATGGGTTAATAATTGTCACTATTACTGAGTGTATTAATCTTCTTGTGAATTCAAAATATTTCAATTAGTTAAGTTATTGATTTATTTCTGTTTGCCTGTTTTCAAATCAAGGAAATCCACATTTCATAGCACATTTTTTCGTTTTTCCTTAGTGTATAAACAAAAAAATCATCGTAAAAATATACAGATATGTTTTGTAGCTTAGTTATTAAATAAAACCTGTTTCAAATAATTTACTGTATGTACATTTTAAAAACAGGACAACGCAGCTTGTAGCTGTTTGCTTAGGGAAAATTGCGTTCGTGACTGAACCAAACCTGGGAAAATCTTTTCGCTAGCTTAGCATGCTCATGTTTATCTATGCAAATCAGTCTCGCTTAAATTATATTTAATGGACAGCTATACTATACCTTTCGTAATGAAAAAATTTCAATAAAACAACGAGTCTTTGAATCAAATCCTGAACGGCATTAATACACTAAAAACATTTATTTAAATATCATAAAACTGTTTTACATATATGTCTGGGATCTGACAGTTAAAGGATATACTGTTTTGTATTAAATGAGTAAAATTTAAATTAATTACTACTTAACTGGGAATAAGCCACAATTAAATATAAAAATACGTTTATTCACGTTTCAATTTCCACTTCGGAAATCGTTCTCAAAATACAAACAGTAAATTAAACAAATTTTGTTTTTTGTTACATAGTGAAAAAATTCTTCTAATAATTTAATTTAATCTGACCCGTTTATATTGACAATTCAGATATACATTATGCATTTTAAAGTAGACGACTTTAAAATGATATTATTGCCAATATTGTTGAGTTGTGCTCCTGGTACGACTTTACTTATAAGATAGTTCATTCGATTACATGAAACCAACTTTAACTTGAGAATATCCGTTAGAAAAAATCATAGCATGTAATTCGTCTTTAAAAAGACAAACACATGACATGATGATAGTAAAATTCTCCTGTTAGTGATTCCATAGTAAAATTATGAGGGAAAAACCAGGAAAAAAACCTCATAATACTATCCCGACATTGTAAGTATTTGTTCGTGAATTTAGTGTACCTTCAAAAAACATCAAAATTCTGATTTTTATGTTACGTTATTTAAAAAACATAAATGATGTATCCTCTATATGTTACTGACTTACTAATACTGGTATTTTCTTATTAATAACTTCCTCTTTCAATATTGGTAACCAGATCCTATTACATTCTGCGAGGAATTTGCGACACAATTGGCCTCATTTAGCATAATTAGAACCGCTTCTTTGATTTTTCTTTTTTTACCATCCGTTTCTTTTAGGACTACATTTAAATTATTCCATTGAACCCTATGTTCATTATCCATGCGTGTTTACATATTTGAGATCTATCAAAATTCTCTATTTTTAATATAAGATTGATGTTCACTTATTCTAACATTTAATGGCCTTGATGGTTCACCTAAATAAAACTGATCGCATTCACAAGGTATTTTATAAATGCAGTTCTTTGTCCTTTCTTGTTTATTTTTAGGTTTGGTTTTGGACAAAATAGATCTCAACGTGTTTGTTGTTTTGAAGGTTGTTGAAATGTTGAATTTATTGCCTATCCTTTTAAGTTTTTCTGATAATCCTTTTATGTACGGTATTGTTATTTTCCTCGTATTATTCCTTGTGTATGCTGTAGGATCTCGTTCTAAAATGTTCTGTTCTATTCGATCGATTTGTTGAAAATTCCTTATTTATAAACGATAAAGGATAATCATTTTTTAACAAAACAGATGTTAACAAATGTGTCTCCTCCAAGAACGAATTTTCGTTAGAACAAGTAAGGTAGAAACAAGGTAGTAGAACAAGTAGAACAAGGTAGCGTGTTATTATATTCCTTTTCCATGGTAAATGTTATTGTCTCTTCTTTATCGTTTATATCATTTAGGAATGTGTCCAACAACTCTGATCCATGAGGCCATATTGAGAATACATCATCTAAATACCTCTACCATACTGTGGGTTTGAAATTTTGTTTAGAAATGATATTTGTTTTAAAATCTTCCATAAATATATCGGCTAAGAATGGGGATAAACTAGAGCCATTGCTAGACCAAAATTTTGTTTATAGAATTCATTATTTAGTTGAAAATATGTATTATCAGTACATAATGTTAATAACTCCATTATAGCCGATATGTTTAGTCTTGTTCTAGTTGCCAATGAATCATCACTCTCTAATTTGTCTTGACTATACTTAAAGTAAAGTAAAGGAACAGATAGATGAAACTCAGTTTGGCTTCAGAGGAGGCATGGGTACAAGAGAGGCATTATTTGCGTTGACGGTACTCTTGCAGAAATGTCGAAAGTATAACAAGAGTGCATATGTATGCTTCATAGACTTTAGGAAGGCCTTTGACCGAGTGCAGCATATGAAGTTAATAGATGAATTAAAAAACATCAATTTAGACAAAAAGACATTGAGTTTATTAAGGCTATATACTGGAACCAAAAAGCAGTAGTAAAGGTGAACGATATAGAAACAAATAATATACGATTGCGAGAGGGGTTAGGCAAGGATGCGTCTTGTCTCCGACGCTTTTCAACGTGTACTCACAGGTCATATTCAGAAAAGCCTTATGGGAAAGAAAAGAGGGAATAAGAATTGGTGGAGAAATCATAAACACCATGAGATTTGCAGATGACACGGTAATTATGGCTGAGAGTATAGAAGATCTACAAACTTTACTAGATGCAATAAATAGTGAATGCATTCAAATGGGACTTGACATCAACACAGATAAGACCAAATTTATGATAGTATCAAGGAGTCCAATAAATAATGAACAACTAACTCTTGGTGGACAGCAAATAGAGAAAGTGACAAAATATAAATATCTGGGAGCTTACATCAACACAGAATTAGATCCAGACCAAGAGATCCGGGTACGAATAGAAATGTCAAGGGCCGCGTTCTTAAAATTCAAACAATTGTTCTGTGACAAAAATCTGAATATTGCGCTGAGACTGAGGTTTGTTGAATGTTACGTCTGGTCGCAATTATTGTACGGGGTAGAAACATGGACACTAAAAGCGCAAATAGTTAAAAAGATTGAAGCCTTTGAACTTTGGATATACCGGAGAATGTTGAGAATTCCATGGAATTCCAGGGTCACCAATGAGGAAGTGCTGAGAAGAATGGGTCGAGTCAAAAAATTGATGAGAACGATAAAAGTACGCAAGACTGCATACCTTGGACACATACTAAGAAATAATAAATATAGTCTTCTGCAGGTCATCATGCAGGGTAGAGTCGATGGCAAAAAGGGAATAGGTAGAAAGAGGAAGTCATGGGTGCGAAATATTCGAGACTGGACAAACATGACTGTAGACGAATTATTCCACGTTGCAAAAGACAGAGAAGCTTTGAAAAATGTGGTCACCAACCTCCGTTAATGGGGACGGCATAGGAAGAAGAAAAATATTAAAGTCTTCTTTAATGGCACATTCGTAAATAAACTATTTATGTCAAAACTTACAAAGTATTATTTGAATTAATTCAATATTTGATAATTTATTTAAAAATGTTGTGTATTTTTTATGAATGTGTCATTTTTATTTGCAAATGGTTTTAAAATATTTAATAAAAATTTTGATAGTTCACTACAAGGAGAATTCATAGTACTACAAATGGGTCTAAGTGGTATATTCGTTTTATGAATTTTCGGTACTCCATAAAAATGAGGAGTATTACTGTAATGAGGTGTAATTAATTCTCTCTGATAACTTGTTAAAACATCTTTAAATTCGAATAAAGTTCTATATATTTTGTTTTTCAAAGGCTTTGTTGGATCTTTTGTTAATTTTGTATAAGGTCCGTTTATTAATAGATCTTTAATTTTATTTTCGTATTGAATTTTATCCATTATCACAGTTGCATTTCCCTTTACTATGGAATCACTAACAGGAGAATTGTACTGTCATCATGTCATGTGTTTGTCTTTTTAAAGACGAATTACATGCTATGATTTTTTCTGACGGATATTCTCAAGTTAAAGTTGATTTCATGTAATCGAATGAACTATCTTATAAGTAAAGTCGTCCCAGGAGCGCAACTCAACAATATTGGCAATATCATTTTAAAGTTGTCTACTTTAAAATGCATAATGTATGTCTGAATTGTCAATATAAATGAGTCAGATAAATTAAATTATTAGAAGAATTTTTCACTATGTAACAAAAAACAAAATTTGTTTAATTTACTGTTTGTATTTTGAGAATGATTTCCGAAGTGGAAATTGAAACGTCAATAAACGTATTTTTATCTTTAATTGTGGCTTATTCCCAGTTAAATAGTAATTAATTTACAATGCCACAAGAAAATAGCTTCAGATTAATATTAAAATTTAAATATTTATAATGTTTAATTGTAATATTAATTGTTTATTTGTGATATTAATATAATGGTGCTAATTTATTATAGTCCAGGAAAATAAGATTTTCCTCGTGATACCCCTTCAGACAATTGACAGTTGATCTGAGTAGTATGGACCTGTATATCAAGAATCCATATGTTTTCTGAAGTCGATTTTTTCGACTTAACTAGTTATTAACAAAGTCAAAAATGTCTGTTGTCTTTTGTTTCTTTCTTTGTCAACTTCTAAATGCATCTAAAGGCTATAGCGGGATAATATGGTCAAAATTGCACCAAGCTCGATTTAGTTTTGGACCTGGCCATTCAAAAGGAAATAATTAAAAACTCACTCAGTTAAATTTTCAAGTCCCTAGATGCCTCTGGGGGTTACCTATGACGCTGTATTGGTGCAAAAAATTCTTGAAGGCGTAGTTTAATAATACAATACTACCTGATTTTTTTTCAGATTTTTAGCTTGAAAATTGAGCCAAGGAAAAATATTTGAAATTTTCAGTAATATTTTAGGTGATGTCAGAAATTTTTGGCCAACTTTAAAACAATGTTTTTTTTTTATGGTTTTTTTCCTGTTCTCAAAAGTCATGAAACTATATAGATATGGGTTTTTCGTTTTTTTTTAGCATGCCGCAGGAAAAAAATAATATTTTTAATAGCTTATTTCGATTGTAAAGGTACGAATACATATAAAAATATTAATTATCATTAATTTAGATGTATGTTGTTAAGGTTATGAGTCATCCATCTCACTAAAAAAACTAATTTATGTTTATTTTATTAATAATTTTTTTTTATGTTATAAAAACTGATATTATTGTATCTTATGGCAGTATAAATAAATTTTTTGTTTTCTATGTAATACTTATTTGTTTTTGTTTTGTTGCTAGGCCCATACAATTGATTGTTAAGGGGTGGGGGTGCTTCAGAAAAATGCCAATAAAAGCAGTTTTTTCGATTTTTAGGAATTTTCCACGTTAAAAATGATAATAATACCTAAACCATTCGAAAGAACGGGAAAAAACCCATAAAAAAACATTGTTTTAAAGTTGACCAAAAATTGCCGACATAACCTAAAATATTACTGAAAATTTCAAATATTTTTCCTTGGCTTAATTTTTAAGCTAAAAATCTGAAAAAAATTAGGTAGTATTGTATTATCAAACTACGCTTTCATGAACTTTTCAGATTTTTTGCAGCAATAGAGCGTCTAAAAAAAAATTTTTTTTTTAGACGAGCATGCAATCGAGCACGGTGCAATTTTGACCATCTTATCCCGCTATAGCCTTTGATTTGGAGTAAAAGATGGTTTCATCCACAGCATGCTTCACATGCTGTGGTTATTACGGTTTCAAATATCTTTTTCGAATAAAACTACAATAATATGAAAAGAATTAAATTTCGCATCGCACATTTAAAATGCATTTAATACCATAGAGGTAAATGATGGACTAAGAATATTACAGCAGGAAGTTTATTTCGCAATAACGCAGTTCAAGGATGGCAAAGCGGCAGACTCTGATAATATACAAGCAAAACTACTCAAACTAATGGACAACGAATCAATAGCAATAATCGAAAAGATATTTAACAACATATTGTTATGGATCAGTTTATCGATCAGAAGTAGAATAAAGAGTTTTTTATTATTCTAATATACCGCAGGCATATAAGTTAAAATACAACCCTGTACTTGTTTGTAATAGTTAGAATAAGAGAAAACATTGTTCCGTGACGGGACCCTAACTAGTTTTTCTGTGAAAGACTAAGTGAATAGTGAAAGGACAATGGAACCCGTATAATTATAGATTTAGGAATAATCTTGTAATTGTATTTTGCGGTGGGCATTTTTTGAAAGTAAATAAGAATTAGATTTAGATAAGAGATAACAAGAATTTGGAAACTTATTTCTGTTGAAAAAGGCAAAATTGTTAATGGTTTCTGAAAAGTAATTTGAGTGAAAGTAGTTTATTTGTTTTAAATATCATGTTGGAAATTTTCTAAATCGAACATAAGTGGGTAACATGAATGCTTATGATTGTTTAAAAAAGAATGGTGGGAATGAGAGAGTTGAGAAGGTTGTCTGAAAGAGATTGAAAGATTATTATGTTACCGGCAGACCAGAAGAGAAGACATGTTTTCGTGTAGTCAATCTGAGTACCAGTGTTTTCGTTTGTTAGTGAAAAAGGTGGAAGCTGAGAGCAGATCAAAATCGAGAAGATTAATACCTCTTTTGAGTCTGCATAGTCCACGAGATATAATTGAGAAGGAAAGGAGAATTTGTGAATAAAGAGTACCGGTCAAAAGAGGCTTGGGCTTGTGTTTTCGGAGGAGTGGTTTGCTGGTATGCGGTTTGGATCGATCAATCATTGATGTAAAAATAAGGGTCAGTCAAATAATTTAAATGAAAGAAAATTTTAGGGTATTCTAAAGATGAAATCAAATATAAGCATACGAACTAAAATTCCAAGTTTCAAAGAGTTATTTTTTTTGTGAATAAATTATATTTTTATATGGTCATTTTATTTTTAGTAGATATTATTATAAAACGGATCAATAGATAGTTTGTAATTAAAATTAAATTTAGAGTAAAGGAGTTTGTTGGGAAAGATAATTGCCCACAAAAGTTATTTATTAATATTCATCATATTGCTTATTGAAAATAAATAATAATTTGTGTGCATATTTATGTTGTTTTAATGTTAGTTCCGTTTCCTGTTCTATCCCGACTATGAGCAACTGAGGGATACTGAACCCACTAGAAGAGATATATAAAGTAAACTGATTAAAGTAATAATTAACAAAAAAAAAGGCACCCTGAGAATTTTTAATAGTAATGGAATTGTATGACTCTGATAAATTAGTGAATTAATTAATTAAATAATTGGATCAATTAAATTAGTGTTAATTAATAATAAAACATCATAAAGCAGATCACAACAATATACATCTCTGGAGAAGTACCAACAGAATAGCTGAAATCTGAGTTTATTACACTTTCTTCCAACCAGTTCGGGTTCACAAATGCTGTTGGTACTAGAGAGGTTTTGTTCTCAGAACAAGTCTTATTCCAGGGATACAGAGACGTTAAATGCGACGTATATGCATGTCTGGTTGAAACCAAGAAAGAGTTTGATAGAGTTCAGCACGCCAAGATGATGCAAATACTGAAAGTAACAGGAATTAACAACCAAGATCTGAAAATAATTAAAAAACTTTACTAGAATTAGACAGCAAATCTCAGAGTTGAAGGTGAATACACTGACTATGTGAAAATCATGCGTGGAGTGAGGCAAGGCTGTATTTTGCCTCCTGTTACCGGCTAAATAACATCAGATATGCAGATAACACCATAGTATTTGTGAACAACTTAGAAGAGCTACAAGTTCTAATAAACAAAATCACGTATTACAGTCAACAATAAGGACTCAATATAAACGTTAAGAAGACAAAGCTTATAATAATTAGCAATAAAAGGATAAAAAGGCCACTTTACGTCAATCAATCCCCTGTAGAAAGAGTGACGCTCTATAACTACCTCGGCAATATAATATATGAAGAATGGACCAACAACTAGGAGATTAGAGTACGCATTGAAAAAACTAGATCCACCTTCAATCGGATAGAGTCCTTCTTTAATAGTTACAACCTCTCTTTTGATACAAAAGTAAGAATGCTGCAATGTCTACGTCTTCTCTGTCCTTTTTTATGGTGTTGAATCGTGGACCTTAAACGAAGATATGTGCAGAAAACTGGAAGCATTTAAGATGTGGCTTTATCGGAGAATGCTTATGATCCCATGGATTGACCAGGTCACAAATGAGGAGGTCCTCAGAAGAATGAATAAGAACCACGAGGTACTGATCACCATCAAATCTCGAAAGTTAAACTTCTTCGGACATATTATGCGAAATGAATCCAGTTATGCTCTCCTTTAAGTCACCCTTCAAGAAAAAATATTTGGAAAGCGAGTACCAGGAAGAAGAAGAACATCTTGGTTAAAGAACCTCAGAAGCTGGTTTAATACAACATCTGTGCAGCTTTTCCGCGCTGCTGATGATCGCCAACATTCGTAATGGATAGGCACATCAAGAAGAAGAAGAAAAGACCATGATGAAACGACAACAAAATTGAATCAACAAGTGAAAAATAATCAATAATATTAAAGAAGACGAATACGTGACGGAAAAATACGACAAAAAGACATCTTACAAAAAAATCTTTTATTTTATACATTGTAACAGATGTGTAGTGAACATCCTCTTAGATTGCTATTATTTTTTTAGTACTAATTCTCCATTGTGTTATTTATTTGACAAAATCAAAGTTTGCTCTAATAGTTGCAGTTCTAGTATTGGGCAATGAATCTGTTTGGTAATCGCAATTACAATTTTGTTTCCGTTGAACATTAGACCTTCTATATGGGTGCTGCAGATAGTTTATCCAAAGAAGGTTAATATCCTTGTAAATATATTAAGTTTCAGAAAGTAAACAGTATACAAAAGACATTGAACAAGATGGATCAGCGAAAGAAGGTGTAAGAAAGTAGGAAAAGAAAATTATGGAACAACGAAATGTGAATAAAATAATGGAAAAAACAACACCTAAAAACATAACATGATGGACTTGAGTTTTTTGAGTAAAAACATTGTAAATGTCCACATATGATGTATAAAGTTGTATGTATTGTTAATGTTTGTATAGAAGTGATCATAAATTAGAATTGTACCAATATTATATTGTTTTTCATAAAATAATAAATGAAACATTTTGTTTGTATAATAAAAGTGTGGTAAATGTGCAATTTTTATTTAAAAAAAACTCACCAACTTTCCACCCGGAAATATTTCCCAAAACTACGTCCGTACTTCACAACCGTGTAAAATCTCTCGACCACTACATCACTATAACATACTCTGGCACACGAAAAATATCTTCAACTTCTTTGTTTATTTACACCGAACCACGATCCCCTGATTCTACCAAAACGCATGGTATTATTTTCCAGTTTTCACCCTGCACTACAATGAAAGTTTCCGGACGCATGCGCGGAAGTCGAACCGGAGGAAAAGCTCTGGTCCAAGCTCGGAACGGAATGCTATTGATTGGAGTTTTCCCGGCTTCGGCACGAGAGCTATGACAATCGACGCTTTACGTCGCGACGACTGAGAGCGCGACGCCGAGATAGCGCGCTGGGAAAAATTTAGTGGGGGAGGTTATTGTGACGCAGGGGGCTGCCGTTATTGCGTGGGAGTACGGGTAAATTTGTGGAAACCTAGTTACTTCAAATATGATTCACGGGAAAATATGAAACGATTTTTTTACACTTTTTATAGGCAATAAGCGGAAAGAGAGCTATTTTTAGATGCTGTACATCGCATTTTTACCTATAAAACTACAAAATGCTATTATGAAAATATTTTATAGTATTTTGGTCCAATTATATCAAATTCATTGATAAGTAAAACTATAGTAAACTTAATTACATATATAATGGGGTTTTCGCTGATAGATCTGGGTTTGCTTGCCGCAATTTATTATTTGGTAAGAGTTGCATCCTCGTAACCATAAGTTTTTTGTGTACTCATTGATGCATTTTTTTATATCTGAGTGAGGAATTTTGTTAGTTCTATCATCGGATCTCTCCATTTTACAAGTTTCTTTGGCTATTTAATCAGCTATCTCATTTCCTGGTATCCCGAAATAAGATGGTATCCACACAATATGAATTTGTTTATGATTATTTTGCAGTCACAAGGTCAAGGATGATTCTGATATATTTTCTGAATTCCCTAAATTGCACTTAGGAATATGTGAATATTACTGTCATGTCGTCAGGTCGATTAGGAGTTTGTTGTACTGCCTTGGATATCGCAAAAAGTTCAGCAGAATATATTGAGTAGTTCTTAGGTAGTGGAAACTTGAGCACAGAATCCTCTGTGACAATGGCGGATTCTACTGTTTCCAATTCGGGTGTTTTTGATATGTCAGTATAATCTAGTTTTTTTTTTGTTTTTTGGCTTGGACAATTGTCATTCAGCCAGTCTCAATCAACATAAGTTTTTTAAAAGAATTTAAATATGTCAATTAGTGAAAGATGATTAATATAATAATAATAATAATAATAATATAATTATTCCTTACTAAGCTAATGATATACATACTTTGTTAATGAATACTATATCATACGTTTATTATAATTTAGTTATTCAAAATATTTATGTTAGATATGCCGACGACACCATGGTGATAGCAGATAGTTTAGAGGGACTTCAGAGGCTAATGGACAGAATAAACGAGTACAGTCAACAGTACGGACTAAACATTAATACCCACAAAACGAAACAAATGATTATCAGCAAGGAGAATATAAACGGGGCTGATCTATACATTAATGGGACGCAGATAGAGCGAGTAAACCAGTATTGTTACCTGGAAACTATTATTAACGAACAGTGGAGCAATTTACCGGAAATAAAGTGCCGCATAGGAAAGGCAAGAACGGTCTTTAACAAAATGAGCGCCATCTTCAAAAGTCACAACATATCCCTTGATACAAAAATGAGACATTTGAGATGCTAGGTTTTCTCTGTGTTGTTGTACGGGGCGGAAGCATGGACGCTTATAGACACCACTATTAAAAAACTTGAAGCATTTGAGATGTGGCTTTATAGAAGAATGCTGAGAATATCGTGGACAGCAAGGATCACGAACAAGGAAGTTCTAGGAAAAATGAAGAAGGAACCAGAGATTGTGTTTACGATCAAACGCATAAAAATGCAATATCTGGGACACTTTATGAGAAACCAGCACCGTTACTCCCTGCTACAGTCTATATTGCAAGGTAAAGTCAAAGGTAAGCAAGGACCCGGAAGAAGGAGAATATCATGGCTGCGGAATTTAAGAACATGGTATAAGAAAACCTCAACGGAGCTGTTTCGAGCCGCAGCGAGCCAGGTTATGATTGCCAATATGATTTCCAACATCCGAAACGGATAGGAACCAGAAGAAGAAGAAGTTATTCAAAGACGCCATGAGAAATACAGTGTATACATCGTACAAATAAACAAAAATAAAAATAAAGATATCTACCTACTATGTTAATAAATGTAACTATGGAAATATATATATATATATATATATATATATATATATATATATATATATATACATTGTTATGATGTGTTGTTGTTGTATGAGCAATGAGTAAATTTGAATGATATATGTAAGTATAGGGTTTTTATCGCGGTTCTCAAAGAATTAGTTTGTAAGTACTTTTTTAAATTATCTTTATTATAAATATTATGAAACATATCCTAACCTAACCTATCTATCTAATATAAGCAATATCAATTTAAAACAATATATCTAAAATTTGAAATTCTTACAATTATTAAAATACTAACAAAATTTGGTACCTTCTTTCACTGAACGCCTAAAGTTTTTCCAAAATTAAAGTTATTATCACCACTCAATATCTTCTTACTAAGCCTTGGTTATCCAACTATGTTAATATCTTCCTTCTTAATTATCTCCACTCACCATATAAATATATATTTAACT
Source organism: Diabrotica balteata (assembly GCA_918026665.1). Classification (NCBI taxonomy): domain Eukaryota; kingdom Metazoa; phylum Arthropoda; class Insecta; order Coleoptera; family Chrysomelidae; genus Diabrotica; species Diabrotica balteata. The sequence continues at coordinate 44,211,278 of OU898284.1, forward strand.
CCTTGTAATTTCCATATACTTAATGTACTTACTTTGAAATATACTGGATCTTGTGGTTGTATTATTGAATGCTTATTTCAATGAATTAACTTCAAAACTGTCACTATATTACTGTAGTAATAATTAATCTCCAACTGTATTTAACTTAATAATTCATTTAACTTAATCAATGCCTTCTTCTAGCATTGAATAATCTCTTTATAACCTCATAAATAACTGACTTAATAATCCTTAAATTGTTATAACTAACTCCTCAATAATAATCTTGTAATTCATTTAATGTCTTCTAACTAACTTATTTAACTCAATTAATAATCTTCCTGTAACTAAATTCTTGAATTATAACTTTACTAACTGATAACTGAACTGGTAACTGAACTTAACTGAACTGAACACATAACTGACTGACTAAACTCTAACTCATAACTGACTCTCTTCTAACTCATAACTAACTACTCCTCCAAATTACATGGCTTTTTATATGTTTTCATTGTTTCCAGAATATTCTAGCAACAAATAATGTTCGAATCATTCTATTTGAAAATTCTGGAATGGTTTTTTGTCTGTTATGTATTATGTATACAGTCCCATTGACATTTCTAGAGTTTTCTATCTATAATTTACTTGACGTTAGGCTCTCCAGATCAGAACTACACTATTATATGTAACTTAAACATTTATATGAACTATATTTTTACAATTTTACATCCACAATTATATTCTAAATTAACATTCCAACAATAAATAACTTTTTGACTTTGACCCTACAGTGTATGTTTGGTTGCTTATGCTAACTCAAAAATATCTAATATTAAATAAAATCAAAAAAAATTTCTTAAACTTAATTCTTATGCTAAATTCTTAAAAATACCCTCATATAATTATTTTTATAATATTATCCAGTATATAACTTACAACTTATGTCTCTAACCAATATTTAAATAAATCCACTAATCAACACTGTATATCTGGTTGTATATATTTCTAAGTTAATTTATTGTATTTCTGTTTTCATTATAATATATATATATATATATATATATATATATATATATATATATTATATATATATTTATTCACTACGTTAGGACATAAACCCGATTCAACCTCTCGGAGGTTTAGATCCTCTTAGTGATTGGTTTAGTAAATGTTTTTTTAATTTTTTTATTTTTTTAATGTATTTTTATAACCTTTTTTTTTCTTTTCTTTTAATTTATTTTTTTTTCTTTTCAAATCTATTTTTAAGTATTTTTTATATTCTTTTTATTTTATTTTTTTTAAATATTTTTTTTTAATATTTTTTTTTATTTTTTTTTTTTTCATGAATTTTTTCTAAACATAGGTTACAAATCTTACTAATTACAGGCATACTTTACTATCAGACAAAAAGGTTATCAAGCGGTTAAACATTTTCTTTTCATTGAGTAATAGTAGAAAGAGAATATTAACAGGAAGTGGGATGTTCTTGTCTATGATTCTTTTAATTAGGTTGTTGGTGGGTTGTTTATACTTTTGACATTTAAAAAATATGTGGTTTAAGTCGCTTTTAATCTGACATTCTTGACAAATGTCCAAATCTAATATATTTATTTTAAATAAATGTACAGGATAACATGCATGGCCAAATCTAAGTCTTCTGATGGTAGTTATGTATTTGCGAGGGAGGACAAAATTCTTATACCAAGGTTTTTTTTTGGAATAATTCATAATATAATATTATGAAATATTCAAATAATAAATCAAACTGTATTGTGTTTTTGAAATACTACAGTACTTTTCCCAGTGTTCTTTCCAGTTATTCATTTGTTTAGTTCTTGAACAAGCAAAAGCATCGATAATGCAAGGTTGATAGTTGGTAAGTATTCCATAAACGATAGAATTTTTAGCTAACTGATCTACGTGTTCATTATATGTAAGTCTTGAATGTGCTTTGATCCACATCAATTGAATTTTTTGGATGTATTTATTAATTTCAAATTAACCAAATTAGCAATTAGCAATTAACCATTAAGCATTTTTTAATTAAACAAATGTATGGATTAGAAGTACTACAGGGTAGTTACGGTTTTTGAATAGCTGTAGGTACAGATAATGAATTAGATAAAATTACTGCTGAACTATACAACTGCTGACATATTAAAATAATTTAAAGCCTCATATATGGCTACAGCCTCGGCACTAAAACTAGAGAAATTTGTGGGCAGCTTAAACATTTTTCCTATAAAGATATCTGGGATATAAAAGGCACAGCCAGTACTCTTTGAACTTTTAGATGCGTCTGTATAAATACAAACAGATTTTGGTCAATGTGTCCGATACTTGTTTAAAACAATACGACTTATTAAAGGGTTCTCATGATAAATAGGTTATATTATATGTACTCGATCCAGTAACTCAAAGAAATCTTTAAAATGTACCACCTTGTTTGCAACTATAAGTTCAGTATTTTTATTTGCAGTATTTCGAAATGCTTCGCATAACGGTGGAGAATTCTTGTGAGTCCAATATTTATTTGTTAAGTTGAAATAATTTAAAATACTAATATCTTTATATAAACAACTGTTGTAGCAACAAACTTTAAGCAGAAACTTTTGACTGAGATATTCTCTTCTAAATTTCCTTCGCAGTTCCATTGTCTCAAGATAAAGTGGTTCAATAGGGGTAGATCTCATAGCACCCGTGCAACACCGCAAAACTGTGTTTATAAAAACATCTATACGACCTAAAATTCTGTTACTAGCGGAGCCGTAAAGTACAGAGCCATAATCTATAATGGACCTGATATAAGAACAATAAAATAGAAGACACGTTTCAACATCTGCACCCCACCAAGCTTTATTACATCTATCAAGCATAAAATCAATATTCAGTTTCCAGGTCAGTTTTGTATCCAAAATCATACCCAAATATTTAATCGACTTACAGATGAAAAAATAATTATCATTTAATTTTATTTGTTCTCCTTGAGGCAAGTTATGTCTAGTGAATATACAAATGTTTGACTTGTTGTTTGCCAACTCAAAACTATTTTTTTTTAAATCACCTACAGCAATGTTCATGAACACTTTCCAATGTGTTTAAGCCGTTAATATAAACTAGTTCACAGGATGAATATTTATTTTTAATATTGTAGAAGTATTGGAGAAAAAGAGATGAAGAGGTATTGTCCTTAGTATTAGTTGAGAGATCTGTGGTACAATATGGAATTTGTATATTCCAAGGAAGAGCATAATTATATTGGTATGCATAATACCCGGAAGTGTAAAGTTGTGAATTCTTTTACTAAATGATGGTCGAAGATTAGGATTTTAATTGTAATTAGAATGGTAATGTATGGAGAAAGCTTAGGGGTAGGTTATTTTGTTTGTATTATTTGATAGCTTGCTTGGCGTATTGTAAACTTAGACGTAATCTTCTAATAGAAAGTGGAGATTCGTTTGCTTCGCCATAAAGACTTTCAACTGAACTGATTCTGTAGGCTCCTAGAGCTAGTCTTAATGCGATATTTTGTACAATATCTAATTTGTTTAATGTTGAGTCCTTAGTTGAATTATATACAATTGATCCATAGTCTAATTTACTGCGGATTAAGCATTTGTAAATATTTAGTAGCTGTGTTGTGTCTGCGCCCCAGTTATGACTTGATAGTACTTTAAGAATACTTTTGTTCTGTAAACATGATTTTTTAAGAAATTGGATGTGTTTGTTCCAAGTAAATTTTAATCAAAAATCATACCTAGAAATTTAAGTTCCTCAACGTTTTCTAAAACTTAGTCATACAGTGTTAATTTTGGAAGATTTGCAACAATTGGATGTTTTCAAAAAAGCACATTAATTCGGTTTTAACCGTAGAAAATTTCACTACAGTTGTTTTAGACCATTCTTGTAGAGAATTAATAAAATTTTGAATAATGTTTGATGCCATATTAGGATTCTTATGAGAAATATAGATTACGAGGTTATCTGCATATAGGATTACTTTAACAGGGTTTTGGATTCGGAAAAAGAGTCTTGTGCCTAGTGTATACCCTTGGGGTATGCCATTTGATTAAATCAGGAACTTCATCTCGGAATTTTCTGTCATCTAGAAAATTTTTGACGAATGCTAGAAAATTTCCATCTATACCCCAATGCTGTAATTTAACAATAACGTCACATTTCTATATAGTATAAGCTTTAATTATATCAAAGAAGACAGCTATAACTTGTCGATTAGTTACAAATGCCTCATTAACTGCTGATTCTAGAGACACTAAATTGTCAGTTGTGCTTCTAGTTTTCCTAAAGCCGCTTTGCTGATTTGATTAACTATTAGATTGTTTTGATTCTAAACAGAATTGTAACCATATATTTAAATTTAAAAATTTTTCTAATAATTTACGTAGGGGAGATGTTAAGAATATTGGTCTATAAGATTCCGGGTTTGACTTGATTTTGTTAGGTTTCAAAAGAGGAATTATTGTAGGGGTACTCCAGGATTTAGGAAATTGTTTAGTCAAAAATAAAAAATTTAATATATCGCACCCTTAGTGCAAGACTGCAGTAAGTCTAAATAGATAAAGAATAGATAAAGAATAAATAAGTTTCAAGATTAAGACGATTTTGGTTATTTTCGTACTAATATTGGTGAAATAAGACACAAGTTTTAGGAAAAATTAACATTAAATTATGATTTTGCATACTTTTCAGTCTATATTACATTAACCAAAAATAAAAATTAAAATAAAATAATATTTATGCTAAAAAAATTAGGAATTTCGAAGTTACAGTACTTTTGCACGGAGAAAGTTAATAATCACTACACATTTAGTATTAGAATTCTAAAGTTACAACACTTTTGCACGAAGAAAATTGTAAAAAGTGTAGACACATTTTCTGTTAGTTAGTTGTTGTCCTCTTCTCGTATAGCATCTTGGGCCAAAATATTTTTCTAAAAACTATGGTTGGCTTCTGGTATCGTACCCGAATGGCATAAGAATACCAAATCTTTCTTTTTGGCCATTTGAATTTTTGGCTGTTCTTTGTACGCAGGTCTAAGTAGCACTTCTCGTATATTATGTGTAATCCCTGATATATATTTTTTTTAGATTAAAAGAATTCCATAGTTCGTCATAGGTAGGTACCTAATAAAACGGCTTATCGCTAGCGGCAATTTAATCTTTCCATTTGTGCACATGTTTCTGATAGCCGCAATTCCTTCCATTTGTAATGACAATGTTATAACAAGGTAGAAAAATTATTTGTAAAACTTTCTATATTTTTATTTAAATTCAAAACAAAAGGACAATAATAAAAATATGCAAATTAGGCTACCTTGAATGCAGTGATTAACAAAAGGATTGAAATTCACTACCTTAGTAAAAGTTGGGAATTACGGGGAGACAATATGATAAGACAATCGCCCGGAGACGATTACATAAGGATTTAATACAATTTAGGATTTAGGTTTTATAGAACAAGTTTTCTGAGAATAGATATATTTAACCTGCCAGTATTGTTCATACACAAATTTTAAGATAACCGTTTTTCCTTTCATAAAAAAATACTTCTTGGCTGTAAATAATTAGTCTTAATTTATGTGTTTTTAATCCAATCTAATAAATAAATGGTCAAGCGACATTGCACATATTTTATGGAAAATATAATTAACTTACATGAATATATTGGTCTCGTTAATCTTTGTTTATTGTCTCGGCCGTTAATGGATTACGTAGACACGCTGTATATTAAAATTAAACAACACAGATATAGATATTAAAATAACAAATATCTTACCTTTTTAGTGCCTTTCATTGCTTGTTATCGAAACCATTGCAATGTTCCGCGCAAAACTGTTGCATCTCTGTTATATTGAAATTACAACAGTTTTGCACGGAACTTTTGTACAAAAACGCAAAATAGTTAAACTGTTGTTATTGTAATATTTAGCCGGTTAAGCATTTAAACATTATTAAAGTTTTACAGGGGATAGATATGCATGTTTACAAGCGAATACCATGATTACTTCATTTTCATAAAATTTTGAGTTACTGCAGTCTTGCACTGAGGGTGTGATATGTAAAAGTAGATGCTTATTAGCAACTAAAGGAAGATTAATTAAGCAACAATTTGGAATTCCATCTGGTCCAAGGCTAGAGTTTTTAAGTCCTTGTAGTGCTTCGTTTGGTTCTTGCATACTTATTGCAACATTTAGCGAACTGAAGGAATCTGTAATTTTAACCTCTGTTTCTATTTTCTTTTTGTTTTCGACAAATAATGGGTCACGTACGGAAATACTTGGATATGTCTGAAATGAGTTCGCTAAAGCTTTGGATATTTGACTGTTGTTTGTAATTAAGTTTACCTCAATGTCAAGAGAGTTCATTTTGTTGCCATATGAATTGCCTTTAATCCTACGGATTTTATTCCAGATCTTTGATGCAGGAGTATTTTCATTTTGATTCATATTTAATTTTCTTAATTGCATACCTTGCGTAGACACTATATATTTTTTAAAGCTGTTTAATGATGTTTTTTTAATAAATTAAATGCATGCTTACTTTGTTTAAGTGCCTCTTCACATTGTGAATAACCACCACGGTACTGAATGTTTACGTTTTGATTTTGCTATTTTGCCTATAATATTTGTGGCTACCTCTGTTAACATTAAGGTAAATTTGTCTGTAACAACATTAATATTATCTCCTTTTATTCCGCAGAATATATTGAGTAGTACTTAGGAAGTGGAAACTTGAGCACAGAATCGTCTGTGACAATGGCGGATCCTACTGTTTCCAATTCGGGTGTTTTTGATGCATCGGTATATACTAATTAACAAAATAAATATTTATTTTTAATATTGTAGATGTATTGTAGAAAAAGAGATGAAGGGGTAATGTCCTTAGAATAAGTTAACAGATCTGTGTTACGATGTGAAATTTGTATAGTCTAAGGGGGAGCAAAATCAATATTGATATGCATAATACTCGGAAATGTGAAGTTGCTAATTTTTTTGCTAAATCATGGTCAAAGATTAGGATTTTGATTGTAATTAGAATGGAAATGTGTGGAGAAAGCATAGGGGTGGGTAAGTTGTTTGGATTAGTTGATAGCTTGCTTGCGTATTGAAAACCTTATCTTCTGTACATAATCTTCTAAGAGAAAGTGGAGATTCATTTGCTTCGACATAAAGACTTTCACTAAAAAAGGGAGTAAAAAACGAAAATCAAACAAGAAAATTCTATAAAAATCAGAATAATGCAAGAATAGGATTTAAATTAAGGATCGCACTATGCAAGGGTAAAGAGGGGCATATATTCAATATAAAAGAAGAAGTATTGAAAAGGTGGGTAGAACACTATAAAGAACTACGCACTGTCAAAGTAGAAGATCCAAATCAACCACCTCTAGGAGCAAGCAACAATACACTATTGGAGCCTCCATCAATTCAGATAGTACGGAATGCAATAAAACACTTAAAAAATAATAAATCTCCAGGAAGTGATGGTATACCGGCGGAACTTATTAAATGTGGAGGTGCTACTCTTATGTACATATATATATATATATATATATATATATATAATATATATATATATATATATATATATATATCTAAAGTAGTTAGGTATTATTGACTGACACATTATGTAAAATAAAGTTTTAATATTAATGGTATGCATAAATAAATATCAATACGTTAATAAAAAAACTGATATTAACAAACTAAGCAATATCTATAATTAAATTCTATCTTACGAAATTAATACTTTAATTTTCTAATATATGATTTTCTGACTATAAATACTATATTTTCAAAAATTTAAATATTCATATTTGGCGCCACTTTTTACTTAAGCATAATAACAATCTAGTGCTAGTTATCAATAACAAAAACAGACACGAGTGTCTTTCTGACATAAATCAAACATCATTATAATAACCAATGTCATAATATATTCAAAAATAAAATATTGTACTTACATAAAAATATAATTTAGATAAGTTAAGAATGTTTTGTGAATTTAATAATTTAATGGTTTAACCTCATGTTGTAAGTTTTTATATTAGTTTTATACAAAATTTTTAAATTATAATTTCATTGTATTTACCATAACATATTTTAGCATATCCTGATGAAACAAATAAATTTGGCGAAAGCTTGATTTAAGAACAAAGAGTTTAACTTATCCTGTCCTACTTAAATGACTGCATCCTCAAAATAAAACTTTATTATATATATATATATATATATATATATATATATATATATATATATATATATATATAATAAAGTTTTATTTTGAGGATGCAGTCATTTAAGTAGGACAGGATAAGTTAAACTCTTTGTTTAACATATATATATATATATATATATATATATATATATATATATATATATATATATATATATATATCATCATACTGAGAGCCTGGAATGGGGAACAAATCCCGGAAGAGTGGGGTGTATTGGGATCGTCTACTCGCTACATAAAAAGGGTGATCAATTAGAATGTAGAAGCTATAGGGGAATAACCACTCTTAATACAGCATACAAAATATTTGCGAGTATTTTATTTAGTCGCCTGAGTGCATATTCAGAGGAGCTCTTTGCGAATATCAAAGTGGTTTTAGACTTGGTCAATCAACAACACACCAGATGTTTGTGCTAAGGCAAATAATGGAAAAAACCAATGAATTTAATATCGCCACATACTACCTTTTCGTAGATTTTAAATCGACCTATGATAGTGTCCTAAGAAATAAATGGTATGAAGCCATTGATGAATTCCAAATCACCGACAAACTGATAAGATTGGTTAAGGCTACAATGCATAAAGTTGTTTGCAAAGTCGAAATACAGGGCGAACAATCACAGGAATTTGATTCGCATGTTGAGGTGCGACAGGGAGATGCGCTGACGTGTCTCCCTTTCATCATATCTCTGGAAAGGGCAGTTAGGGATGCCCAAATAGACAACAGAGAAAACATTTTTAATAAATCATCCCAAATTTTGACATATACAGATGATGTTGACCTAATTGCCCGCACAACACTCAAACTAGAAGAAATGTATACCACCTTGTCAAATGCATAAAAAAATATGGGCCTGCAAGTAAATGAGGAGAAAACTAAGATAATAGTATTAACACACAACCATAGAGCCCAGAAACATCGGCCACCAATTCACTGTTGATAACTCTACCTTTGAAGTGGTGGACAAATTCACATACTTAGGCTCCCTGATCACCAAGGAGAACGTCATGACGGAAGAAATCAACCGAAGAATAATTCTAGCAAAGAAATGCTATTTTGGATTGAGTAGACATATGAGAAGCAGAAACTTAAGCCAAAAAACAAAAATAACCATATACAAAACCCTTATACAACCAGTGTTCACATATCGATCAGAGACATGGACCATATGTGAGGCAGATGAAAACCTCCTGCTTTTATTTGAACAAAGGATCTAGCCACCTAATGTTCGGTGGCATCTGTGAAAATGGTGTTTAAAAAAGGAGGTACAACTACGAGATATATCACAGATATAAATATATATTTGGTGGTAAAGACGTAGTATCTCTCATAAAAATAGGAGGACTAAGATGGGCCGTCTGGCAAGATCACAGCAGAACAACCCTCCTATATTGTATTATGTTGTAGTGTATTTATTGTATTGTAATATTTATATTAATAACAAAATAAACAATGAATTTTACTGCAGAGTATGTGTAAAAAATTTTTTGCATTCCACTCCTTTTATACATAAATAATAAAATTATATATTTTCATTAAAATATTGATACAATCCTTCATTTACTATACTCCTATTACAGGTCAAATGTTTATATACAGCAAACGATGTATATCAATAATATAACTATATAACTAATTCGTTTTCTCGGATTTTTCTCTTTTGTGCAGATTGACACCCATATAAATTTTTAACGGCGAACGCGTGTATAGAAGTATGACTTCTACCGGCAGTCCCACTGGACTGCCACACCCGTTTTTTTTGTTCCACATTATAAGCAGTTCTGTCATTATAATCTTGTGATATGTATTTTGCTTTTCTAATTAAGTTCTTGTTTAATCATCAACTAAAAGTTATTTTACTGCAATGACACGGTACAAATGCCTGCCTTCACAAATGAAACGAAAGTAAGTTAAAGAAAGAATTAATACGAATAATCAATTTTTATTCCGTTTTACTTTAAACTTTCTGCTTTAAAAAGTCGTACTGCTGTTTGACTTCTCAAGCCAAACACAGAGAGTAACAAAAAAGAAAAATTAAGCTTTTACAAAATGTCTTTGTTATTTTTAAATAAAACATTGAGTTACTTATAAATCACATAAAATTCTATTGCATTCAAAAGTTTACAAAAAACAATAATTTTGGTTCTATCATATTGATGATCTGTTCAACAGAACATTTCTTTTGTGATTTAAATAATTGTAAAATCAAGAAGATATTTTACTTTATAAACACGTACTTTGCCAGAATGTTGATTTATTTTGTAGTATTCTCCCTTTTTAAATATGAGGGTCTTTAACAAAACTCAATAACTATTTAATAGTGTAACATTTTTTTTATTATTAATATATTAAATATTTCTAATTCCTTTTACCCCCGTGCTATACGCCTATGATCGTGTATCGTTAGCAAAATATTGTAGATACCCAGCTAAAATGGAATTCCCTAATTAGGAATGGTTTTTAATCCTTCCCTCATAATATTCATTATGAAAAGAGTATAATGCTTTTTGGTATGCAGTTTCCTTTTCATAAATTGGTAATTTTCGTCGAAGGCCCGTTTCTTTTGACAATAACTTAATCCCAAGTATTGTCTGTTTCTTATGTCCAATTGTTAATACCGATTATTTTACCTCAATCTTCCCAATAGTCGTCAAGGCCTTACCTTCTGAGAAACACATACAACTAACATATCATTCTTGAGTGGGGGAATATTTTCTTCTTCCTTTTTCAGGGACAGTTGGTGAAATTTTGAGTGGAACCAAGTTACTTGTTGGTGGGCCGTTGTTGAATTAAGGCCAATATCTCGTGTTACGCTTTGCTCACTTTATTTCTTATCGTATCGTCTTTGTGAATTATTTTCTAAGTGTGTATACACTTTATATTTGAGTTTTCTTTCCTTAGACTGTATTAAATTATATATAGTTCTACACTACCTTTAATGGTTATTAAATTCAGTGTTTAGTACCAGAAAAGTATTAAATTCAGTGAATTAAGCTGCCTTCGTCAATATCTACTATAAGTAATTTTATGTATAAGTATCTGGGCGAGTAATATGGTATGGTACCATATCACCTGCCATTATCTGGACGTATCATCCGTATCTTCACCTATAGATTGCCGATTTTTAATGTAATTTAAAGAACCATTCAAGAAATTGCTATAAATAATACCTATGAACATAAAAGTCTCAGTTTTTTATTAAATAATAGTGCGAGATAGTTAATTGACTTAGCCAAGTGCGGTTTGGTTTATGTTTTCATTCTTGTAACCTTTTTGTTTTTTTTTTGTAAATTTAGAGTTAAGTAATTTTTGCTATCTTTTGTATATCCTATAATTTTTGTTCATTATCTTTCCCATGATATCTCGAGATACGCCAAACTATATTTGTATATGATTGCCTTATACATCTTGGTAAAGGTTTTTTTTTATTACATTATAGCTTAATTTTATATATATATATATACATATATATATATATATATATATATATATATATATATATATATATATATATATATATAACACCATTTCATAGTTGTGTATTTTTATTAACTGGGTTGCATTTAGCAGCATCATAATTTTGTGTTTAATATATTGTTATTGTTTTATGCATGTATTTTATTTGTCGGCTTCTAACAAGTTCCCTGATAAAATAATAGCTCTGATCAATTACTATCTTTAAATATTACTATGCTTTTGAACTGTTGAAAGATCAGGCTGATTAAGTTTCGTAGGTAAGTAAGTGTAATACTTAATATCTTTATTATTTGTTTATATATTGCGTTGACCAGATTTATTTGATAATTTACTGTTGGTATCTTTCCTTGGGTTTGATCTCTGAACCTAAATATCTTTTCTTATCTCCTTTCGTTTCTAAGGTTTTCTTAATTTTCTCCTTAACAAAAAATTAAGTGGCGCCCTGTTTCTATCTTCTCTTATCTTTGGTAATTTTACCCATCTATCTTTTTGTTTATTTCTGTATCTTTTCTAATATCTCTTATCCTATCTTTACCTATATCTTCCGTTGGATCCATTCCCGGTTCCAAAAGCTAGTTTCGAACCCACGACTCGCTCTCCACCAACCATCTGGCTGCCGTCCGCAGTGTCTCCATTGGTTATCTTTCTAGCACCACCCAAAAAAGATTTCCGAGGTTACAATAGTCCTATTAAAGTCTTCTTCTTCTTAAGGTGCCGTGCATTTCTGCGTAGGCGTCCACCGTACATCGTCTTGTCAGGTGAGATGTTAAATATTCTGGTTTAAATAATTCTGTTTTTAGCAGCATTGCGAAGCATTTCATAGCTGTGGATTCCTGTCCATTGTCGAATATTGCGCAGCCATGACATTTTTTTACGTCCGAGACCTCTCCTACCCTCTATCTTCCCTTCGAGTATCAGTTGCTGAAAAGTGTATCGTTCTCCTCGTATAATGTGCCCCAAGTATGCAGTCTTCTTACTTTTCACATAATTAAAAAGTTCCCTATCCTGTAAGCCCGCTCTTCTGAGTACTTCCTCATTTCTGACCCTGTCCGTCCATGATATTCTGAGCATTCGACGCAGGCACCACATTTCAAACACTTCAAGTTTGTTAATGGAACTGGCCTTTAACGTCCATGCTTCCATTCCGTACAGGAGAACAGGCCACACGTAACACTTAAGCATCTTGTATCGGAGGTTGAAGTCCAATTTGCGATCAGTCAGAAACTTACGAAGCCTCAAAAAAGCATTTCTGGCTTGTTCAACTCTGCTCTTTATTTCATTCTCGGGGTCCCAACCCTCATTCAGCAAACATCCCAAGTATTTGAATTGCCTGACTTGTTCGATTTCTTCTCCAGAGACATATATCTTTGCGTTGGGGTAATCATTTCTACTTATAATCATTGATTTTGTCTTCTTGATATTTATTTTCAAACCCCGAGCTTCACTTGCAAGAGTTAGATCATTTAAAAGGCATTGAAGATCTTCGATGTTATCTGCCACTATGGCTGTATCATCGGCATACCTGATGTTATTAATAAATATGCCGTTAACTTTAATACCCTTATTAGAGTCTTCTACTGCTTCTGCGAAGGCTTTTTCTACGTATAAATTGAACAGCATTGGGGACAGTATACAACCTTGCCTTACTCCTTTTTTAATGGAGAAATCTTCTGTTTCGTTGAAATTTTGAAGACGTACTGTTGCTGTCTGATTCCAATACAGATTGGCGATGATTCTTATATCCTTTGCATCCAATCCCAATTCTTGTAGGTATTTTATCATCAATTCATGTTTTACATTATCGAATGCTTTCTCGTAATCGATGAAACAGATAAAAACATCCTTTCTTTGATCTAAACAATTCTGTATCAATGTTTGCATACTAAAGATCGCTTCTCTCGTGCCAAGTCCATTTTTGAAACCAAACTGACTCCATCCACTGACCTCTTCACATTTCTTAAACAATCTAGTGTGAAGTATTCTCAGGAAAAGTTTTAAAAAGTGACTCATTAGGCTTATTAGTCGGTGGTCCTTGCAGAAGTTCGCACGTGGTGTTTTTGGTAGGGCAATAAATGTAGATCGAAGCCAATCTTTTGGAATCTGGCCCGTATCGTAGATGTCGTTAAAGAGCTTGACAATAATGTCTAGGTTTTCTTCATTAAGTAACTTGATTGTTTCTGCGTACATATCATCTGGTCCTGGGGTTTTGTTACTTTTTAATAGTTTGATAGCGTGTACAATTTCAGCTTTCAAAATACTTGGGCCATACAAATGGTCTCCCAGTTGTGGTGGTTTTTGTGTTCTGTCATCATTGAACAAATTGGCTGTGTACATTTTCCAAGTATTAAGTATATCGCTAGGGTCCGTTATTAATTCATTTTGGTCATTATGTATACCAGTGACTTGTTTTTTCTTGAAGACACCAGCAATTTCCTTAATTTTCTTGTGAAGATTGAAGCTGTCGCCGAGTTTATATAGGCTTTCAGCCTCGGCGCAAAGTGTAGTCATCCAGATCTCCTTCGCCGCTATAATTTCTTTACGAATTTGACTGTGTATATTTCGGTACCCTACTTCGTCCTGCCTGATCTTACACTGCCTGCGTTGTTCCATCATCTCTAATATTTCTTCTGTCATCCACTCATTCTTGGTAGTTGTTTTACTCTCGAGTAGAAAAGTGTTGTTCAACTCATCAAATGATTCTTTTATGGTGGTCCATGACTTTTCAACATCATTCTCAGTTGCCATATTAGAGAACCTATTGTTTATTTCTTCTGTGTACGCTTTATTTGTTTCATTGTTTTTGAGTTTTCTAATGTTTACTGATGCCTTCTGGTGTTTTCTTTTAGCTGTAGCGAGCCTCAGTTTGATATTTGCTACTAAGGGATTGTGGTCGGATCCTATGTCTGCTCCAGGTAATGCAGATACCTTAGTAATAGCATTCCTGTACCTTCTATTAATTGTCACATAATCTATTTGGTTCCTTATAATGCCCTGATGTCCGTCTAAAGGCGACTTCCATGTGTAAAGCCTCCTGGGTGGTAACTTATACCAGGTATTCGTTATGACTAGATCTTTGTCTTGACAGTACTGTATCAATCTGTCCCCTCTGTCGTTTCTCTGACCAAGACCATATTTTCCAACTACGTGATCTACAGCTCCTTCCCCAACTTTTGCGTTGAAGTCTCCTAATACGATGTTAATTTCGTGATTCTTAGTCACCTTTAAGGCTTCGTCTAGCTGTTGATAAAATCGCTCTAGTTCTTCTTCTGGCTTGTCTGCTGTAGGGGCGTAGACTTGTATAATATTTATGTTAACTTTTCCATGCAACTGAATAAGTATGACTCTTTCGGAGATCGGGACAAAGTTCTTCACGGAGGCGCGCAAATTTTCGCTTATCAGAACTCCCACCCCATGTCTGTGGTGAGGGTCTGTGCTATCACTGCATGAGTAGTAAAGGGTTTTACCAGTAGTATTGATCATGCCTGTGCCTTCCCATCGCAATTCGCTTATGCCGAGAATATCGATGTTAATTCTGTTCATTTCCTGATCTAGTCTGATCCAGTCTAATATTCCATTAATCTTTCATTTCCTTTATATACTTTTATCCTTTGTATATTTTTTCGTAAAATAAAATAAATGTTTCAAATAAAATATGTGTTTATAATAATCTACTAAGACTTTTTGTTTTGATTTCCGGACAGCTATTTGGTTGAGTAGACATATCTAATTTTTAGTCGCCATCAAAAAGGAAGGAAGACACATATACGGGTGTGTACAAACAAGGCAATTCTAACACTAGTGTCTAGAGCAGTGATACTCAACCTGCGGCCCGCGGGCCGCATGCGGCCCTCGGGCGTTTTTTATGCGGCCCGAAGGCTTACTAAGAATTTTTGACTTTACCTACATATATATTTATAAAATCTTAAAATTTAAAAAATACGATTATATTAGATACTTTTGTAATTCATTATAAAATATTATTAAAAATTCCCTAATCAACAAAGTTCAATTTATAATATAAAAAGATCCGCCCCTGTGGTGTTCAACCGGGGATTTCCCGAAGTTGACGTTGTTATGTTATGTTTGCATTTCCAATTCATGTCCATTTGGAACCAGTTCAATTATTATATGAACATATCAATTTCATTCAGCCCTTCCGTTTACACACGTATCGTCTTTTTCAAATTTTGTCAAGTAAAGTGGGTTTCTTTTACTTATAATAATTTTAATTATAATTGATTTTC
Organism: Diabrotica balteata; assembly: GCA_918026665.1. Lineage (NCBI taxonomy): Eukaryota > Metazoa > Arthropoda > Insecta > Coleoptera > Chrysomelidae > Diabrotica > Diabrotica balteata. The sequence goes on from OU898284.1 coordinate 44,227,234, forward strand.
CGAGAATTTAAAACAGTGACAATGACTGGCGTGTCCTCAAAATCAAAACGTAAAATATCTCACGAAAACAGAGTATTTCAAGACAATTGAATGGAAAGATGAATATTTTGTTGTACCTAACAAACACGGTTCAGCAACTTGTTTGATTTGTCGAGAGAGTTATATTAAAGAAGTATAATATTATGAGACACTACAATACAAAACACAAGATGTTTAGCGATAGTTTCCCAGTCGGCTCTGCATTGGGAAGAGAAAAACTATGCGTCTTGAAATGGTCTTGAAATTGTCATTACAGCAGCAAACTATAATGTTCACTATAAACTATTGACACGGCAGTGTCAACGTCAAAAAAGGGACACAAATCATTATGAAGAATTCTGGAAATTAGTACCGGATAATCATAAAACTCTCAAAATTTGCTCATACTGGCTCTTCACGTTGTTTGCTTCAACCTACCTGTGCGAATCATCATATTCAAATATGAAATATGCAAAAAATGTTTACCGATCCCGACTCACTGATTCGCACGTGGACTATGTTTTGAGAGTAGCTTGTAGTAATTACGTACCCGATTTATCTAAAATTGTTAATAGTTTGCGTCAGTGTCAACCATCACATTAATTTTTATCTTAAATAAATGCTTTAATTTAACGAGTCCGGTTTTTTGTAGAATCCACACACACATCATATATTATTATAACATAAATGTTTCGAACTTTACGCGATCCCTCTTCAGGTTACAGTCGTCACTATGATTTTTTAAAATGGGAAAGTACAGACATCATGTGACACCTCATTTAAACGCTTTTGAAATACTGGTTACAAGAATATATCATACTTAGGCAAAATTTTGGTCAAATGCTTTTTAAATGCATTCATTTTTTTCGAATCATGAGAAAACTAATGAGTATTTTTGAAAAATTTAAACGCCAAATGAAAGATCACATTATTGTATGTATTTGAAATGAGAAATCATACTAAATTTTCTCTTTGTTTTCAACCCTGCAGAGCCGTGCGGTACATCTTTTAATATCATGCAAGTATTTAAAATGCCGCCACTTAAATATGATTGAAATATAACTTTCATTTTTATTAAGAGGGTATGAGCAAAATCTTGATCCAATGCTATTTAAATGCATTTTTTTATCAAATCCTGAGAAAACTAATTAATATTTCTGAAAACTTTAAATGCAGAATGAAATGTTTCATTATTACCCAGAGCCTAAATTCCCTTAGAATAAATAAAACGTTTCTTTTGAATGAAATATTTAAAATTAAAAATTACAATAAATTTTCTGTCCTTTCACCTCTGTAACTTATTAAAATAGACATAGACATTTTCAGGGACTTTCTGCCCTCGGTAATAATGTAATATTTCACTCTGCGTTTAAATTTTTCAAAAATACTTATTAGTTTTCTCAGAAGTCGAAAAATCCAATGCAATTTTATCCTGGCTCGCTTTTTTATCCCGGCTTGAATTTCATTTTCAGCTTGAAATGCAATACATAATATAAACTTTTCTGCAATTGCAATAAATTTTCATTTGCTCATTAGCCATATTATCTGTAACTTTTCGTTTTGTCTATAGTTTCTGACATTTTTACACAGCCTGACATTTTTTTATTGTACTGATTATACCACCCCCCTTGTGATGTCGCCTGATGCGACTGCCTCGCTGTATCATAGCATGAGACGGTCCTGCGCCCCTGTAACTTATTAAAATAAATAGTATAGAAGTTTTTCGGGACTTTTGGCCATCTGTAATAATGTAATATTTTATTCTGCGTTTTAAATTCTTATTAGTTTTCCAAGGATTAAAAAAATTAACGCATTTAAAAAGCATTTGACCGAAATTTTGCGCAAGTATTATACATTTTTGAGATCAGTATTTTGAAAATAATATATATATATATATATATATATATATATATATATATATATATATATATATATATATATATATATATATATATATATATACTACTTCATCTAGATTGCGGCCCGCAAGCTGTGGCAATAGCTACTATGCGGCCCAGGGAAAAAAAAGGTTGAGTATCGCTGGTCTAGAGCCTGACCCACTACTTGGAGCCGCGTAATGTAAGTTGCCTATTATGAATTTGAATCGGGGAAATTAGTGACAGACATACGCATGACGTCGAACGAAGTTTTTCTATATTATTTTATAATGTGTATGGTATTGTTATTTTCCTCGAATTTTGTCGTGTAAATTGTAGCAGAATTTCTTTCTGTTATTTTGTTCCATTTCCTTTATTCTGGCAAATTCCTTACTTATAAACAACATCAGAAAATCTTTTTTTTACTAAAATAGATGTTAGTAATCTCCCAAAAACGAATTTTCATTAGAACAGGAGATTTTAGCTCTATCCTATAATGATTTAATGACTCCCTTTTTAACATTTATGTTGTGATTTGATTTATAATTTATATATAAGATATACCATTTTTAAAAGTAAAACACTTGCACGTCACGATTTCTACAAAGTGACGTCACTTATATTTAAAATTTCCAGAACATCAACCTTACAGTTCAAATTTTCCTAACACAATTAATAATACGAAACGCATACGGAACTGATCGATTTTTCATAGGCCTCAACATGATGGAATACTCAGAAAAATGTAATCATCTTTATATGGGAAGTTTTAGAATTATATTGATTAAATATCCAAAAACATTTGTTATTATTAATAATATAAATTTTATGAAATAACTCTTTAAGTCTAATATTCCACAAATTAATAATTTTAATTAAATATATTAGAAAATTCTACGCAACTGATATGGAAATACTTCAAATTTTTTTGACAGTTCAGCGGGTATCAAAAGTGTATTTAGTGTTGTCGCTTTTTAGAGTACAACTTTGTATATATTTTGATTTCTTACAAAATTTGATCATAATATAATATATATTAATAAATTGTATTTATAAATACATATTAAATTTATATTTATAGCTTTAAAAAGTAATTATTGTTGTGTATTAACAAATAGTCTGTAGAAAGCTGATAAGCTTTCATAAAAGATAGATTATTTTAAACAAGAAATAATGACGGGACGTTTTTACTATTAAAGCCCTAAAAGAGGTAAGTTTAATAATTAGAATTAATAATTTTGTATTAAAATTTTTTCCTATGTATTTTAATGTATTGCAGTAGTCTTAAAATTAAGGGTCGGTTCTACAATGCTAGTATATACTGAGAATAAAGTTATACTTGGAATATCTTCGTTAATGGTGTTCTACAAACAAAGAATAAACTAGGAATAAGATAATCTAAGTATATCTGTAGAATAACTTTATCCCTCCAAAGTTTAGCAGATATACCTGTAATGAAATGCAAAACCTTTATAAACTAGGTTTTAATATACAAGAAATTAGCATTGTTTTGTTTGAATGAATAACATGACAATTACATATGACATTAACTAAAACTAAGATGACAAATGACAAACACAGTTCACAGACCACAGGACATTCACCCCAACTTTATTTTTGAACAAAGTCTTTAAGGTAAGCAGGAGTGTTTCTTTCCCTGGTACCTCTTCTAATAAGACTGTGTTTATTTTCTTCCTCTAAAACACTTTCAATATGACCTTGATCTTCCAGAATGTTAACAGGAGAAATATTTGGATTTTCCTCACATATACTCAATCTAGGGCTTGGTGGATCTTTGATAAACTGTTCATTAGAAACCGCAGATTCCGATCCACTAACACAGTCCAGAGATGCATCTCCTCGTGGTGCAAGTTGTCTTAAGGCTACTGTTGTTTCTTTACCATCTTCACGTCTAACAACAGCATAGTTTGGATTTGCTTCAATTAGCTGTACTTCTTCAACGAGGGGTTCATATTTGGACTGCCTCACATTTTTTTTCATAAATACTTTTCCGGGGGTTATCAACCATGAAGGAAGTGCAGCTCCATTTATAGCTTTTCTGGAATGATGAAACATTCGCTCATGAGGGGTACTGTTTGTAGATGTACACAAAAGAGAACGAATTGAATGAAGAGCTATCTCAACTACTTCTTCCCACTGTTCAGTTTTTAAATGTTTAGATTTTAATGCAAGAGAAATAGTTTTCCATATAATTCCATTATATCTTTCTGTCTGGCCATTTCCTTCAGGATTGTAAGATGTTGTTCGGCTTGTTGGTATTCCTTGTGAATGGAGAAATGTTTTGACTTCTTGAGACATAAATGCCCCCCTTGGTCTGAATGAATATAACTAGGCATTCCAAATAAAGAGAATAAGTTTGTAAGACACTTCACAACAGTTTTCGCTGAAACATCTTGACATGGATATACAAAGGGGAATCGAGAATATTCATCAACAATTGTTAGGATATATTTGTTATGAGATCTAGATGGAAGCGGTCCTTTAAAATCCAGAGACAATCTTTCAAAAGGCGAAGTAGCTTTAATTAATCTCCCTTGAGTTTTCAAAAACTTTGGTTTTATTTCTGCACAGATAGGACAGCGATTGGTCATTTCACGGACTTCATCAAAGTATATGGTAAGTTGCGTGTCTTTATCCAATGGACCATTCTGGTGATTCCTGGATGACACAAGGATTGATGTAGTTCAAATAGACTTGGTCGAGGATTTATTGAACAGCTCACTCGTGAGAAAGTATCTGGCACTACATTCTCAACTCCTGGTCGGTACTGAATATCGAAACTGTAGCATGATAATTCAAGGCGCCATCTGATAATCTTCTCATTTTTTATCTTACTAGTGTGGCGCATATTGAACATAAAAGAGACAGACTTTTGATCAGTTATAAGTCGAAAATGTTTACCTATCAAGAAATGTCTCCATTTTCTAAGAGCTTCCACTATTGCATAAGCCTCTTTTTCCACTGATGAATGATTTCTTTCACTTTTTGATAAGGTTCTTGAAAAGAAAGCAACAGGTCTTCCTCCTTGGCTAAGAGAAGCAGCAATACAAAAATCTGAAGCATCAGATTCAACGATAAAAGGAATCTTGTCATCAATTGTAGTAACAGCTGAAGAAATAATTTCAGATTTAAGAATTTGGAAAGCCTCAGCTGCTTGTTCTGTTAAAGGAAAAGTATTGCATGTGACTAGTTTTTGTATCTTTTCTGAAAATTGTGGGATAAATTTGGAATAATGTGCAAACATTCCGACAGCTCTCTTTAGTGATTGTGAATCGTTTGGTAAGGGTAACTTCTTTAATGGTTCAAGTCTTTCAGGATCAGGTTTTAAGGTCTGATTTTCTATTTGATAACCCAAAAGTTTGATTGAATTTAGTGTATAAGAACTTTTATTTTGATTTATTGTTAGATTGTATTTCTTCGCTACTTCCATAAATTTATTAAGATTTTCATTATGTTGTTGTTGATTTAATCCACAAACCGTAATGTCATCAAGATATGCATACACACCTTTTAAATGTTCGGATTTAATAATACCATCGATAACCCTTTGAAAACAAGCCACTCCGTTGGTTACCCCAAAAGGAATCCGGCAAAATTGGTATAGTTGGCCGTTGGCTTCAAAAGCAGTGTATATTTTCTCTTCATTTTTAATTGGAATTTGATGGTATGCATTTTTAAGATCAATAGTACTGAAGACAGAATATCTTGCTACTTTTCTAACAATATCTTCAACATCTGGGAGAGGATAGGCATCTAAGTAAGTAAATTTATTAATTGTTTGTGAATAATCTACCACCATTCGCTTTTTGTGTGTTTCACCTTTTGTAATAAGTACTTGTGCACGCCAAGGAGAGTTGCTTTCTTCTATGATTCCATTCGATAGCAGATACTGTATCTCGTCAGATATGAATTTTCTATCTTCAGTTGAAAATTTTCTTGATTTAGTTGCCCTCGGTTTGCAATCATTTGATAGATTGGAGAATAATTTGGGTGGCTCTATATTTAAGTATGCCAAACTACAAATGTTATCTATATGATCAATAACTAAAGGCATTTTTGAGCCAGCAAAAGTGATTTCTAGAGAAGAATGTTGTTTAAGCAAGTCATGACCTATAACTACATCAGCACATAAATCTTGAATTATTGATAATTTGACATTTTTATATGAATGTTCGTTTATTTCTAAATTAACAAAGCAGTGTCCTGAGATAGTCGTTCTGAGTGCTGTTGAAGCCATTATTATGCTTGCATGACTTCTAAATGTTTTCACGTTTATAGACAATGCATAATTCTTACTGATATATGACTCAGAACTACCTGTGTCTATTAAACTTTCAGCTGTATTTCCATTCACCTTTATCTCAGTAACACTTTTAGATAAGCATTGAGGGGCAGCAGCAAGATTTCTAACATTCGAACTAGATGTAGTAGTAGCTAAAACAGCAGCTGATACTGAATTGGGCATCTGAAGCCTACATACCTTGGAAAAATGTCCAACTTTCGAGCATTTCTTACAAACTTTGTCTCTAGCAGGGCATAGGCTACGAGGATGCCTTTCAGTTGATCCACAAAAGTAACATTTCCAACTTTTCACAGCAGCAGAAGTATAATTAGTGTGCTCTCTGGTTTCAGAAGAAATTGCATTAATAATTTGTACAGGAGTTGTATAAGCCTCAGAGTGTTTTGAAGCTGACTCCAGAGACTGGGCTTTTACTATGGCATCTTGCAGAGTAATAGTGTTGTTTTCTAGTAAACGTTGTCTTATGTCATTAGAAAGAATGCCATTAATAAAAGAGTCTCTTATATAATCTTCTCTATTTTGGTCTGCAGAAACGGCTAGAAAATTACAGTCTTTGGAAAGCACTTTAAGATGTTGAACGTATTGACCTATATTTTCACCAGTTTGTTGTTTTTTTGTCATTAGGATATGTCTGGCAAAAATTTCATTTTTGGGTTTAACAAAAGCTGCTTCAAGAATACTTTTGGCTTCAGAATACTTTCTACAATCAGAGATGAGTTCATAGATATTGTTGCTCACGTAATTTACCAGTAGTTTGAATTTCTCCTCCTCTGAAACATCAATCACAGAGGAAATAAAGTTTTCAAAGGTAGCTTTCCAATGCATCCATTCTTGAGACGATCTAGGAGAGTTAGGATCAGCATCGAATCTGTCTGGTCGTAGTAGCTTATCCATATTTGATATTTCTTGTATATTAAATTGTAATGAAATGCAAAACCTTTATAAACTAGGTTTTAATATACAAGAAATTAGCATTGTTTTGTTTGAATGAATAACATGACAATTACATATGACATTAACTAAAACTAAGATGACAAATGACAAACACAGTTCACAGACCACAGGACAATACCGAGTATACATTTATACTGCATTTCTATTGGTCGGTCAGGGGTTGTCAAATCTGTAATATTTTAACCTCACTTTGTTTGTTTTTATATATAAAATAAAATTTTTGATATTGCACAAACATTTTAGATTGTAAATCCAAAGGAAATTTTATTAGGCAATCCAAAGGAAAAAGAAAGCATTTATTATTTCAATTCTAAAATTTTAGGATATGTATGTAATGTAATAACGTCTACACATATGACTAGTATACCTAGTATATGTATAATCTTACCAAGGCAATATCTTTTTTAATGTTTTGATAACAGAGACTGTAATTCTAGAATCTGTATTATATAAACATTTCTTTAACTAAAATTATTTATTTTGTAATCCAATATTTACACTTTTTTAAAATGTGGAGTATACCTATATAGATATATTTACATAATTTTGGTTATTATATTATAACACTAATCTCAGTTGATGACAACAAAAAATTTAAGAAGGAAATTTTACATCTTTTTTTATCCATTTTATATTAATTTTGAAAAGTATAATAATATAAACGTAGATAAAATACCAGATAAAGCGAATCAATTATTCAATTCCTTTCAATTGTAAACAAATTTTACAGTTATGACAAATGCCAAATGTCGCTGTCAATAACAATTTGAACTAATTTTGAAGACATCAGATCTACTATTTCGTTTTACCTTAGTGTTCTGTGGTTATACCAGAATAACTATTCCGCTGTCGATTTCACAATGTAGAACGCTCGAAAGGTTATACTTGGAATAAACTCATGTATAAGTTATACCCAGAATAACTATTCTCCAATTTATACCTGAAATGTAGAACCGGCCCTAAGTGTATTTACTGTTAATATAATAGTTTGACAAATAGTTGACATTTTAAAAATTCCTCACTTACTAACTATTCTGATGTTTTGGCAAGGCTGTGGGGTTCTGACGACGTAAATCTTGAGTAAAGTGCAAGCTTTTTTATACGAAAAATGCTATACCGGGTGGTGAATCGTCAAACGGGACATAGGAAACTTAATGAGAAATTTTAAATTGTTGAATTGCTGCTTCCCTAATTATTTTAGATCAAAGTCGGTCAGATAGCTCAGCGGGCTGTGCGGCTGCCTATCATTCGCTTCACTGTCGAATGGTTTAGTGGATGTGGGATCGAGCCCAAGCTCGGTGTACAGAAAACAAAAAGTCTAACGCAGCAGTTTAAAATTCTAGATGAATCTGCGGCTTAGACTAGGATATGCTGGGATCTGATCGGCCTATGGTGGAGCAGTACGGCAAGAGATAAGGGCTTGCGGCTTGGTGATACTCCTCCATAGATCCCTACCGGACAGGCGTAACGCCTAAAAAACCGGATATATATTATATATATATATATATATATATATATTATATATATATATATATATATATATATATATATAATATATATAAGTCATAAAAAACTATTTGTAGAGGACTCAAATCTGAATTAAAAACAAATGTTAAAACCGTTCTACGAATCAAACGTACTTCAAAATTTTGCAAAAATATAATACATTTTTCAGGCCACCCTAAAAGTTAGGCCACACGTAATACAAGAATATATTATAACATTTGCGTTTTATCATATTAATGTCAGATGTTTGACAATTTGAATTGTCAATTTTTTTATTTTATGATTAAATTATAAACAATGAATTTTACTAAATACTACTACTAATGAACATTATTACTTTGTGAACAATAAATTGTTTGCAATAAATAATAAATTGTTTACAAATCGATCAATATAATGAAATGTACTCAGTTGACGAAAAATCGCATAATGTTGTATTCAGGCAATAGCGCGAACCTTTTTCTGCCACTACCGGATCTTTATTTAACGTAAGATATTCTAATTCGCTCAAATTTAATTCCATGTTAAGTTAAGTTATACAACAATTCAATGAATTCCAATATACTGTTACTGTGATCTTTATTCCTAATAATAATATATGATAATTTCTAAACATAAAACTATAACAAATGTTATAATAAAACATGAATAAAACATTTTTATTATTGCTTTTTTCTCCTCAACGGAGTACATTTTTTAATCAACTTAATTTTTTTTTAACAAATCACAAAATTTTGGCCATTTAAATCATAGATAAATGTAATATAATTGATTTAAATATTGTCAAATATCAGAAACAATAATATGACAAAACGCAACACATAATACACATTTTTTCACAGAAAAATGTATTATATTTTAGCAAAATTTTTCAATACGTTTAAGTCGTAGAATAATTTTAACAGTTGTTTTCGATACATATTTGAGTCCTCTACAAATAGTTTCCCATGACTTTTGGTGTAAAATAATTAAGGAAGCAGGAATTCAGCAATTTAGAATTTTCCATTGAGTTTCCTATGGCCCGTTTGACGATTCACCACCCTGTATATTCATATGTGTTGGTTTTTTGTATACCTACATGAGTCCCATATCAACTATTTTCCTTTGAGATTAAAGTATCCAGACTCCTCATTTAACCTTTTATTTATATTAATCAGAAATGTGGCCAACACATCATCTACATATTTCCAACATATTGTGGGCTTTAAATTTTGATTAGGAATGTTTGTTTTGAAGTCGTCCATCAATATATTAGCTAATAATGGATTTAAAGCACAACCTAAAAATTTTGTGTATAGAAATCATTGTTTAGATGAAAATAAGTGTTGCCAGTAGATAATGTCGACAGTTCCATTATAGATGATACATTTAATTTGGTTCTAGTTGTTAATATATCATTTTGTAATTTGGTCCTAATTGTTTTTAAAGTTTTATCTAATGGTACATTTGTAAATAGACTATTTATTTATATAAAAACTTACTTGGAAAATATTACATACAAATCAATGTACCAAATTACATTCATTACAATGCAGGCCAGGACTGCCTGCTTTGTAGTTGATCAGGTCTCTACATCATATTTTTACTAGATTCTACTGATATTTAGGTCTCAGAATCAGTTTGTTTATTACCATCTAGTAATAATTGGTATTTATTTATTTATTTATTAACGGATATACCATTTACATTGGAACAAAATATAATATATAAAAATATTCAAAGTAAGGATAACATTGGAATATACTTAGTAAAGTTTAACAAAAACTAATAAATAACTTGAATACAAACTAATATCCCACAAATAGCAGTCTGTTTATCACATTTTTAAATTGTTCTAAAGGACTGGAAAAATAAGTCCAAATCACTTGGGTACCTATTATATAGTCTTACCATATGAGTAGGAGGCTTGAACTATTCATAATTAAATTGATGAAATGGTAGATGAAATAACGAAGTATGCCTAGTTCCATAAAAAGTGTTAAGACCTAATCGATTTAAAAGTTCAGGGCAATTTATCAAATTATTAGCAATTTTGTAAAGAAATATTAGGCAAAATAATTTTTTCGCCGATTCATAGAAACCATTTTCAAGTGATCAGCTATTATACTATAACTGCATGAGACAGAGAAGTCATGAAAAGCACTACAGTAATGATAGTGTTTACCAAATTTATGCTGGACACGATCAAGCTTGTCTATAGATGTTTGATAGTAACGTCCCTATACAACTATTGCATATTCTAGTCTGGAGCAAATGAGACTATTGTTGTATATTTATATAGTTCTAATTTATTTGTCTTTATTCTAATTTATTGTCTATATTCTAATTTATTAAAACTCACGATAACTAATTACGAATTTATTAAAGTCTTTATTAATCCTAATTTATATTACAAATAATTTATTAACGTTTCGTTACAAGTAAACCGCGTTTCCCGATCTTCTTATGACTGACTCCTTCAATAAAATTTCGTTCTTATATAAAGAACCGTAAGACCGCCTAGACCTGACCTGACCCTTGGCGAAAATACTGGAATGTGACGTAATACTGGTATTATAGCCCAGGGGAGACCCCATGGATGTTGACCTGCATTGTCTCGAATGAACTGGAACGGGTTTTTTTTATAGCGGCTCGGCTGATTTTCGTCAGGTAGGTATACCTAGAACATTCATGAATGAATAAAAACATATTAGTAAAATATATTTACGATTTTGGGTCAGAATTTATCGTAACACTTTAAAAAGAATTGGTAAAACAAAACATGAAAATTGAGAAGTATTTCTAGATCTCTTTCTTCAATCCTGACCCCCCAGGGGGAGTGTAGTGGTCGACGTGATGTCGTGTATTGTCTGTCTCCAGAGATCTCTGTCTCTGGATACTTTATATCTGGATTTCTAGATATAAACCCTAATTTTTTAAAATCACTGTTTACAGTGACATCTAGATGCTTACGAACTGCTAATTCACAATATTTCTAATACAAATACAAATACAAATTAAAACACAAAACTTTCTAATTTTCATTTTTAATTTATTTAGTTTGCACTAATCGCTAAATCTGCTGAGATCCTATTGTAGCTGAATTTGATCATATTGACAAGTAATGGCTTTATACATTTTTTTATCATCAGCCAAGTTGAAAAATTTTGAATACTTAATGACTTTCTCAACATCGTTAACAAAGAGGACAATAAGTAGAGGACCACAATGTGACCCCTGTGGTACTCCAGAGAGGACGACATCAGATTGAGACAATACGCCATTTATCTTAATGCTCTGGGTGTTACCCACAAGAAAACTATCATACCAATACCATTTGCCAGCTATACCAATGGCTCCTAATTTACTGATTAAATAACGATGATTTACTCAATCGAATGCCTTTGAGAAGTCAGTATAGACCCTGTCCACCTAGTACTTCCTCTCAAAGACACCCAATATATCATCTTGGTAGACCAACAAGTTTGACACTGTGCTCCACCTTATTTGAGAGCCATGCTGTTGGGGTAATATTATATGATTTGTTAGTTTTGATAAGTGAGAAGTCACTAGCTTATCAAGAAGTTTTAGGATTGCTGACTATACAAATTCCTCGGTATTTTTCAATATCTTCCCTTTTAGCTGACTTAAAAATGGGTACAATATAACTGTTCTTTCAGAAAGAACGAAACTCACCAGTCATAAGAGATAAATTATTAAGATATTTTAGGGGCATAGTAAGAGAGCATAGACAGTACTTTAATAATACCGGTGGGATTCTATCAGGCCCCGAGGAGAATTTGTTTGTAAGTTTTCTTAATTCATCAAACACTGATATAGTGTCAACTTGAATTAGGTTTACAGGGTCAATGTATCTGACATAGTTTTTAAAATCTAAAATGGGAGCACCTTTATCTTTCTCATATACATTAGAAAAAAACTCCGCAAAAGCTTAACAAGTTCGATATTGCCTTGTGCCCTTCTGTCACCGAGATACATTTCTTGGGGGCAGAAAAATGAAAAAAAAAGAGACGAGGAATGTTGTTTCTAACAAAGTGTATGTTCAACTTTACATTGATCATGCAGATTAGAAAACAATAAGTTGTCCTCGTTTGATTTAGATAATTTAAATCTTAGATGAGCTTTTTTCTTTTAAATAATAAGATCTTTAAGTTTTATTGAAAACCAAATTGGGAACTTGTAAGAACACTTGACAGCCTTCATAGGAACAACAATATATAAACACTGATACATATAGCTGTAAAATATATGACAACCCTCATTTATATTATTACAATGGTATAATGCATCCCAATTAAATGAAGACAGATAAAGGTTAAGAGAATTAAAATAACAGTTATTGAAATCATAAACATAGCCTTCATAAAAAACCGACTCTTTAAAATAGCCAATAGGGATACAAAATTCATATGGCTTATGCCTGAATGATTCACAAAACAATAGATCGACCAGCGTACACACATTTAGATCAGGTATATGTGAAAAAATGAGATGTTGCATGTCTATTTGGTATATTATTGCACTGATGGAGATTTAAAAATGCAAAAGATCTACATACTAAATTCGCATGAGAGCCATCAGGAAGTAAGGTAGATAAATAAACCTCGTTTTGATCATTAGCCCATTGAGCATCACAATGGAGTAGGACCGACCTCTTTACTATCTTTACACAATTTTTTTTATTTACCAAGTAAATAAAAAACGTTCTGTTCTATTTTTTCTTTTATGCTTAATACTGTGTTTTTTTAAGACAATGGTACATTTTCTCGGTAAAAAGCAACTTCTGTTTTAAATAAACTTTCCTCACTGGACTATCTATCAAATAATTAGTTATTTGATGGGTTAGACAGATAATTGACCTTCATTTTCCTGCACAAAAACATGCCAGACATTGTACCAGACTGTGAGATAGTACTCAACTTAGTTGAGTACAAAGGCTATAAAAAAGTGGCTCTTTCAACCAAAACATTTATTTTCTACAAATTTATAATTTATTGTATAAAATTGTAATAAACCGTTCTGTATCGATTAAAAAAATAAACTATTAATATAAATTGTCTTTTATTTTCCATAAAAATGGATCCGTGATTTTGATATGAGAAGTATTAAAGCCAAATATCTGTGAAACTTTTAATTTAAAAATTCTTATACATACCCCCACATGTAGGCAACACTTTATACACTTACAAGAACATATTTGTATTGTGAAGCAAATTTACAACCTGAATTTCAAGAGACTTGAGTTGTATGTGAAATACGCCCAAATGCAGGCAACACTTTATACACTTTTCATATCAACTAGTTGAGCATTGTTTGAGCAACTTACAAGAAAATTTTGTTGTGTGAAGCAAATTCACAACGTGCATTCCAAGAGTCTTCATTTTGAGTTGAGTGTGTGAAATAGGCCCAAATGTAGGCACACTTTATACACTTCGCAATATATCAACTAGTTGAACAACGTTTTAGTTGATGACGCCACTTACATATGGACCAAGGTCTCTTAATTAAAATCGCTATTTCAAAAAAAAATTCTATGCTCTCCTAGTGAGCCGATTTGAGTTTTACGAAAAAACGTTTAAAAATTTGAGCCTTTCTTTATATGTTAAAAAATCTGCAACTATCTGAGGGCCTTATTTAGGGCCTATTATAAATTTGAAAATTTGCGATTTTTTTTCAGTATGCTGGATTGCAAAATTATTATGCAAAACCTATGCCACCAATCTTAACAAAATTTAGCACACGTTTTAAACATATTAAAAAGTTTTTCTAGGCGGAATATGGAGCTTGTAAGTCAAGTTTGGAAAGTCGAAAACATTTAAAGGATTAACTTCATTTTTTTGTACTTTTTTGCAATTATTGCTATTTTTTCAACAATAAACATTAAATTTTTAATTTCTAGTTAACGAAGTATTGTGTAAAATTGAATAACGAAACTTTTAACTTTTTATAATTTTTTCTCTAGGATCAATATTTTCCGAATTATGAATAAAAATACGAGCAAAAAAATGAGAAATTTTCTATTTTTTTCAGATTTTGTTAAATAAAAAATTTAGCACAGGGTTTGCGACTGGCGCATACCGTGATTATCGATATTGGACACATCCTAAAGGGATTCCAGGAAAAAAATAGCTTCCTATGGAAAATGTCCAATCCAAAACAGATCCCGCCGAGACTAAAAGGGAATGACAGTAATGTGATGACTGATGATGTGAAGAGAGCAAGTTGTAAGGAACGTAGTGTCACCTGAAACTTGTGTCAAGATTGTTTTAGAAATTAAGATATATACGTATTCACTCTCTCTTAATTTTTCCGATATTATTTTTACTTGTTAAAATTTATTGTAAGTTTACTTTTGTTAAATTATTATTGTAGAAGTTAACAGTAAGTTTATTTAAGTTAGTTTACACACAAAATTGCCTCCCGAAATAATTGTAAGAGCTGTTTTTTACTTTAGTAGGAATAGAAGTTTTTCAGTTTCTTATTTGGCTATAGTTGAAAAGTTGTATTTTTATATAAAATAATTTGACTTTATATTTTTTAGTTATTAGTAAATATTGTACGAGACGTGTTTATTTTTTTTGATGCAGAGATAAATGCTGCTCACTTTAATTTTGGGGTATTTACGCACCCCACGATACCAGTTGAGTGTTTATAAAATAACGATACCAGCTGAGGATTAAAATTAAAACAATATATTGTCAATTGTAATTACTTTAAATTAACTTGTTTACTTACTTTGAAATAATATAAACACGTCTCTGTTTTAACCACTTGTGACAATCCGTAACTGATCTAGACTGTTTTTAATATCAATTAATGTTATTCTCGTTAGGATAGGTAATGACATTTTTATTACGATAAGGATGAGAATATTTGTACCCGTTTAGGGTCGGTTGACCCTCTTCAAGCTTGAGTTGGATTTTTGTACCCGTTTAGGGTCGGTTGACCCTCTTCAAGCTTGAGTTGGATTTTTTTGTATGGCTTGTATAAAAACAAATACACCTAAAAGTCACTGGCGAAAGCTCTTCTTCTTCTTGGATGGATTTGCACCTTTTCTTCTCCAGGAGGAGTTTTCGTCGACTTACAGAGAACCAGAGAGAAAGGCTTTGTTGGAAATGATGTTCTTTTCAGATGTGGTCGTGTGTGTTTTTAGAGCTAGATGCAACAAGGCCTCGTCTCTAGTGACCATGGGTTATGTGCAGTCTCGAGCTTAACCCGGCCCCGAAACCATTGTATTGCACTAATATTTCGTAGACGGGTGTGCTCGTGAGTGGAGGCGCCTCGGCTTGCGAGAGTCGGCTTACCGCATTTCGCTCAGTGTGAATGTGTATGTGAGATTTCAACAGTGACGGACACTACCATTTCGTTGTTACTGATTCCTCGAATCACTTAGATTTTCCCCGGCCGACCACAGACTCCGTGTAAGGTAACAGAGGCTGCAGGCGGTCGGGGGTCCCGGTGATGAGGGTGCATCGGTAGCTTGAAGGAGGACCCGTTTCGCTGTTGTAATGTGTGAGTGTGTGTTGTGTGAATGTGTGTGTGTGTGTTGTTGTGTGTGTGTGTGTGTGTGTATGTGTGTGTGTGTGTGTGTGTGTGTGTGTGTGTGTGTGTGTGTGTGTGTGTGTGTGTGTGTGTGTGTGTGTGTGTTGTTGTTGTGTGTGTGTGTGTGTGTGTGTGTGTGTGTGTGTGTGTGTGTGTGTGTGTGTATGTGAGTGTGTGTGTTTTGACTCGGCAGCAACTAAAACCGTGTTCTCTAGTAACCATTGTTCCTGCAGCCGTTTATGCGCTCGCAAACAACACAGAACTAGTGTATTCCACTAAAATTCTGTAGTTAATTGCTGCCGCTAACGGCCAGGCCTCGTCGGAGTTCGATAGACGGTTCCAGCAGTTGCCGATTCAGGTGAGAAAATAGTTGCGGCTATTTTCTCAGGGACGGACAGGTATAGTTGAGTAATGAGATTTGGAAACCGCAAAAAACCAATCTCCCCCTGTCCGAGGTAAGGAATGGGATGAGTATGAAACTAGGTTTGACGATAGGCTAGTGAAGTGGCCTCAAGAATGTCGTAGTATTCTGCCGGAAGTCCTTCGATGCATGTTTGCATCAAGATTGAGGGTACGTGAGGGTGTTTGTTTTTGGGAGTCCGGGATACTGACCTCTACATGACTTCTGAAAGAGCAGGAACTTTTTAAAGTTTATTGGATATTAGACGGGGGGCCGTTGATGGTTTTAAGAGTAAAGTTCCTTTTGAGAGTTTTTATTATCTCGAGAATAGGGGTGGTGTTGGCCGTTTGATGGATTTCACGTGTTCTGTCTAAAGTTGCCTTTAGATCAATTTCCCAATTAAGCGTTATAGTGAATAAAACGCCCAAGTAGGAAGCTGTCGGGCTAGTTACGCCCTTTTCTCCTATCAAATACAGGGGTGTTTGATCGTCACGATTGCGTATGAGCCACGACGATGTTCTGGGGCGGCGAAACACAATAGATTGCGTTTTTGCAGCGTTTAAGGTAACTCTCCACTTATTGCATCATTCTTCGATACCGTTTAAAAGAGTTTGTGCTCTTCTAAAGGTTCTCTGAGGAAAGTAGTCGCTCCCTGTTGTTAGGACGGCAGTATCATCCGCATAGAGGTACAGATCGGTGTGAGGTATATTCGGAGTGGTTATAGAGCTGTTGTATGTGATGTACAACAGGGGTGCAAGCACTGAGCCTTGTGGAACTCCCGCTAGAGAAGTAAATAGAGTTGATAGTTGATCGCTTATTCTCACTCTCACCGTTCTATTAGTAAGATAAGAGTAAATGATTTTGATGAATTGTAGTGGGAGCCTGATGTCAATTAGCCTCCGAACAAGTCCTTCATGCCAGACTTGATCAAAGGCCTTTTGTACATCGAGAAAAGTGGCGATGGCGATGTTGTTGCTGTTTATGGATTTTGTTACTTTTAAAGTGAAGTCTATTAATGCATTGTGAGTGGATCTTTTTGGTTGGAATCCATACTGAAATTTGGGAATGATATTGTTCGAGTCGAGAAAGTCGCTGAGCCTCTCTTTTAAAATTAGCTCAAGGACTTTCCCTAGAGAATTGATTAAGGAGATCGGTCTATATGATTCCACATTCGTACAGGGTTTGCCCTTTTTGGGTATCATGATAGTGTTTGCTATTTTCCAAGGAGTAGGAAAATAGCTATTTTTGAGGCATGCATTAATAGTTTTTGTGAGAAGGGGTATTATACTCTCTGGAAGTTTTTTTAGACACCGTTTAAGGACTCCGTTTCTCTGTCAGTAATAGGGTCCATGATCAAGACGTGGTTTGGAGTTTGATACAAGAGAGTATTTCTTACTGCATAGTCGGTTTCGAGTTTGAATAGGCGATCGAAGTTTGGGTTGTTTGGAGTTGGAAAATTTTCATGAAGCGAGTTTCTGAATGCTTCGGCGTTCAGTTCGGGGGAACTGATAATTTGATTGTCGATCAACAGATGAAAGGGTTATAATGTTTTTTGCTTGGTAAGGAATTTAAATTTGTTCCAGAATTTACTCCTATCTCTGTAATCCATCTTTGTAATTCCACTGGCGAGCCTGTAGGATGGATATTTCCCTCTTAATTAGAACAGAGATGCGATTATATTCTGTTTTGACAAGGGGGTCTCTGTTGATCTTGTATTGACGTAAGAGCCGTCTTTTTTGGTGTGTTTTGGCAATGATGTATTGTGGATGTGCCGAAGAGGAAGGTTGTATAGTTTTCATAGGAATTGAGTGATTGATTGCCTCGACTATTAGGTTCTCAATTTGGATTACACTCTGGTCAATACTTTCGTTAGTATTGATTTCGCCTAACTCAGAAATATTGTTTGTGATGAATTCTTTGAAGTGTGGCCAGTTTGCATTACGATAATCTCTTATTTGTCTGGGGGTGGAGGGATTGTGGGTGACATGATATCAGAAATAACTAATATCGGAAGATGGTCGGACGTTATTGTATCACCTATGTGGCACCGATCGTCGAACTTATGCATCACGCTACCAGTAACGATGATGTGGTCCACGATAGATGCCCCATTTGCGTTCAAAAACGTGTATTCAGTATTCGTTATTCTTATGATAGGAAGGTCAAGAAGAATATCAGTAAGTGTGATGCCTTCCGGGTTTATGAAGTGATCACCGAATTGTGTGTGTCTACAGTTCAGGTCGCCCATAAGAATTGCTTTATTTAGAGTGGAGAAGTACTCTAGTAGTTCGATAGAAAGCGGGCTCGCTGGATGCCTGTAGTAAGAGATTATCGTGAGGGTTTGATTGTTAGGGAGGTGCAGATCAATTGCCAGGAAGTCCACGTTGGGTGGAGGGATATTTTGAGGAAAAACGTGGGGGAATGTGGTAATCCGTGTTTGATAAGGATTCCATTCCCACGGGAAACCTGACAGCGGCTTCGATATATTGTAGTATATATCCTGCAAAAGTCGGAGTGTTTTGACAAAGTGTGTCGGTAATGGCAAGAATTTGGATGTTGTGCTTTTGCAGGATATGTTTGATTAGGAGTCTTATTTTAGAGATCCCTTGGCAATTAACTGCTCCTAGTGTGAAATCCATAAAAAGGTGTTTAGAAGTTGGGGTGGAAGGTCATTTCGATCTTATTACTGTGACCAGACAGGGCTATTGTATGGCCAAAGATTTTTTCTATCACGGAGCTCGTGATAGAGGTGATGAGATCCCGTCTTTCAGGGAGGATGTTGAGTAGCACTAAGGTGCTAAGTTTGATGGTATTTTTTAGGTCAGTGGTGAGGTCGAAAGGGAAAGACGACCTTTCGATGGATAATGGTTGGATCTTATAGATATTCAGCTGTTCGTGCCTTTTAGGGCAGCGAGAGGAATAGGCAGTGTGTTCACCACTGCAGTTCGGACATTTTGGCTTAGAAGGATTGAAACAATCACTTGACTTGTGATTTTGTCCGCAATTAGGTCATATGAACGATCTCTGTCGGCATTTTTGAATGGAATGGCCGTTTGTGCAGTATTTGCTGCAATATTTGGGTGTCGGAATTGTGGAATTTGCTCTGTAAGGGAGCTCAGTGTAATGGATTGGTCAATAAAGAGGGATGCCATAGTTTAGACATGTTTGAATTTTTCGGAGGAAGTGGTAAGGACTTTAATAAGGCGGGTGTCTTTGCCGCTCTGTCGAGATTTAATCTTCCACAGTTTGGCGATAGGTATGTCCTGATTTTATAGAATTTGGGATTGAGTTTTTCCTCAGAGTATTCATGTGAAACGTTAACGATGAGAAATAGAAAAGCTTCGGGTCTGGGGGTTTCGTTAGTTTGAGAATGGGCTCTGGATGATACTTTGATTTGTGTTTGTCCGGTGTCTTTGTGGACTTTCGTTTGAATTTCTTCCGAATTCATAGAGTGGAATGTTATAAGATGGGCTATTCCATGACTAAGGACTTTTAAAGAGTATATTTTGTTGTATAACATATACATATACAATTAAGAAGTCTAAAGAATATCCTTTCATTGCAAAGGTCCTGAGGGATGTCTTTGATTAGGTATTCGAAAGTTTTGGGATTATTAATTGAGTTGATATTTGGTGATATTGAGGTGATATTTGGGTTGTTTCGAGGACGAGAATTTGGAGATACCTTTGCTGTCGTGGCGAACGATTGGTTTTGTATGGGAGTGGGTTGAGATCTGGAGGTGTTTGGTTGTGATTTGTTTTAAATTTGTTGAGAGGGTGCTTGTTGAGAAGTTGATAGAATTTGAGGGATTGGAGCTTTTTTGTATAATGCTTGAGTTTGAGGTGTTTTTGAAGTAGATGGGTTATTGGACTTGTATGATTTCGTTATTGAAAGTTTGCGATGGCTAGACGGAAGTGGTGGAAAATCAATATCAAGTTTGGATAGGACATGATGGTTAGGGTCATTGAGTTCGATTTCTCTCCGTTTCATATTGAAGCGGGTTTGAAGTGCAATGATCTCAGAATTAAGATCAATGAGTTCTTGCTCGGTGGAATGTGAATTGTATGATAGTTTAGGAATCTTTGCTATAGATTCCGTCTCATGGTCGTGCAAAAGGGGGGCGTAGGGGTTGGCAGCTAGTGCCGCGGTCTGTGAGTTAGTCACAGACCGGGAGGAGTAGGTGGATCTGGTAGACACAGGCATACCAATGGGGGCTGGAATCTACAAAAACGCAGACCATCAGGGACTCCGAAGTCTCACAGAGCCAGAGGGCGGTAAGAACCCCCTGAATAATAGGCTTGTTCCACTGACCTGCGCTCTGTAGATGTTCGACAGTGACTATACTTATCAGCGTTTACCACGCTGCTAAATGGTCCCACGTTGGACGTCTGTCCCAGAGAATTTAGCCTGACGTACTGGCACTTGTTCCTGAAGCGTTTATGCCGAACGGAAGAAAAATTCTGGGGCCAGTATATTATACTGAAACGCCGTACTAATTAATTTCGTTCACTTACGCCAGGCCTCGTCGGTTGTTCGGTCGGCTTCTCCTTATAGCTCCTCTACACATCGGCAGACGCATCCGTGGACGACATCTACGTATGCATCTGGAGATGCATGGAGATGTGTACGGGGTAGACCAATGAATAAGTGGTCGAACCTCTGAATTTCAAAGGACGAGCTCGTCTTCGTTTAACTATTATTTGAGTGTACATCGAAATAAAATAATTTAAAAAAATGGAAAAGAAGTATGTGGTGGATGCTGGATATACATAAAAACAGAACAAAGTAAGTGGAATATAGATTCAACTAATAAAATTTTTAATTTACATTTTAATGATATAATTATATTGGTAGGTAATAACTTGTACATTACATATATTTTTTAAAGGTTTAGCATGGAAAAGCAACTTACTGAGCTTTACTCGAAGCCAACTGGACAATTTAGTAATTTTGTCCGAATGTCTTACAGCGATTTTAAATACCTTATACAAAAGATATCTCCAATGGTTGCTAAAAAGGATACTTATTGGAAGGATGCAATTCCACTGAAAGTTAACCTCGCAGTAACATTAAGATACTTAGCTACTGGAGATAGCTATAGAAGCTTACATTACCTATTTAAAATTCCAAGCCAAGTAATATCCATTATCGTCCCTGAAGTATGTTTGGCGCTCAATGATGTGTTAAATGATTTAGTGAAGGTAAATGACATTTTCATGCTTAAATATTTATTTATTTGTTATAAAAAATTAACAGTTGGGATATAAAATATATAAAAAATCAACAGTAAACTAATATTTCTCTGAATTATTCATAACACTTCCAGAGATCTTTCATAATATCTTCTACTATCTGATTCTTGAGTTACTTCAGATTGTTGGTAGTTTGATTGCCCTGCACATGAAGGGTCACTTAAAGAACTCGGTGACTGTCTATGTGATTCAGATGCACTGTTTCTGGAGCTAGGTCGTCTGGAGCCAACTTGTAAAGGAGAAGAAACATTACTTGGTATATCCTGCATCATTATGTTGTACCGACGACGTTTGCTCAATATAATGCCATGTAGTTCATACGTTATTTCTTCTCTTTTAAATATTGGATATGCTCTTATTTGCTTTGCCAACATTTCACACAATATAAGTCACATTCATCTTCTTTTCTTTTTTCTTTTCTGGCCAACACGGTATTTAATGCAGTAAAAGCAGTACTCAGACTTCTGCTCGCTTCCTGCAATTCGGGCGGATTTAGAGCACAACGTTTTTGGGATTGAATATTTGGGTTCCTTTTAGGGATAGGAGGAACGTCGTCTGGATCATTATCCGAAGTGTTGGCTTGAGAAGTGTTGGCATTTTCAGATTCTTCCTGGAAAAGAATATACAATAACAATAAAATAATTATTTTTGAATATTTTTTTTTATTTTTTGAATACTTTTGGCAATCAGAGTAATATAATCAGAGTAATAGCACTACGAGCCTAGTAGGCCCATGGCTTGAGATGTTATTGTTTTCCATTTATTCCTATTAGTAGCCTTGTCCTTCCATCTTTCTATTCCCAGTGTTTCTAGGTCTTTCTCTACTTCTTGCTTCCATCTACTTCTCGGCCTTCCTCTCCTTTTTTTTGTACCCATTGTATGCATCAGAATCATTTTTGGTACTCGAGAATTTGTCATTCTTTCTATGTGCCCTAGCCACCTGAGTCTCTGAGCCTTTACTACTCCCACTATACTAGGATTCTTGTACATATCTTCTAATTCTTTATTTGTTCTTCTTTTTCATGTATTGTCTACTATCTTGCCTCCAAATATCTTTCTCAAAACCTTCCTTTCCCATATTTCGAGCATACCTGTTTCGCCTTTGTTCAGTGTCCACACTTCACTGGCGTAGATTACCACTGGTTGTATAACTGTTTTGTAAATCCTTATTTTGGCATTCCTAGATATCTGTTTACTTTTTAATAGCCTGTTTAATGAGTACACGCATCGGTTTCCTGCCATTATTCTTGATTGTAACTCCTCTCTAATATTTGGTTTGCATGTGAACATCGACCCCAGGTATGTAAATCTTTCCACTGCTTCAAATATATATGCTTTTTCACCCTCTACTATTGTACCTACCCTATACCCTATACTCTATTTTTAGATTTCCTCCTTTTTGTTCACTGTCATCTATCCATTCCATGTATTTTGTCTTACTTTCGTTAATGGCTAAGCCTATTTTCTTTGCCTCTCTATCTAGCCTCTTTACTACTTCTTGTAGCTCCCATTTGCTTCGTGCCAGTATTACTACATCGTCAGCAAAGGCTAGATATTGGTGCTTTTTTTGGTATAACAATCCCTCTCTGTTAACATTTGCATCTCGTATGACCTTCTCCAAACACAAGCTGAATAGTATCGATGATAGGGATCTCCTTGCCTTACTCCTTCACTGACTTCAAATTTTTCCGACATTATATTATTTATTTTAACTCTGCTCTCAGTCTTGGACAACTTTATTTGTATCATTCTTATAAGTTTTCTACTGATACCCAATTCTTCTAGTGCTTTGCTCATTTGGTTCCGTTTTATTCTATCGTACGCTTGTTTGAAATCAATGAAGAGGACCCTTGTCGGCAGATTGTGTTGGTAACTTTCCGCTTGCAATTCTCTGAGCGTAAATATCTGATGTGTTGTACTTCTACCAGGTCTGAAGCCACATTGGTAATCGCCGACAATGTTTTCTATCACTCCTGCCAATTTGTCCTTAATACACGCTGCAAGAATTTTGTATGCAGTATTCAATAGTGATATCCCCCTGTAATTTTGACAATCTGTCCTATCGCCTTTCTTATAAAGTTGGCATATATGTCCATTCTTGTGGTAGTTGTTCTTTAATCCAAATCTCCTTTATTAATTTGAACATTTGCTCCTCTAGCGTTTTCCCTCCATATTTGAACATATCTGCAGTTATATTATTACTTCCTGGACTCTTGTTATTTTTTAATTTCTTTATTATTTCCATTATCTCGTTTCTGGTAGGGGTGTTTCTTCTGTCTCATTTATTTGGTTCCTATGTTTCTCCGTTCTTATAGGCTGTGGCTATTCTATCCTGTTTTCGTCATTTAGCAATTCATCGAAGTATTCTTTCCATCTAGCGGCTATTTCATTTTCTCCACTTATGGCGTTTCCCTCTTTATCTTTGTAAAATATTGTTTTTTGTTGGTATCCTCTTTTTTCATTTTTTACTCCCTGATATAAATTTCTAATTTCTCGATTTTTGTAATTTTCTTCTATTTCTTTCAGCTGATTTTCCATGTATTTCTCTTTTTCATTCTCAAAACTTTTTTTACGATGTTTCTTTGTTTTTTCATATCTGTTTCTTGTTTCTTCCGTATCACTTTCCATATCCATCATATCCATCCTTAGTTTACTTCTTTCTTCAATTTCCTTCTGGCATTCTTCGTCAAAATAATCCTTTTTCTTTTTAGTTATATTTTTATTGCATTCTTTAGCTGTATTACTGATAATCTGCTGAGTTTTGTCTCAGTCCTTGTCTATGTGCCCTTCCAGGTGTATTTCATTTATTTTTCTATCGATACCTTTTTTATACATTTCTTGTTCTTCTTGCGTTACAAGCCGCACTGATTTATTTGTGTTATTATTTTTTCTTTTGCAATTTTTTCTTCTGGTATCAGTTGAGCCATTTTAATTACTAACATGAACTGATCCGAGTCAGCTTCTGGTCCTCTGTATGTTCGCACGTTCTTTATACATTTTCGGTCTTCTCTCTCTATTAGGACATGGTCAATTTGATTTAATGTTTTTCCATCTGGGGATCGCCATATTGATTTGTAGATGGTTTTCCTCTCGAAATATGTACTCATTACTAGAATATTTTTTCTTTGGCAAAATCTATCAGAAACTGCCCGTTCTCATTACTTTCCTCGTGTTTGCTAAATTTTCTTATAGTTGTTCTATATATTTCTTCTTTTCCTATTTTTGCATTTGCGTCTCCCAGTACTACTTTAATGTCATATCTTGGAATACTTTCAAATACGCTATTAACTTCACAGTAGAAATCCTCTTTTACTTCAATATCTTTTTCTTCTGACAGTGAGTGAATGTTAATGAATGTCATTTTTTGATATTTTCCTCTTATTCTTAATAACATCGACAACATAGACGATCAGATATTGGTTTAAACTCAACAATTGATGCTTTTAACGCTTTATTTACCATAAATACTGTGCCTAATAAGGTGCCACTACGTCAAATTTAAACTTTTCACTTTCTTTAGTTAAGTGTTTCAGTTTTCCTTCCTCAAAAGTACCCCTTACGTTCCACGTTCCTACCATTAAGTGATCTTTTGGATATGTGTTTCTATTGAATTTTTTTGTGTTTTTTCGTGTGTCTTCGTATTTTTACTATTATAGCCGTTTTCTAGTTTTTTGAGTTTGTTATTTCCATTTTATCTTCCTTGCTATTCCACTTCCATTCAACACCATTTATTATCATTTTCCTTGGTCCTATTTTGACTTCGTTTCCTTTGTTTCTTTCCTCTTGTGCAATTTTTCTTATTATTTTTTGAATTTCTCTTTTTCTCACCGTTGTGTCATCGTTGATGTATACCTTTTCCTTTTTGACGTCCTTTAACTTTGCTTTATTCTTCATAACTTTTATCTTTTCTTGTTGGTTTCCCATTTCTATTAGGCACGTTTTTGGACCTAGTTTGTGGGCCGTCTTTATTTTGGCATCTACTGCAAGGTGATTTTTTATAAAATTGCCAATTGCTTCCTTCAATACCAGCTGATGCTTCGTATCAATTGCTAGCCCGTTCATTACCACATTATTTCGCCTTCTCTGTTTTTCTATAATTTCTATGTTGTCTCGTATTTCCCTTAATTCTTTCTTAATCTGTTTGTTTTCCTCTTTTAGAATTTTATTATCATTCTTTAGTTCCTTGTTTTCCCTAAAAATATATTAGATGTTAAAATTAAATTTAAAATATCTAAAATATTTTTTTTTTTTTAATTTTTAGATGCCTAACACTACGGATGAATGTCTTTCGAAGACAGAAGGGTTTAATTTTCCTCATTGTATCGGCATCAAAGGCAGCATGCCATCATAGGCGTATTTCCCCTACCTATATTTTTTTGTCTACATAAAATTTTTATGGCCTTCAATAATATTTATGGAACAATATTTTTTTGTTTTATGTACTTTCAAGTAATTTAAGTGTTTGATCTTAATTATCATTTTATATTTAATTTATGATCTCTCTTTATAACAAGCAATAATATATATGGTATTTTTATGTTTTATTTGAGGGTTTTTGGGTTATTTCAAGTAAGGCAAGGTCTTTCAGTCTGATTGCTACAATCATTTTATTGTACATTTGTAGTTATACCTAAATAGTAGTCATATTTTTTAAATAAATATACCTATGTAACAATTTCAGCTGTTCGAAATTGTAATTGATTGTTTTTATATCTGATGCAGCAGGAAAAAAATTAAACCAATAAAATGAATTTAATTTATAAATGAATCAAATGAATTTAAGAATGTTTCATCCCAATTTAACAAACTTTACTTGTTTTTAACGAAGGTACAAAATCAACAATGTTTTGGATGACACAAACAACAGTTTCCACTGATAAATATTTTAATAGTTTTTATGATTCTTAAATCCACTGTAAGAATTTAACTTTGTAAATAAATTATTCTCAATCTAATACTTTCACCAAAACCTTCTTCTTCTTAGGGCGCCTATCCGTTGATGATTTTTTGGTTGCTATACGAAATAGCTGTGTTAAGGTCTTTCTATACCATGCTCTCAGGTTAGCAAGCCAGGATATTCTTCTTCGTCCTGGGGCTCTTTTTCCTTCAATTTTACCCTGCAAAATGCATTGGAGTAGCTCGTATCTGCCTGGATTTCTCATTATACGTCCCAAGTACTCCAGCTTATGGCTCTTCACAATGTTGACCAAATCCACGGTTGTGTTCATCCTCCGCAGTACTTCTTTATATGCGTCTGTTTATGGTATCTTCAGGATTCTTCTGTATAACCATAATTCAAACTCCTGAAGTTTTGATCGAGTTTCCGCCTTTAATGTCCACGTTTCTACTCCATACAGAATCACTGAGTACAAGTAACATTTAAGGAGCCTTATTTTTGTTTTTCAGGGTGAGGTCATGGCTTTTGAACACAGAGCTCATAGTCAAGAATGCACTTTTGACCTTTCCAATGCGACATTTAATCTCTTGGGTATTGTCCCACGACTTATTGATTATAGTTCCCAAGTACTTGTATTGTGAGACACGTTCAATTCTCATTTGCTTCACATACAGATTTGCTCCAGTTATGTTTTGCTTGCTGATGATCATTAGCTTGATTTTGTTGGTGTTTATATCCAGTCCATATGTTCTACTTGTTTGTAAATTTTGTAGCCCTTATATACTCTTGGAAAACACTATTGTATCATCTGCATACCGTAGGTTATTAAGCTTGACTCCATTTATTGAGATGCCTTTATCAATATCTTTTAGGGCCTCTTTAAAAATGTGCTCCTCTCTGGATCGACACAAAATCTATTCCCGTCTTAGACAATAGTTATAAAATACACTACTCACGGACGTAACTACGCCATCTAATAAAAAAAGAAAAATCATACGATTTCTACTTGGCGAAATTAAATTTAAATCTTTATCATTGTGCTTTTTACAACTTGCAAAGCAAACAGCTTGATAAATTCCTCGGCAAGGGAATCTAAGATTGCATTCCAAATGCCGTTCATCATGGTCAAAATTCGTAGTGAACTCAATTTCTGATACTCCAAACGGAGTAAAGAAATAAATATAAAGATGTAGTTGTAGATTTAAGGAGGAGATTGAGCCCAAAACAGGATCTGTTGGCCGTGTAACTTCTGCAATTTATCTCTGCGGTAGTATTACTTTCAGTGTTAAGGGGCCCTCCAAGTATAAAAATTCATTCACTGCTTCAATGTCGTTGTTTTCTATAACACGTGTTCGTAGAATTTGTGGTTGCGTGCTTATTTTTATATACTTCGTTCTGTTTGTCTTTCTTGTTAAACCCATTTTTGTAATTGATTCTTTTAATGCTACATACGGCTCTCGTACAGCGTTTTCCGTCTTTCCAACACTATTGATATCATCAGCATAGGCCAGAATTTGCACTGATTTATTATATACTGAACCAATAGCTGTGATTTGTGACATACGTATTACTTTTTCCAGAGCCAGATTGAACAGTATACAGAAGAGAGGGTCTCCGTAGCGTAGTCCATATTTGTTTTAAAAGGTTCAGACAGTTCCCCTAAATTTCTACACTACATTCAACTTTTTAAGAGTTAGTTTTGTTAAATTTACCAACTGATTTGGTATTCCTAGCTCTTTCATTCTACTTCTTGCGGTGCCTATCCGTTACGGATGTTGGAAACTAGCATGGCAATTCTAACTTTATTGACCGTTGCCCGAAATAGTCCTAAAGTGGTCAAGGAAAACCATTTTCGTAAATTCGCGAGCCATGATATTCTTCTTCTTCCTGGTCCCCTCTTTCCGTAGACCTTTCCCTGTAATATAAGTTGCAGCAGGTTATATCAAGATATTCTAGCTTGCGCTGTTTTACTGTGGATATAATTTCACATGTCTTATCCATCCGATGTAGAACCTCAATGTTTGTTACTCGGTCCACCCAGGAGATCCTCAGTATCCGTCTATACCACCATATCTCAAACACCTCGAGTTTTCCTATGGATGCCTCGGTTAGTGTCCATGATTCAACTCCATAGAGTAGCACTGTAAACACGTAGCATCTCGATAAACGGATTTTTGTTTTTAAGGGTAAATATCTTGCTCATTCTGACAAACGCTGACCTGGCTTTTTCAATTCTGTTTTATCTCAACTGAGTGGTCTCATCGGTAGTTTATGGTGGTTCCTAAATAGTAGTAACAGGGCACTTGGAGTATTTGTTGCTGATCTACCAGTAATTGACTGGGTGGAATATGCTTTTTACTGATGACCATGTACTTTGTTTTCTTGATATTAAAATCAAGTTCTTACTCCTGACTGATTTTCCACAACTGCGTTACTAGTTTAAGCAAGTGTCTGCAAAGAGGATGGTGTCGTCTGCATATCTGATGTTATTCAGGCGTTCACAATTTATGAGAATACCCTCTTCGATATGCTCTAAGACCTGGCTTATGACGTGTTCCGAATAGACGTTAAATACTAGGGGAGAGAGTATGCAGCACTGCCGTACTCCTCTCTTTATTGCAACTTCCTCTGTTAGTTGGTCTTTCACCCGAATGGTTGCTGATGGGTTGTAGTATACGTTCTTGATTATTCGAAGGTCTTTGTTATCCAAATCAGTGGCCTTTAGTATATCCATGAGCTTATCGTGCTTGATTCTGTCGAAAGCTTTCTGGTAGTCGATAAAGCACACATAAATATCGCAGTTGACATCTCTGCACCTTTGAAATTATACCTGAACCACGAACAAGGCTTCTCTTGTACCTAACGCATCCCTGAATGTAAACTGCGTTCGTGAGATCTGTGACTCGCATTTTTGATAAATTCTTTTGTGTATTATCTTTAAAAAGGCCTTAAAAATGTGGCTCATTAGACTGATAATACGATGCTCTTCACATTTTTTTGCAGTAGGATTTTTAGGTATAGCAATAAATGTAGATTTTAACCAGCACTCTGGGATTTTTTCCGAGTCATATATTTAATTGAACGTTGTCGTAAGCCATTTTAGTCCTTCGTCTCCCATAATTATTAGAAATTCTGAATGAAAGTTGTCGGGCCCTGGTGCTTTACCTTCTTTGGTTGCTATAATTGCGGCTTTGATTTCGTCTTGAGTGATTGGTGGTCCTGTGTCGTATTCCATAGTTGTCTGGGTGTTACCTCTGTCGACATCGAATGTCTTCTCAACGTATCATCATCATCATCATCATTTGGCTCTACAACTCTAGGTGAGTCTTGGCCGCGTTTACTATTTCCCTCCATTGTTGTCGGTCCTGAGCAACTATTTCCCACTGCTGCACTCCCATTTTACGTAGATCACTGGCCACTGCGTCCTTCTATCTCTTTCTTGGGCGGCCAACTGACCTTCTGCCATCGTGCCTTCTTATTCGGTTTGCTTTAATGTAGCGGACTATGTTTTCATCTCCCATATATTGTCTGGAGTTCATTATTGTGTCTTCTTCTCCACTCTACTGTTGTTTCTTCTCTACAAGGCCCATAGATAGTCCGCAGTATCTTTCTTTCAAGAACCAGTAATTTTGTCGTTCTTCTCAACGTATCTCTTCCATATATTCTTTGTTTGTTCAATATCTTTGGGTTTAGGAGTGGCTTGGGTACAAGAGAAGCCTTGTTTAGTATACAGGTGCTAGTACAGAGATGCAGAGATATAAATCAAAATGTGTACATTTGTGCAATCGATTTTGAAAAAGCTTTTGACAAAGTCCGACATAACAAAATGCTAGAAATGTTGGAAACAGCTGGATTGGACGATAAAGATCTACAAATAATTACAAATCTATACTGGCATCAAGTGGCAAGAATAAAGGTTGAACAAGAACTGTCGGATGAAATAAATATAAAAAGATGAGTGAGACAAGACTGTATATTGTCGCCTTTACTTTTTAACTTATATTCGAAGGAAATATTTAAGGAAGCCTTAATATAGACAACCGAAGGTATTATTGTAAATGGAGTAACCGTCAACAATATTAGATATGCCGACGATACCTAAGTCCTTGCCAATTGCGGAGAAGACCTTCAAAATATAATGAACAAAATAAAACAGACTTGTGATCAGTATGAATTAAAACTCAACGTTAAGAAAACTAAATATATGATAGTTAACAAACAAAATTATACACAGGATGACGGTATAAAAGTCGGAGATGCCACACTGGACAGAGTAGAGAAACTTGTGTATCTCGGCAGTAATATCAATGAGAGCTGGGATCCAACCGCAGAAATTAAAAGCCGAATAGAACAAGCCCGAGCTGCTTTTGTAAAAATGAGAAACGTACTTTGCAGTCACGATCTTAGCATTGACCTTAGAGTTCCTATAACATCTTGGTACATCTTTCCTGTCCTGTTGTATGGAGTGGAAGGGTGGACTCTAACTGATGCTATGCTTAAACGCTTGACAGCCTTCGAGATGTGGGTATACAGACGACTACTGAAAATAAGCTGGGTCGACAGAGTTAGAAATAAAGAGGTCCTTAGACGGCTGAGCCAAACAACACAACTGGTCAATATAATAAGAAAACGCAAGCTGGAATACGTCGGTCACATTATGAGACACCCTGAAAAATATGATCTTTTACATCTGATTATTCAGGGAAAGATCCAAGGTAATCGTGGTCCTGGTAGACGAAGAACAATATGGCTGAAAAATCTAAGGCAATGGTATAAAAAATCAACTACATCGTTATTTAGAGCTGCTGTCAATAAAGTCACGATAGTGAATATGGTAGCCAACATGATATCCAACGATCAATAACGGTCATGAAACTAGAAGAAGAAGAAGAAGTTCAATATCTATTACCGGGTAGCCATGATCATCAGTCATATGTCCTGATCTCTTGGGTTTGTTCATTCCTGCTGCCTCTTTTACCTTTTTGTGGAGATTAAACGAGTCGTGTCTACTTTCCAATGATTCTATTTCTCTGCATTGATCTTCAAACCATTTGTTTTTGGTTTCTCTAATAGTCTTTTTTATTTCTTTGTCAATTCGTTTATACTTCTACATGTCTCCATTTTTAGCTCTTCTTTTATTATCCATCATATTTAGGATTTTATCAGTAATCCACTTTTTCTTTTTAACCGTTGTTGGGCGAAGATATTTATCTAGGATTGTCTGGTTAGTTTGTATCTGGTGCCTGGTGTCTTAATTTTTTAATGGTTCTAAATCGTATTTTCTTCCTTTTGCACTATGTATTTTCTTCAGCTTTAGTCTGATGTTAACTACCAGTGGATTATGGTCGGACCCGATATCAGCACTAGGATAAGTTTTAGCTGATACTATTGAGTTTCTGAATCTTTTATTCACCATATTTTAATCAATTTGGTTTCTGATGATGTGATCTAAGGTGTCTTGAGGTGATCTCCATGTATATAATCTCCTAGCTGGTAGTTTAAAGAAAGTGTTGGTGATTACCAGTTGTTCTTCCACGGCGAAGGTGATCAGGCGATCCCCGCGTTCGTTTCGTTCCCCCAGTCCAAAGGGTCCTACGATTTCTCCACATCTACCCTTTCCCCCTTTGGTATTTAAGTCTCCTATAAGCATTTTTATTTCATTTTTGTGAAGTTTTTTCAGAACACTCATTAGTTCCGAATAGAAAGTTTCGATCTCTTCGTCTGATTTGTCTGCAATAGGTGCATATACCTGGATTATGTTGGTCTTAACACGAAAGGTGTTAAACTGAATAAGGAGTATTCTCTCTGAGATTGGTACGAAGTTTGTGACGTATTTAGAGATGTTCTTATTCACTATGATACCAACTCCGTTAAAATGTAGGTCTTCGCTATTTCCGGAGTAATAAATCTGGTGGTCATGTACTGTGCACTGTCCAGTCCAGCGCATTTCACTTACACCCATTATATCGATAGCAAGTCTATCCATTTCCTTAATGGCATTGTGTGTCTTGGCCTCCTCGTACATTGTTCTCACATTCCACGTAGCGATCGTAATTCAAAGCTCTTTCATTGCTTTGAACATTTCTCTTCTATTTACAGAGTCGTGGGCTGCTTTGTAATTCATGAATATGTGATGAGTATCAATATTAAAGTGTTTTTTCCAAAATTTGTTTCAGGGTTACAATTTGATGAATTTTCCACCTCTAAATGTGGTGCACCTATCCGTTTTGCATATGGTGCTATACGGTCACATGGTACTGTGGAAAATATTTGTTGAGAAAGCTCTCTTTTTAAACACTGATAGCACTTCTGATATTTTTAATACATCTACGAAAATTCCTTCAGCAAGACACTTATTATAAAGTATAATTAATTTGTCAATAATTATATCGATTGTTTTTACAATTATTTTTTTGTTTAAGAAATAAAAATCCGGGCAGTGTGAATTTTTCAATCAATTTTTCAATTATACAGTTTCAGTAATATCGTGACGCTAGTTGTGGTTTATTTTTTAAGTTTTAGTCTTTCGTTATTATAAAGTGTAATTATTCAACTTAGATAAATGTTTAATGAAGAGGAATGCCGTTGATGTGTATATATTATCCTTTAATGTTAAAAACTAATAACTGAATAGTAATTTTGAGATAAAATCACGGAAACTATGCGTTAGCTTGAATAATTAATTTCTAATATTAATTGCTTTGTACAAGTGCTTCACCGACACGCAATTTAAATTTGACGTGTTTTCCACCTATCGACTTCAATTAGGATTTTTTTTAATAGCCCAGTTAAATTCGACTGAAGGATGTCAATTTTTTTATAATCTATAAAATTTTAACACTAGAAAGTCAGAGGGGCCA
Organism: Diabrotica balteata; assembly: GCA_918026665.1. Taxonomy (NCBI): domain Eukaryota; kingdom Metazoa; phylum Arthropoda; class Insecta; order Coleoptera; family Chrysomelidae; genus Diabrotica; species Diabrotica balteata. The sequence continues at coordinate 44,260,861 of OU898284.1, forward strand.
ATTTGGCCCCTGTTGCGATTTAAAGTTATTGTAGTTCTTGTATTTGACACAATAATAATTTCATATTTTATGACTTTTAATATTTTGATACAAAGTCTTATTTAACGCAAAAAAATATTGTTTACTAAATTTATTAAATGGATTTTCTATACCAATATACAACAGAAACAAACCTACCATAGAAGTCTGAAGGGGCCAAACTGGCCCTGTATTAATTATAATCGTTTTCTCGGAAATTTGACGATTTCTTTTAACTTTCTGTCGGATAGATAATATTATGTTTATGTACGTTTATTCCTAGAAGGTATTTTGTTACATACTGTTTGTTCCTTGAAAGTATTTTGTTTATTGAGCGGTTTATTAGGTTCTGCTGACTCTCGTTTCTAGAATATTGAAAAACTAGAATATAGTGAAAATTCAAGACGACTGTAAAGATGTCTCGTCGTGGACTATCAGATCTTGAACTTCTTGAAGAAATACGAAAAATACAAGAAGATGTTTCGGGAGGTGAAGGTGAATACGTACCACCACAAAATAATGATGCAAGTGACTCTGATGCTTCAGAGCAGTTAGAAAGTTTTATTGTACAAGACTCACCAATTTATGTAAACACTGCTTCTACAACTCAACGGCACAAGTCAGCTAATTTTATTGTGAATCCAAGTGCATTTAAGCCAAGTCACAAGAGAAAAAGAGGTCAACAAGAAAAAACTATTTCAATCGGAGACACCGAACCATGGAAAGACGGAACAACGTGGAAAGTTATTGATTCTGGATCAGTACCTGGTAAGAATATGATTTTTAGTATCTTCATATTCATTGAATGTTTGCTCATTACATGACGCCGCGCTCAGCACAACATTTATCGAGAGGAATCAGGTCCTACGTCGTATGCAAAAAGGAACGTGAGGAACAATTGTGTGGTAAGTGCTTGGCATCTAACAATCAACGACAGCATGTTACGTCATATAAAAGAATGCACTATTGCAGAAGCACATCGATGTTTGAAAAATTACACATGGACTATAACTTTGGAAGAACTAGAGGCTGCCCTTGCTATTATGTACGCTAGGGATGGGAAAAACCTACCGGTTTTAACCGAAAACCGGTTTTTTTACTTTGAAATAACCGGTTTTATCGGTTGTTTTTTTGTCCCGGTTATAACCGGTTTTTTATTTTTAAAGTAAAAGCTGGTTATTAGGTTTTTACAGTGATTAGGATTAGGTTAGGTATTATTTTGGATCCCACCCTATCATAATTATTATTCTCAGGTAATTATTCCAAACAAAACTAAAATTCAATTTTTATTTTATTTAATAGAGAAGCAAAAGCTCACATTAGCCAGAAACAATTAAATTTTATTATAGTATTTCGTTGAAAAAGTATTTGTAATCATAATATTTTTACATAAGAAGTGATCTGGTATTTATTATGGTTATTTGACTCTTGATATTGAAAGTGGGTGAATGGCTTTCTCTGATTACCAAAAATAATGACTGTGAATATCGAATTACCGATTACAAATACGAATCTACAAGGATTTCCCTACGTTTTCAAAACGATTTATACCCATACCGGAAGTCGTAAATGAGTTAAAAGTAATACATGATAAATTTTTTTTTGGTAGTAAAAATAAAAGATGAATTGCATTAGGTATTTAATTTATTTTTAAGTAAAATATTTATGTTGATCTTATTTTCTTTAAATCCCATTTGAAAGAGTCTGGGAAATTTTTTTCTCACAAAACACAAAAAATTGTGTTGCGAGTGTAGTATCGCAAACTAAAGTGCATTGTAAATGTAACTTTTTAATCTATTTGATTAAAAAAACCGAAAACCGGTTTTTGGAAAAACCGGTTTTTTTGGCCGGTTATAACTACCAGGTTAAACCGTAAGCAAAAAAAAAACGGTATAACCGAAAACCGGTGTTTTGTCAAAAACCGCCATCCCTAATGTACGCAAGAGTAGTCTACGGCGCCAACAATTTCCCAACCAACAGCTTGTGGTCAACAGTATGGGGTCCTCAGTTTTTTAGGCAAACTGTGCCACGAGACAAATTCAAGGATATTATAAAATATCTCAGATTTGACATAAAGCAAACGAGATTTGAAGGATTAAAAACCAACAAATTTGCTCTAGCCTTTGCGGTATGGAATGGATTTATAGAAAATAGTGGTGCATGTTACAAACCGGGAATAAACCTTACTGTGGAAGAACAACTACTGCCTTCTAAAGCCATGTGCCCGTTCACACAGTACATCTCAAATAAGCCGGATAAGTTTGGCATGCAATTTTGGCTTTTGACATGCATGCGTGGAATCAAAATATATTGTAAATGGTCTGGCACTGATCATCTACGCAAGAATGATACAAGTGTTGGTGAACATGTTGTTTTGCGGTTAATGGAAAATCAACTGGGAAAGGGCAAAAATGTTACGACAGATAACTACTTTACATCGTTTAAATTGGCCAAGGCATTGCAAAAAAAATCAACAAGGGCGACGAAAAGATAACACTTACTGCATACCAAGGAAAGAGTCACAAAAATGTGCTTTTGTTGAGCTCATTACATCAATCAGTGGATGTTGCTGTCGATGGAAAAAATTTCTCAAACAGTAAGTTTTTATAATAAAACAAAATACGGGGTTGATGTAGTGGACAAAATGGCGCGTCTTTATACTATAAAAGTTGCTTCAAGACGATGGCCAATGCAAGTGTTTTATAACATTCATGACTTAGGAGCAATAAATGCATGGATTATTTATAAAGAAGTTACTGGAAGTAAAATCAGTCGTCCTAAGTTTATTCTTCAGCTGTCTGAAGAATTACGCGCTCCATACCTTGCCTCCCGAAATCTGGTACTATACCCAGCATCACCGGATTTACCAACCACCAGCACTGTTACTAGCCAAAAAAGAAAAAAATGTCAGTTAAAAATGTTTTGTAAAGGAAATCATACTTCCAATGAGTGCCACGGAAGTAACAAGGCAATGTATGGCAAATTCCAAAAACTGCAAACTGTATGGTGTTCCAAATGTTTAAAATGAAACTAAAAAATTAAATCAAATTCTATCGTCAAGAGTTTATATAATTTCTTAAAACTGTTTATTTTTATTTTTTGTTTATTCCCAAATAAATAGTTAATTATAAACTTGGTTTTAATTGATTTAGGAACTTAGGTCCAAAATGATCCCTTCGGGCTTTCTAGGTAGGTATGCTAAGCCCGACTTTCTAGTGTTAAATCATGATTTGTTGGAAAATATGAGATTTTCAATAGGTAAAACAAAAAGCCGCTCTGGCGTCCGAGTGATTGCTGCTATAAGCAATCCCCCACTTACTAACCAAGGGTTTCGGACGGATGCCTTGATAAAGGTCGATTCTCACTATACGTTCCGTTTACTTTCCATACCCGTTCCATACACCTTCCATTATTTTAACCATTATATAATAGCTGTTATTATTAAATTTTCTTCAGACCACATTTTATTAAGCAGGATAAAATACGCATATTCCTGTCAAAAACTTGGAATCAAATGTTACCAAACAGAACGTTAACGTAAAGTAAACGCCACGTCTACTGAGAATGTTGGTTAAAATAATGGGAGGTATATGGAACGGGTATGGAAAGTAAACGAAACGTATAGTGAGAATCGACCTTTATCAAGGCATCATAGGATGAAGAAAATAATTTAAATAAAAAAAGGAAACGGAAATATTGGATACATAATATGTTGAGACATAGAAATACTGAAGGAGAATACATAACTTTGTTTAAAGAACTTATGGATGACGATACTAAATTCTTTGAATAGTTTTGAATGCCAAGATTCAAGTTCTTCGAATTACTGTCGTCTATTGAAAAACTAATAACAAGAAAGGATACTAGATTCAGGGAATCGATTAAAGCTAAGCAAAAACTGCGTTTTTGTTTAAAATAAGTTTATTATTTTTTATAATAATATTTTTACAAATTATTATACAAAACTGTTAACAACGATTATCATGAGTTATCCTCATCATAAGAGTATGTTGCGAGATAGGACCCTACCGATGGTGAAGGTGCGGTTGATGATGGAGGTATATAAAACGCAGGCTTCATTGGGGTAGCGGCCTGTCCACAATTCATTTTGATGTAAAAATGCCGAAGTTGATGGTTGGGATGTTGATGAAGGTATATACGGGTAAGCATCATTGGGGAAGCACCCTGTCCACCACCATTTTGATGTAAAAAAGGTTGGCTGTATGGAGCTGATGGTTAACCTTGCGTTTGTAAAATTCTAGTTGTTAAAATAGATTGAAAATTTTGTTTTCTGCAATATTTCGATGATATGGAATAAACTTTTTGACTTTGGGAGCAATGCTCTGAAAAAATACATCAGTTGTGTCCGGTTTTAGAACCCGACGATTTTCTTCAGTTTCCTGTTTTCGAATGAGATATTTCATAAACTTGCAGAAACCTCATGATTTGCTACTTTTGAAGCTTTTTGCTGAAAACTATCTTTGGCTTCTTTACTGGAGTTGATTCGTTTTCATCTCTGGATATTAATGAAATATCTTGCGCTGTTTACTATTTTATGTAAATGGAAAGCCATGGATATGGAAAGTAAACGGAACGTATAGTGAGAATCGACCTTAAGTGGCAGGGCAGTCATTTGTCCTAGGGTTGAGAAATCGGCCTTTAAGGCGGATGAATCAACAAATGGTCAAAAGCATAGAATGCAGGAGGTCACTGCATTTAGACTCATAGAGTAGATTCAGGAATATCATCATGGAGTTGAGACATCAATTTCAAAACTTTGATAATCATGGAGAGCGGAGGTCAAGATTCGGAAGTAGAGAGGAAACATATTTATAATACGGGACCTCTCAGGTTGTAAACATACAAAAACCTCGTCAAAAATCCTAGAAAGAAGAAAATGTAATTTGAGAAGAGGCACATGGAATATCAGAAGTCTATTTGAGGCTGGAAATCTTAACAATGTAATTCAAGAAATCAAAAGAATGAAAATAAATCTACTGGGAATCAGCGTAAAGAGATAAGAGCTGTTTGGCGTCATTACCCAGCCCTTTGTGTCCACTGCTGAACATAGGCCCTCCTCATTTTTGTTCATTGTGCTCTATCTTGAGCACTTTTAATCCAATTTCTTGACATTTTTTTGAGATCGTTCGTCCAACAAGTAGGGGGTCTTCCTCGACTGACTTCTTTTGTCTAACCTCGGCCTTCACTCAAGCAATCTCTTTCATAACTTTCACTCAACCTTTCATAACTGATTCGGGCGACGTGTCCGGTCCTGTTCTTTGTCTTAAGTCATTATTTCTAACTCGGTTACGACACGATATACTCAGCATTGGCCTTTCCATTCTTGATCTATTTGCAGCGTTTTAGAACTTGTAGATGTCAATGTCAAAGTTTCGGCAACATAGGTCATCACAGGCAATACACATTGGTCAGATGTTTTACGTGTTAAAGAAATTGGTATATCGCTTTTAAAGATATCTTTGATTATTCTTGTAAGAAGTTTGTATAGATGACTAAGAAGACTTGTAATTCTGTAGTTTTCTAATTCATGGGATCTCCTTTTTTGTACAATAGAATAACCTTAGCATTGTGCCATTTGTCGGGTATATTACTGTCCAAAAGGCACATGTTAAAAAGATTTTTTTATTATCTTAAGTAGGCAAGTGCCTTCGATTTTGATTACATCAGTAACTACACAATATTCACCTAGAGATTTGTTGGTCTTTGCTGTTCTTTGGGCTAGTTTTATTTCGTCCATTATGATTTCAGGCAGTAGTTCTGATCCTTGGTTTACAATGCCTTCTTTCCTTGTTAATATTTCTGGTACCTGATCTTCTCTGCTATTTGCTTTGTGTTGGCTTGTGTAGAGCAATTTGCAGAAGTATTCAACTATTTTATTCTGTTGGTTGTAAGATGACCATTTCTATCCTTAATATTTATTATCTGCCTTGTCCCCGTTCTTAGTCTTTTTCTCAATTTTCATACTTTAATTGTTCTCAATGGTATGTTCGATTTGTTCTTGATTGTATTTTCGAGTGTCTTGTCTAACAGTTTTGGATATTTCTTTATTTAATTTTTGTAGTTCGTCGGCTTTAGTTTCCGTCATGGTTCTCATTTTTCTTCTTTTCTGCATTAGTTGCCTAGTATTTTGGCTAATCTTCTCTTATTTTTGAATTCTAGGACAGAATTTGTTTTGGCTTTTTAGTAAAGCATTTGTTAATTTATTATTTAAGTCGTTTGTATTATTTTCTGTTTCAGGACTACTAAGTATGTCAAAAATACATTGCTGAAAACTATCTGATGGTTTCATCTATGGTTTTGATTTGTTCTTTTTTTAAATCATCTTATACCTCTTCTTCTTTAAGCTTATTTCTATTTTACCTCGTACCATTTCTATGATCGCTACTGGTAACAAATCTGTTAATGACATCTGTCGTGATGTCTTTAACAGAGTGTTTTTATTTCGTTTTAAGTTTTTACATTTGGACTTTGCCATGTCCATCTTCTCTGTGGTTTCTTTTTAAAAAAACTGTTCATTTGGAATAGTTCATGTTGTAGCATGAACCTTAACAGTATTTCGCCACGTTCATTTTTACCATCCAAGCCAAAGTTTTCCAGTGGTGTTTATATGGGGTTGGATTTCATTGCTATTTTGGTGTTAAAATCACCACATATAAAATTAAAATGTCCTTGATGGTCTTTAAGAGCAGCTTCGATATCATCATATAACAGATCCACTTTTTCTTTATCATGATCTGTTGTTGGTATATAAACCTGTATTATTTTTATATTATACCTTGTATTCAATTTGAGAATAAGACAAATCACTCTTGTGGAAAATTTCTTTAGCGATACTATGCTTGTTTGGAGACTATTACTTGTTTGTTTATAATGAAGCCGATTTTTCCCACGGAATTATTGTCGTGGTAAAAACTATGTCCTGATTTTAGTTTAATTAAGTTTTTGCCACGTCTTCTGACTTCGCTGAGATCGACTATGTCCCACTTTATGATTTCTAGTTCTCACTCAAGTTCAGTAAGTCTTCCATCAGATAGTAGGGAACGCATTATATATGTTTCCATATAAATTGTCGTCTTACTCGGGTAACTTTTTGCTGTCGTTGTCAATGTTTTGTCCCCCACTCAGAATCCATGGGACAGACTGCTAATTGTGCAAGATTCCAAAAATAATTTCCTACTTGCCTGAGGTATTTGCATGTTTTCAACTGACATTTTCGTGGGGGGTATTTAGCCTTTAAACACCACGCTGGCTAGATGTGCTGGTGAGTGTTTGTTTTAGCCGCCCATTCTGGTTCCAACGCTTTTGGCGGCCGCCCACTCTGGATCAGACGCCACGGGTTGTGATCTTATACTATCCCTAAAATCAAGAGATGTCAACACCGCCATCTTCGCCGTATGGAAGGTATTTCTTCGTCGCCTTTAATTACGTTCTGGACTTTATCCGTGACCCTAGACAAGGGACCTTTAGCAGGTACTAGCGTCCCAGGTCAAGAAGCTCCTGTAATCTGCGGCTGACAGGGATTGATTCACTTTTCTTAATAGGACTATCGAATAGAATCCAAAGGACTCCAAAGAAGTTCCTACCCGTTACCCGAAACAAGGCAGCGTGGGAGTGTTTTAATGGCTTTGTTTTTCCAAGCTCTTACGTCCCATCCGGTCATACTCAATATGTTTTACGATATCTGGTACTTTTTTTTTCAAAACATCCTATTATTTTTAATTACTTTTTATTAGAGGCCAGGTCTCTGAACCATATGTTAGGATTGGGCTTATATTATTATTTTGTCTAAACTCCATATTTTTGAAAGATATTTCTCTAAACTCCAGGATATTGTACTACGCAAAAGACAAAAAAGACTAAATGTTACATAATTGATGTATCTTCTTCTTAGAGTGCCGTCTCCCTACGGAGGTTGGCAATCATAATGGCTATTTTTATTTTAGAACTTGCTGCTCTAAACAAATCAATCGATCTGCATTGGTACCAATCACCTAGATTATTTAACCATGAGTTCTGCCTTCGGCCAACAGATCTTCTTCCTTGAATCTTTCCCTGTATTATCAGTCTCAAAATTTCATATTTTGGTCCCCTCATCACGTGGCCTAGGTATTCCAGTTTTCTGGTTTGTATAGTGGTGATTAGTTCTGTTTCTTTACCAACCCTCTCTAGTACTTCTTTATTTGTAATTCTATCAGTCCATGATATTTTCAATACTCTGCGGTATAACCAGAGTTCGAAGGCCTCGATTCTTTTTAAATTACATTTTTTTTAATTTCCAAGTCTCAGCTCCATATAATAATATTGAAAATATATAACAGCGAATGGTACGTAGTCTGATCTCCAAATTTAGATTTTTGCACGTTAGGAGTGGCTTCATTCGTATAAGTGCTGATCTGGCAATCTCTATTCGTCTGTTTATTTCTACAGTATGATCATTGGTTTCATTGATCAAAGTTCCCAAATACTGATATTTTTCTACTTGTTCTATCACGTTACCATTTATTGTCAATAGGTGATGTATATTTTGTGGCCTTTTTGTAATCAGCATGTACTTGTCATAAAATGCCCACAAGTTGTCATAAAATCTCTTCTATTGGAATAAATTAAGGAATGAGCAAATAAATAAATGAAATAAAATAAAATAAAATTACTTACATGCCGGTACTCTATTAATAGATGGATGGTAGAACATGTTTGAAACTACTGTATATTGTTGAATGGAGAACTCAATACTATTATTGCAGTTGTTTGACAGTAAACGGGAAGTTCTTGAGGAGGTAGATTTGATCCAATGAATTTGAGATGTGTGTGAGATTGTTTGTTAAATGTAAGTGGTGTAATATATTATTGTGTTATTGAAAGTTATTTATACTTATTCCAGAGATATATTTTTGAAATGTGTGTTATTTATTGAGTAATTGTTTTATGAAGGTGACATTTATGACAATGAATAAGTGTAGATGTAAAATTGTGTGGGTGTGCAATTATTTCCAAACTTGTAGTTTTTTAAATTTTACATTTTACATCTACACTTATTCATTGTCATAAATGTCACCTTCATAAAACAATTACTCAATAAATAACACACATTTCAAAAATATATCTCTAGAATAAGTATAAATAACTTTCAATAACACAATAATATATTACACCACTTACATTTAACAAACAATCTCACACACATCTCAAATTCATTGGATCAAATCTACCTCCTCAAGAACTTCCCGTTTACTGTCAAACAACTGCAATAATACTATTGAGTTCTCCATTCAACAATATACAGTAGTTTCAAACATGTTCTACCATCCATCTATTAATAGAGTACCGGCATGTAAGTAATTTTATTTTATTTCATTTCATTTATTTATTTGCTCATTCCTTAATTTATTCCAATAGAAGAGATTTTATGACAACTTGTGGGCCTTACCTTGTCCTTTTAACTTTTTTAAAACTTTTTTAAAAATATTTATACCTTTTTCAACTTAATCATTTAAATAAAAACCACAGACAGGTAATATTGGCATAATTATTGTAATTTGTAACATCTAATTTGTTTATCTTTATTAGACAACACCCTAATATGGGTTTTTATCATTTCAGCATTTGTTTAACTTTGTACCGAGACCTGAAGATGCTTTGCATATTGTAGAAAGCGAAACCGGTCGTCGGATAGTTAAATTAAATTGATTGTGAGTAAGTCTGATTTATTATTTCTTTACCTATTTGAAATGGACTCACACAAGCAACAAATTCATGATTTGATTTAATTCTTGTATTTTCTGCATTTCACCTCTTTCATCTTGGAAAAGTTCTCTAACGTACTCCTCCCATCGCTTTAACTTCTCTGGTAAATCTACTAGTAGTACTCCTTTTTTGTCTTTTATGTGTCCTTGCTGTGTATTTCGACCCATTCCAGTCACTTCTCTAATTTTTTTGTGCATATTTCTCATATCATATTTTGTTTCTAGTTCTTCTATCTCTTTACATTGCTTCATCAAATAGATTTCCTTAGCTGTTTTGATTTTTTCCTTAATTATTCGTTGTATTTCTTTATACTTCTGTAGATCTTTTCCTTTATATTTCCTTCTTTCTTCCATCAGTAATAGTATTTCTTCTGTCATCCAGTGTTTTTTAGCCCCTGATTTATGTTCTATTAAACTTTCTTGAGCTGGTTTCAGTAATGTGTTTTTTATATTACACCACTTTTTATTTACATCCATAATTTGTTTGTTGTCAGTTAGTGTTTTTTGCATATTAACATTCACATTATTTTTTATTTCGTTTTTTATTTCTTCGTTTTGTAGCATTCTTACGTTAATTTTTGGTTGTTGTTTTCTGAGTTCAATTCTTTTTAATTTTATTTTCACGTCAGCCACTAGCGGATTGTGGTCTGAGTTAACATCTGCTCCAGGATAAGTTTTAACTGAGGTTATAGAGTTTTTATATCTGCTATTTACGAGTATAAAGTCTATCTGGTTTCTGACAATGTGGTTTTCTGTATGTAAAGGAGACGTCCATGTATATAGTCTTCTTTTAGGAAGCTGAAACCAAGTATTGGCAATTATCATATTCTTTTCTTGGCAGAATTCTATGAGCCTTTCTCCTCTCTCGTTTCTAGTTCCTAGTCCGAACTGTCCAACTATATTTTCAACTGTACCTACTCCAATTTTTGCATTAAAATCTCCTAAAATGTAAGTAATATCTCTAGATTTTGTTAACTTGATTGTACTGTGCAATTCTAAATAAAAGTTTTCGATCTCATCTTCGGTCTTATCAGCAGTGGGAGCGTAAACTTGGATCATATTAATATTACAGTTCCGTGCTTGAATTTTTAGCATTATTATTCTTTCTGAGATTTCAATCACACCTAACACTGATTTTTTAATAGTGTTGCTTATGATAAAAGCTACTCCGTATCGATGATCAGTTTTGTCTCCTCCAGTGTAAAAAATTGATGTATACTTATCCATAATACTAGGACATTTACATACTAACAATAATTAAAAAACTTATTAAAATTATCTAGCAATTAAGCAAAACACCTCATTACATTTCATACTTTTGCGATAATACTTTTGCCTAATTGACCAAAATAATTACTTTAGAAAAACAATACATCTAAATTCAGCGTTCATGTGGAAGCACTTCGAGATGTACTGCTGAATTTCACTGGACTAAGCTAATTTGTTGAATATGTAGCAAATGACTGAAGAACTGACTACCGGAGTTATCTCAGATACGCGAGACGCGGTGCATCGATTTCATAAGCGGCAAAACAAGTTTTAGATTACGAATTTTGTTTTGAATGGTGATGTGTTATTAAACATTTCTGTGATCGAAACAAAGATTTAGTAAAATTAAGTCAAAAGTGGTATTAAAAAAATAACGAAAATGGTATACAAAATTTCCGACCATGTCGACAGCATCACAGTGTGAGTAAATTTTGGATTAATTAATTTTTTATAGGTATTAAACAATCATTAAAGCATTCAGTAGTTAACAACACTGGACCTCAAGGTAAAATAATCAAAATATAGTGTATATTATGTGGACTAAACCACAATTTTAGTTTAAAATGCTTAGTTAAAATTTTTGTAACAAAAATAGTATAATTTACGGGTTTGTAATGAAAAAAGACGCACAGCCACAAAAAGAAAAAACAGAATTAATATAATTTATTATTTTTATTGGGAATTGACCAAATATGGTAACGTAAACATCAATATAAACAAACTAAAAACAAAATTGTGGTTAACCCCCAATAAAAATAGTAAATCATGAAAGTGCCACAAAAAAATCTTCGGAACTATACTAGTTGATGCATAAATTATAGGTCAAAAAAAATATCACCCAAATACTAAAAAGGGATGATTGTATATGCTCCAGTTAGAAGAAAATATAAAATCAATGGAGAAATAAATTAATTAAGGCTTTGGGAGAAGCAAATTGGTCTTATCCTGAAATTATTTTTCGCCATCCAGGGATACCTGAAGCATCAAAGTTACAAAGCTTGAAATAGTGAACATGCCAGCTGAAACTTATAAATAATTACACTAGGAATCCTAAGATTTTCTACTTGGCGAAACTGCATATGGCGCTCTGATGATACCTAGTGAGGTTGAAATACATATAAGTGGCTGGCGGATGCACTGCATTGAAATTAAATCTAATACCGTCTTTATCATCATCATCATTATCAATGGCGCTACAACTCTTCGTGAGTCTTTGCCGCGTTTACTATTGCCTTCCATGTTTGTGGGTGCTGTGCCAGTAATTCCCATTGTCGCACTCCCATCTCTAGATCTTCTCTGACTGCATCTTTCCACCTTTTTCTAGGCCGCCCTACAGACCTTCTTTCATCTGGCCTTTCCCAGAACACATTGTTTATAAGGCGATTGTCGTTACTGCGTATCACATAATATCCTGCCTATCTGAGTCTATTGGCCTTTATATCTGACTAGATTTTCTTTTCGTTTCAACTTTTCGCTCTAATTTTTTGTCATTTGTGATTGTTGCTCCTAGATATTTAAATTCTTTAACCACTTCAAAGTTGTGATCATTTATAGTAATGTTTTGCCTTATTTGCCGTCGTGCTTGTTTTGAGACGACCGTGTATTTTGTTTTGTCTTCATTTATCTTTAGACCGATTAATGCAGCTTCTTCAAAGCTCGAGAAGATATCCTTAATTTCTAATGTTGATTGTGCTACTGCGTCTACGTCAACGGCAAAGGCGAGTATGATTTTTGCTCCCCGAGCAGTTATGTCTGGTTTGATTTTTGGTTATATTTTTCGCATGACATATTCTAAGGCCAGGTTAAACAACAATGGGGACAACGGATCTCCCTGTCTCAGTCCAGAATTTACGCAGAAGGCATTTGATATTTTCCCTCTATTCTAACTTGTGCAAAAGAGTTACTTACACACATTTGTGTTACCACAGCTAGTTTCTTGGGTATGCCGAGCTCGGTCATTGCCTTCCATAATGTTGCACGATTAATTGAATCATAAGCCTATTTGAAGTCTATAAAAATCTGATGCACGTCGTGATTACATTCCCAATACTTTTCAAGCATTTGTCTTATTGTAAATATTTGATCAATAGTCGATCTGCCAGGCCTGAAACCACACATATAGTCATTAACTATTTCTTTGGCGTATGGTACTAATCTTTTTAATAATATCTATTTATTTATTTTTTATAATACCGTCTTTATGTTATTATTAATTGCTCTCAAATAATAACTAAGAAGCAACATTGAAAATCAGATCATAAGCGAAAATTCAGTCGTGTTGGTGAAAACAATAATTTAACTAATCCATTAAGTTATTCTTTTTAACTTAAACCCTTTTAAAATCCTAAAAATTAAGTTTATAACCTAGCTCATACAAATCTATGAGACTAAGATGTTTAATAAGCAATTTAATAAAAAAATGGTAAAACTCAAACTATAACTAAAACAATTTTTAATTGAAGGTGATTTTTTGGCAACATCGCACTTAACGAAGACCTTAACGATAACTTTTCAACGAAATCATATTCCATTTATCAATTTTTCAGAGACGTACCAAAAAAAATTTATTATTTATTTAAACACATAAGTAATTACGTAAAAATTAAATCTAAGACCGATATAATTATTAAATTATCATATGTCTTAACAGGTATCTTATAGTTGTCTAGCAAAATAAAATTGTATTATTATTAGAGAGTACCTCATACAGAACTTCAAAAAACAGAAAACTTTGGAAAATATTTATTTTTTTCATTAGACTAAAAACAATCTGAAATGTTAACATACGGTCTCGAAATTACACATCATTCTCTATTTATAGAATTGCTGTGTGCTGTAAACGTTATATTTATTTTTTTTTAACTTAATTTAAAAATTTCCTTGTGTTTATTTGTTTATATAAATATAAAATATATTATAAAGTTCATATAAATTAAAATAAAGTAAGCTAAACTATTATCATGTGAATGCGTTTATATAGTAGTGCATTTGTTTATTTCAGTAAATACTTGAAATATGAAATGAAGATGGCACTAACTACTACAGAGTTAATAGCTTTGTTAGAAGAAGATTCAGATTATGAAAATGATGACTAACATAATGTGGTTTATTTGCCGCCGAGATTGGATTAGAAAGTTTCTGATGTAGAAGACATTGATAATAATATTATTGGTGAAGAATCAATAAAATCGGATATTGTAGGTACATATGAAATACAAGTGCTTGGAAATTCTGACGATTCTGATATTCCTTTGAACCACAGATAAAAGGTCCCAATAAAAAACCAGGCAACAATAGTAAATCCAAATTTGTCTCAAGTTGTAACAACAGATACACATTCGTGCTCAGTAGTAATTTAACATCAGCCTGATTGACATTTAAACAATATAAAAGCCAACCATGGAGGCAAGTCATACATTGAAGTTTTTTCACTCTTTTTTGATAAGAAAGTAATTGAGAGCATTTTATATTTTACAAATATTTATGCATCCCAGAATAACCTTCACAATTTTGAAATAATTATCATAGATTTAAAAAAAATTATAAGCATATGTATATTATCTGGTTTACACTCCGCTTCAAGTTGATTTGCATTGGTCAAAGGATGAGGATAAAGAGAAAGCACATTATAAGAAAAAGCATAAGCTAACAAAAATTTATATTTATAATTTACAATAGTGAAGCAACAGCTACATCAGTGTCAAACTGTTCTCGGACGCGACTAGTTCACGTTCGAGACGCATCGCCCCGCCCCTTATTTTTCCCGTTGGCCCCTCCCTGACCTGGAAATCGCTACTTCAGAAAGTATAAAAATAGGCGATTTTCAGGTCAATAAGTCAGTCCCTCACGGGCGCTCTGAGAGCTTAGTGCTCTCGGGGCTCTGCTCCTGTTTTTAGCTTTATCCATACTCTGTGGCTGAGGTGTGATTCTACTGCAACCTGGTATTTTTATTTCGACTTAACCTTTGTCATGTAAGAAATATCTTGCCTTTTTCAAGGCAAGATACCAGAAGAAAATATTTACGAGTCCATACCCTGAAAATGGACTTAAGTAGAGGAGCTATCGTTGATGTTTTCGAAGCCCTCTACAGAGCACCCGGAGGCAATAGAAAGAGTTTAGACCCTTTTCATTTCCCCCGCGGTGACGAAACTTAGTACATGGACATCAATCTAAATTTGCTTTACCAGATGAAACAAGATTTGCCAATATTGGCCACGTTACAAAAAGAGACAATAGTGCAAAAATGTAGGATGTGCAAAAGTAATACTATTTAAAATCCGTAAACCTATTTTCGAAATCAAATTAAATTTTAACTGTTTTTTCCTCTGTAATACTATTTATTTGCGTAAAAGGTGTAGAATGCATTAACACCCCGAATGTTTCGAAAATTTTCACCTTAAAATTTATATGTTTATTTATTAAAAATTGTAATGTTTTTAATCCAACCTAATAAATTAATTGTCAACTTTTTCTTTGTATATTGAGCGGCCGTTAATGGGTTAATACTATACAAAGAATAAACTTTCCTCAAATTTACTTTACTTACCTCAAAACTATTTTAAATTTAATAATAAAGTCTCTTTAATAAATATATTTTCAAGAAAGACAACACACCACGCCTATGCACATACATAATTTTGAATGAATAAACTAAAGTATCATATTTCTCTCATTACCATTCTTGCTAAGAACGTAAATATATATAGACCAGCGTAATATTGATAAGTTTACCGGTGTTATTTTAAAGTGTTCACTGAACTTGTCTCACTATACACTCGTGAATCGCACCAATTTATAGTTTTACGGGGGCAAATTTATCTTATGTTTTTAACTTATTTACATGGGCGAAGCATACACAATAAAAATGACCCCTTTAAGATTTTACTGCTGAAATTTTACATGGTTGCCGCTACTGTTTAGTTCAATTTGTAGATTAGTCACCTTTAATTGAAAATTGTTCGACTATAATACTATTTATTCTTTCAGATTCTCTTTATTCTCTATCAAATGCATTAAAGTTACTTATAGCTATTATTTTATCTATTGCTTCCATTTCTTGTTTCCACTTCATCACTATCTTTAACTCGACAATCCTCTGTGGATCCTGGCCTGTCTATAATTAATTGTCATTCTATTCTATTTCTGGCAACGTGTTGCCATCTTCTGATCTCTGGTAACCCTAAGTCGGTAACTCCATCTAATCACCTAATTCGCGGTCGGCCTCTGCTTTCTCTTCCTATAGGTGTCTCTGTCGTTAGCTTTTTAGCAACCATGTTGTCAGGCATTCGTATTATGTGTCCGGAACATCTTTCCTGCCCCTTACGAAATGCTTTATTTCTTCCATCGGTTTTTCTCTTTTCTTTCCAATCTTGTATATCTATTCTGTAGACGTTTTCCTTGGTCTTGTCTATCCCCTTGTGTTTATTCTTTTTGCCTCTGAATGTTTATTTTAGAAAGGGTTGATTTTCGTCGAGTGTTCAATTTTGATAAATTTTTATCCTGGATCTTTCTCAGTAAATCGTTTGAACGCAAGCCTGTCCAATATCGGATGTTCTGATTTCAGACTAATAGAACTCCTTCAGCTAATATTTTGCTAAGTAAACGTCACAAGCCCTCCGAAATGTCTGCAAATATAACTGTGTTATCGGCATATTTTAAATTATTTTACAATATTTCATTTTGTTTTATGCCGTCTTCTGAGCCTTCAAGTGCGTTTTAAAGTAATATCGGAGAGTACACGTTAAAAAGCATGAGACTCGATTTGACGATCTTGTTTGAAATCCACAAGGAAACTAAGTTTCTGTAGTTGGCTGTATACCATTTATAGCAAAAAAATCCTTTATAAAAGGTACCGGGTTTCTCATTATATTTTGACCCCCAGTTATTTTCCTTAATTTCGGAAATACAAAAAAAAAATTCAAATAAAAGTTGTATCATTTTATCTGTACCGACCAACAATGTAACAACAGACCAAATTTCGTATACAGGAAGCGCCCAATAAAATGCTTCTTCTGGTAGCACTACAACCCGGGTGGGTCTTGGCTGACTGTACAACCTGCTTCCATCTCGAACGGTCGTCCATGATGTTTAAGTCAGCGGGTAGCCCCATTGTTCTCAAATCTGACCATATATTATCTCTCCATCGCATTCGTGGACGTCCTAAGGGCCTTCTCCCTGTCGGGACTTCTTCCCAGATTAACTTGGTAAGGCGGTTATTAGGGAGCCTATGAACATGGCCAGCCCATCTTAGACGTTGGGATTAAATCTCTTGGACTACGTCGCTAGCACTATACATTTGTTTAACCTCGGCATTTGTTCTCATTCGGTATTGGTTAGTATTCGGATCGTGATAGAAACCGAAGATCTTTCTGAGGATTTTTCTCTCAAAGCATCTAAGTTTACTTTCCATTGCTTTTGTCAGCGTCCACGTCTCACACCCATACCTAAGCACCGGTCTAATTACTGTTTTATATATCCTGATTTTTGATGTTCGTGTTAGGCTCTTGGATTTAATAGTGTTGTGGAGGCTATATATACATCTGTTTGCTGCCTGAATTCTCCCTTTAATCTCTTCCGTGATATCGTTATCTGTAGTGATAGTCGCTCCAAGATATTTAAAACTCTCCACTCTTTCAAAGTTATAGGGGTCTATTGTTACATTTTGTCCTATTCTATCTCGTCTCTTTTGTCTGTTAATGCACATATATTTGGTTTTCTCTTCATTGACCCTTAGACCGGTATTTTTTGCCTCTCTCTCTTATTTATTTAAGGTTTCTTTTACATTGCTGACGGTATTTCCTACAATGTCAATGCCATCTGCGTATGCATCTTAAAATGCATCTTCAATATTTCAAATGGGACACCCTGTATTTTTTATAGTTGTGAGTAGCCCTGTATTTCCTGATTACCAATATATAACATTGTGTAGCATTAGTTTTGTTCTATAATGGCATATGGTACTACAAAAGGATAACCATAGGTGGCTATGCAACTGACATTTGAAAATGAAATAATTAGTAATTTATTCTAAACTGTCAGTCCTCATAGCGAAATGGGTTATACTGCAGATGGAAAAGTAGATATATTCTCATTTATGTAAAAAATAATAAAAACAAGCAAATGGCAAGAAGAGAATATGGGCTGATTTATCCAGATCGATAGACTCCTTCCGCAAATACATTATATGTAGCCGATGCCAGCTCTATGGCCGATGCCATAGAGCTGGCATCGGCTAACAATATGCTTGTAAAGTCTACTATGTTCCAACACAAAAACATTCATAAACAGACTTGGGTCTCTAATGACAACTCCACACGGAACCAAATTGACCACATAATTGTTGATGCTAGACACGGAAGTAATGTCCTTGACGTAAAAAGCCTCAGGGGAGTAGATGGAGATACAGACCATTACCTAGTAAGAGCAAAAATCAGGTTGAGAATATCATCACAGAAACTTAAAACGATCGAAACATTGGGACAGTGGAACATTGAGAAAACGCAAAATAAGGAAATCCGAGACAATTACGTACAGGAAATGGAACAACATCTAAATAAAATAGACCAGAGCAATGATGTCGAAAGGCTGTGGCAACAAATGGAAAAATCAATTACAGAGTAAGCAGAACTAATAATAGAAAAAAGAAGGACGAAAACAAGGAAATGGTTTGATAAAGAATGCCAAGAAAAACTACAAGACAGACAGAAAAAGCGAAACATTATGTTTCAACAAGAAACAACAGAAAGTAAAGAAAACTATACAACATCACGACGAGAAACAAGAAAACTAATTAGAGAGAAAAAAAAGAAAATACGAACAACAGCAGTATGAAGAAATGGAAAGAAATAGACAACAGTCAAATAGTCGAGCATTTTACAAATCTGTGTCAAACGAAAAAAGAGGATTCAGACCTAACTGCGTGTCTGTACTGAGGAAAAATAATGATGAATTAAAAATCAACGAACAAGAATTACTCCAAACATGGCAAGAATATTTCAAAAATTTACTTAATATACAGCAAGATGAAGAACATGGAGAGGATATATATCTTGGGGTGGAGCTACCGGTAGAGTACCCAAAAATAGACGAAACGTTGCAAGCAATTAACAAAGTGAAGAATGCAAAAGCTCCAGGCTCTGACAATATACCAGCCGAATTTCTTAAGTACGGAGGAGAAACTTTACATAGACAATTACACAAACTAATAACACGTATATGGAACGAAGAGAAAATACCAACAAAATGGCACGAAAGTGTAATAATTCCTATCCATAAAAAGGGAGACAAAACCAAGTGCTCTAACTATAAAGGCATCTCCCTACTTAATACGGCGCTCAAAATCTTATCGAACATCCCATTAAGTAGACTAGCACCTTTTGTAGAAAATTTCATAGGGGAATACCAAGCCGGATTCAGAAAAAATAGATCGACCATAGATCAGATTTTTACTCTCAGGCAGCTGCTTGAAAAAGGATGGGAATTCAATAGAACCATTCATAATCTCTTCATAGATTTCCGACAAGCATACGACGGCATTAAAAGGGATCAGATGTGGAATGCAATGGCAGAACTTTCAGTTCCAAAAAAACTTATCCAGCTTGTTAAAGTTTGTGTAAATGGCTGTAGATTTAGAGTGCGGATAGGTAACAAGCTCTCAGAGTCGTGTGAAATAAACAGTGGACTGAAACAAGGAGACGCGCTGTCACCTCTTCTTTTTAATATAATCCTGGAAAAAGTAGTGAGAACCGCACAAATTAGAACAGAACTACTGACAGTAAATGGACCAAAATTACTACTAGCATACGCGGATGACATTGACATTGTAGGAAATACCGTCACCAATGTAAAAGAAACCTTCAATAAATTAGAGAGAGAGGCAAAAAATACCTGTCTAAGGGTCAGTGAAGAAAAAACCAAATATATGTGCATTAACAGACAAAAGAGACGAGATAGAATAGGATAAAATGTAACAATAAACCCCTATAACTTTGAAAGAGTAGAGAGTTTTAAATATCTCGGAGCGACTATCACCACAGATAACGATATCACGGAAGAGATAAAAGGGAGAATTTAGGCAGCAAACAGATGTATGTATAGCCTCCACAACACTATTAAATTCAAGAGCCTAATACGAACATCAAAAATCAGGATTTATAAAACAGTAATTAGACCGGTGCTCATGTATGGATGTGAGACGTGGACGCTGACAAAAGCAATGGAAAGTAAACTCAGATGCTTTGAGAGAAAAATCCTCAGAAAGATCTTCGGTCCTTATCACGATCCGAATACTAACCAATACCGAATGAGAACAAATGCCAAGGTCAAACAAATGTATAGTGCTAGCGACGTAGTCCAAGAGATTAAATCCCAACGTCTAAGATGGGCTGGCCATGTTCATAGGCTCTCTAATAACCGCCTTACCAAGTTAATCTGGAAAGAAGTTCCGACAGGGAGAAGGCCCTTAGGACGTCCACGAATGCGATGGAGAGATAATATATGGTCAGATTTGAGAACAATGGGGCTACCCACTGACTTAAACATCATGGACGACCGTTCGAGATGGAAGCAGGTTGTGCAGTCAGCCAAGACTCACCTTGGGTTGTAGTGCTACCAGAAGAAGAAGAATGTCATAAAGAAAAATGGAAAGATGTTTGAACGGAAGAAAATTCGTTCGTAAAAAACATTTTTATTTTAGAAAATTCCGAAACTAATCTAAACAATGCCACTAATGCATTAGAGAAAAGCCGTGCGACGATACATAGAGTTTTAAAAAAGCACAACTATAAGCCGTACAAAATATTACCGGTACAAGAACTTACCGATGTTCATAAGAGTAAGCGTTTACAGTTCTGTCAAGGCATGCTTACAAATTTGAACAATCATCCTAATTATTTTTATATCATTTTATGGACAGATGAATCAAATTTTTCAACTTCAGACATTTTTAATAGAAGAAATAGGTATTTGTGGGAGCAGAAAAATAATAGAAAAATAAAAATTAAGCAAATAAAAAAGTCAGGAAGAAAATCAATAAATGTGTGGTGCGGAATATTTTAAAACAAAATAGTTGGACCATTGTTTTATGATTATAAATTAACTGGAGAATCATATTTGGACACAGTCATTACAGAAGTGGATGAGTTATTAAATCAAAATTATACACAAAATCAATTAAATAGTATGATGTGGCAACACGATTGAGCACCGCCACATAATGTCGCAGCCGTTCAAGAACATTTAAATAATCAATTTAATGTGTGGATCGGCAATAAGGGTACCTTTACATGACCACAAAATAGTCCTGAATTAACACCATGTGATAGCTTTTTATGGGGGTTTTTAAAAGAAAAAGTGTATTTTGATTCAAATACAAATATTAACACTATCACGGCAAAAGTTGAATATTTATCGCGCGGAAATTGAATATTTAATTGGTCATAATTAGACTTTGGCAAATATGCAAATAAAAATGTAGAAAATATGCGCATAAATATGCACGTGTTTACCCGAAAATATGCAAATATTTTACAAAATATGCATACAAATAAATAAAAAAATCGTAAAATAGTAACAATTTTATTTAAAAAAAAAGTGTACATAACTAAATATTTCCTACTATTCATTAAAATTTACATTTATTTTAAGTAACTACATCATTTTTAAGTATGAATAAACTTATTTGGAATTATGGTAACAATAAATAACCAAGTGGTGTTCAAAATTTTCTAACAAAAACTTGTGGCTTCTGTCTGAGTACATATATTTATATATGGAAAAACTTCGTTCAACATCAACTGATGTAACGGGAGCATTTTTCAAACTAACCAAAACATTTGGTTCTAAATTAATTGTTTCCGAAATATTTCCAGCTAGAACACTGACTACTTCAGAAAGAATATGGTAACCTTTATTTTTTTCCATAGTAGCTTCAAATTTTTTAAAAATATCTTTTCCAATATTACCTCTAACGTTCCGACAACATGACGCAAATTCTTGTATTAATGCTGTTCGTTCGAACAATGACAGTTTTGGTGATTCTAACTAGTAATTGTTTTTTGAACAAAACTAAAATTTGATTTTATAAATGAAAGTTCTTGTTGAAGCAAATTACTCTGAAAAGTTTGTTTAGAATCCAAAAGAGATTGGGAACTTTCATCTGTTAACGTATCAATTATGTTCTTAATTTTAACAAAATGATCTGCATAAAAATTAGCTGCTTCTAACCATGTTCCCCATCGCGTTAAAATAGGTTGTGGTGGTAGAGGAATGTTAGGTAGCATATCTTTATAAAGTTGAATTCTTATAGGAGATTTAAGAAATACTTTTTTGACACTGAATATCATGGTATTTACAAGAGGAAACTTTTTTCGTATTTCCTCAGCAACTCTGTTTAATCCATGCGCTACACAAGTAACATGTATTAAATTTGGGAAAAATATTTTTAAATTTTGTTCTGCTTTCACCATATAAGGAGCAGCATCCGATAAAATAAGCAGTAATTTATTAGAAGGAATAGTTGTCGGAAGAAAAAAAGTTGCTAATGTTTCTTGTATAAAACGCGAAATTGTTAAAGCATTTGTTTTCTCAAGTTGCTAGCATAAAATAAGATGAGATTTTGGTAAGGTATCTTCTTTAAGAACACCAATCAATAAATTAGCAATATACTTTCCTGAGGAATTAGTGGTTTCGTCTACAGATATGTAAAAATAATTATCTGCAATTTCTTCCTTAATATTAATTAAGACCGACGAGTATAGCCCGTTCACATTTTTCTTCTTGCGATCACTTGGAACATTAAGTTTGCAATATTTTTTTAGAAACGAACTAAAATTTACATTTGCTAATTTTGAGAGCGGTATGTTTGCAGACACTAATGCGCGACACAAGTCTTCATTAAAAGTTTCTTGCTCATCTAATTTTTTTGAAGTAGATTGGAAACATTTAGCCATTGAAGTTTGATGTTTTCCTCCTATTTTTCCTTTTTTTGCAATGTGTGAAGCAGTTCTCACATGTTGGTCTATCTGAAATTTCTTCTCACATGCTATCTATAAAAAAAAATAAAAACGTTTATTTTAACCCAACCTTTAAAATATAAAAATATACAAGGTGTTTTTGGTTAATTAAATAACTGGTTTGAAAAAAAAACACTCGCTAAGTGTTTTAAATGCAGTATTAATCCACAAATTAGTTTTTGTTACTAACCATTAGTACATCATATAACTTATTCTAAAATTCAACAAAAGTTTTTTTTTTGTTAATTCAATTACAATAAAAATAATTGTGTTTTAGAATAGCTGACTTCATAAAAAAAAGTAAAGGTGAAAAATTTTTCTAAATACACACCATTGTATTGTACCATGGACAATTTTTTCTCACTAAAGGAAGCTATTTTTCATTTAAAAACAACCTACGAGTACTAAATTTCAAGTAAATACGTTTATTGGTTTTAAAGTTATTGTTGTTATTAACTAAAAGAATTTAATTTTTTTTAATTTTAACACCCTGTATCTCGAAAAATAAATAAGTTTGACCCCTCATTAACTATATCGTTTTGTTCAATTTTTCGAGAAGTATCTACAGTCAAACGTTGTACGTGTCATTTGGAAACACCCTGTATGTATGAAATATTAGATATTTAATAGAAAATATTAGATACTTACAATTTTGCCACAGACTGAACAGTAGATTTTTCCCATATCGCATATAGACATATATGCGATATCCCATATCCCATATCCCATATAGACAGCTCTTTGTAAGGTTTAATCCAAGTTGAAACACTGGTTGTTTTAGGCATTATAAAATCACAATCTTTCTTTTTGTTACGCACAACGAGTGTTTACGCTTTGAATATCAAAACAAAAATGATTTACAAATCTGAGCATCAAATTAGAAATGTTTAGGTACCTAATTCAATCAACTGGGAGATTTTGGAAAATCCCTAAATTAGGAACAACACTATTAGCCGTTTACCTGCTGTTAAGATACAATAAATTGTAGATAGATTTGGGGATTAGATCATAAAATGCAAATGAGCGAACCCTTAGCGATTATCCAATAACTGAATGCCTCAGTGACCGAGACTTTCTAAGAATGTTGAGGGCTACTTAAATTGATCTTCTTTGAAATTATAAATGTTTTGTACCTATAGAGATTACGTACTTAGATCATTTGTTGATTAAAATGACTACAAAATTTTATACAAGAATTGAAATAAATTGGTATGTTTAAAAATTTTCAAATACAGTATAAAAATCTAAACTTTTATGCACTTTATGCAAACTTTTATACAAATATGCCAAAATATGAAATATTTGCATAAAATATGCACAATATGCAAAATATGCAATATGCATATTTGCCGAAGTCTAGTCATAATAACACAATATCTGACGCATTAGAAAATTTGAGACGAAGATATTACTTGTGCATTGTTAACAATGGAGGGCACTTTGAGCATCTATTGTAATCCTTAATGTAGTATTGTATCTTAAATGTGATATTGTAAGTCATTAATTTTGTTGACTTTCTAAATATATTTTTTCTTACCTTAGTATAGTATAGTAGTATCGTATGCCGTTATAGAACAAAACTAATGCTACACTATGTTATATATTTATAATCAGGAAATGCAGGGCTACTCAAAACTATAAAAAAATACAGGGTGTCCCATTTGAAATATTGAAGATGCATTTTATTGGGCACTCCCTGTATACAAAATTTGGTCTGCTGCTACACTGTTGGTCGGTACAGATTAAATAATTCAACTTTTATTCAAACTTTTTTTGTATTCCCGAAATTAAGGAAAATAAGTGGGGGTCAAAATATAATGTGAAACCCTGTACATAATTTAAGAAAAAAAACCAATCGGGCTATATCACAACAACAAAACGTTTTCGGAATCCATGTTTCATCATCAGTGTCCTAAAAATATATAATCACTTTAATTAAAAATAAATTAATTAAAATAAAAAAAAATAAATAAAAAATTTCACGTTCTTTTTTAATTAAAGTGGTTATATACTTTTTAGGACACTGATGATGAAATATGGATTCCGAAAACGTTTTGTTGTTGTGATATAGCCCAATTGGGGTTTTTAAATTGTATACCTTTTATAAAGAATTTTATTAAATTTTTTTATCTTGTATGACTTAACGTTTAATTGGTTGCCTTTTTTCAAATATTGCTGTGTACCAATATGGTTCACAAATTCGTATTGGCAAATGCTTGGCAGTCAACCTGTTAACTAAAAAAAATATATGTAAACCTAGTTTTGAAAATTATATATAGCTACTTGTTGTGTCACTACACGTAAGAATTACATGTAACTTACTCTCGTAGGATTAAATATCGATATTCAAACTAGTTTTACTACAATTATAGCAATTAAAGAACTAAACTGTTCTACAATTTACTTTAACGAAAAAGAAATTTGTTTATAAGACTAACGAATAACCTGTTACCAGGTCAAGGCTAATACACGGTAATGAAAGAAAAATCCAAGATACCATTAGTCCATTATACCTCTTTGTATAATATATGTTGTTATATTAATTTGTGGAATTTACTATTATTTAAATGAGAAGTCACCATAAATAATTATGCGAAAATTAAAAAAGTATTGTATTACGTTCACCATCAAAAACACACATCTTTGCATTTTACACCAGATAATAGTCTTAAAGTGCTTAAAATAAAACAGTAATATTTATGGATAATAAGCAGTTTTATTTTTACTTAGTTTAGGATTTTTATTAAAACTCCTTATTTTATAACTGTTTTGTATCAACCAAATTGGCTATTAGTGAAATAATAGTATCTAACAACAATTTATATTAATTACTATTTACGTGGGAATAAGCCACAATTAAAGATAAAAATACGTTTATTGACGTTTCAATTTCTACTTCGGAAATATACCACTTAGACCCATTTGTAGTACCATGAATTCTCCTTGTAGTGAACTATCAAAATTTTTATTAAATATTTTAAAACCATTTACAAATAAAAATGACACATTCATAAAAAATACACAACATTTTAAAATAAATTATCAAATATTGAATTTAATTCAAATAATACTTTGGTAAGTTTTGACATAAATAGTTTATTTACGAATGTACCATTAAATAAGACTTTAAGTATAGTCAAGACAAAATTAGAGAGTGATGATTCATTGGCAACTAGAACAAGACTAAACATATCGGCTATAAGGAATTATTAACATTATGTACTGATAATACATATATTTTCAACTAAATAATAAATTCTATAAACAAAATTTTGGTCTAGCAATGGGCTCTAGTTTATCTCCATTCTTAGCCGATATATTTATGGAAGATTTTGAAACAAATATCATTTCTAAACAAAATTTAAAACCCACAGTATGGTGGAGGTATATAGATGATGTATTCTCAATATGGCCTCATGGATCAGAGTTGTTGGACACATTCATAAATGATATAAACGATAAAGAAGAGACAATAACATTTACCATGGAAAAGGAATATAATAACAGGTTACCTTTCCTGAATGTTTTACTCTCTAAGAACGATACTGGATATGAGACTCAGGTGTATATGAAAACCACAAACACCAATAGATATTTAAATTTCAAATCAAATCGCAATATTAATGTAAAAAAAGGGACTAATTAAATCCTTATACGCTAGAGCCAAAATTACTTGTTCTAACGAAAATTCGTTCTTGGAGGAGAAACATTTGTTAACATCTGTTTTATTAAAAAATGATTATTCTTTATGAATAAGGAATTTTCAACAATCGATCGAATAGAACAGAACAACTTAGAACGAGATCCTACAGCATACACAAGAAATAATATGAGGAAAATAACAATACCGTACATAAAAGGATTATCAGAAAAACTTAAAAGGATAGGAAATAAATTCACATTTCAACAACATTCAAAACAACAAACACGTTGAGATCTATTTTGTCCAAAACCAAACCTAACAATGAACAAGAAAGGACAAAGAATTGCATTTATAAAATACCTTGTGAATGCGATCAGTTTTATTTAGGTGAAACATCAAGGCCATTAAATGTTTGAATAAGTAAACATCAATCTTAGATTAAAAATAGAGAATTTGATAGATCTCAAATATGTAAACACGCATGGGATAATGAACTTAGGGTTCAATGGAATAATTCAAATGTAGTCCTAAAAGAAACGGATGGTAAAAAAGAAAAATCAAAGAAGCGGCTCTAATTATGCTAAATGAGGCCAATTGTGTCGCAAATTCCTCGGCAGAATGTAGTAGGATCTGGTTACCAATATTGAAAGAGGAAGTTATTAATAAGAAAATAACAGTATTAGTAAGTCAGTAACATATAGAGGATACATCATTTATGTTTTTTAAATAACGAAACATATACAATCAGAATTTTGTGTTTATTGTAGGTAAACTAAATACACGAACAAATACTTACCATGTCGGGATAGTATTATGAGGTTTTTTTCCTGGTTTTTCCCTCATAATTTACTATGGAATCACTAACAGGAGAATTTTACTGTCATCATGTCACGTGTTTGTCTTTTTAAAGACGAATTACATGCTATGATTTTTTTCTGACGGATATTCTCAAGTTAAAGTTGATTTCATGTAATCGAATGAATTATCTTATAAGTAAAGTCGTCCCAGGAGCGCAACTCAACAATATTGGCAATATCATTTTAAAGTCGTCTACTTTAAAATGCATAATGTATGTCTGAATTGTCAATATAAATGAGTCAGATAAAATTAAATTATTAGAAGAATTTTTCACTATGTAACAAAAAACAAAATTTGTTTAATTTACTGTTTGTATTTTGAGAACGATTTCCGAAGTGGAAATTGAAACGTCAATAAACGTATTTTTATCTTTAATTGTGGCTTAATCCCAGTTAAATAGTAGTTCATTTAAACATCTTTAAATTTGTTACTATCTGAAATAATATTAAAAGATAAGAAAAATAATGCAGAAACAATTCCAAGATATAAGAAGAAATGTAAATCGATAGCGCATGCAATCATATCAGCTGTCCAGCCAAGATCTTTTTTATCGCCACTTCATATTACTTTGGCTGTATGTTTCATAGGAAATTTGGCTCTAAAAAAGTAACAAATATATGTCATTCTTTAGGCTTCTGTGCTTCGTACAAAGACGCTACGTTATACGAAGCTTAAGCAACTTTTACAGCTGCACCAGAAATAAAACCTGGCACTTTCATTCAATTTGTGCATAATAATGCCGATTTCAATGTCAACACTATTGATGGAAAGAGAACGTTCCATTATATGGGAAGCATTGAAATAGTTACTCCAAGAGATGGTGTACAACCTCGACGACCTATCAAGCGTCTGAAGACACTACCACCAGAATCTGAATTTATCAAACACGGAAATATCCCTCCGCAAAGATATTCAGCTTCTACAGGTTTAGGATTTCCCAAGATAGTAGTTAATTTATCTGAAATTGAACCGGATATCAAGAAATTTACTACAAATGGGCAATTAAATATTTTGTGGACGTATTAGAAAATCAAAAATAATAACAAATTTCTCGGATGGAGTGGATTTATGAATTTATTAATTAATTAATGCACATGATTTTGATGTGTCATTGATAACTTTTTTTTGCCTTTTATTAATGCAGTTCAACAATTTACACAACTGTGAAAAGTTCCGTAGATAATGCTAAAGAATTGAATATGAGAATATACCTTTATACATGAAAGCACGGGATATTGCTTCTGCTGTGCATTTATCTGATGAAGTATTAGTTGTTGTGAGGCTAGGCTCTTTTCATACTCCTATGTCTTACATGGAATCCATTGGTTATATTATGGCTGGAAGTGGGATAAAAGAAGCTCTATCTACCATATATGCTGAAAATACAATTGATCACATGTCATCTAGACATGCGTATGCTAGAGCAGTACGTGCGCATACTTTATTACAGCAAGCGTTATTACAATTGATTTTTAAAATCTTATTTGATATAGACAACAATTTAATATATTTAAATAAACAGATATTAACCTAATAATTTTTTTTCTTTTCATTAGTCGTAATTAATTACCTTATTTTTTTAAATGTACACAATAAAGTACGTTTCATTTATCTCGGCTCCCCCTCCACGTTTTTCTAACTATTCGAGATCGCTACTGCTATTTTTATACACAGGTTTCTTTGAAAAATGTTCCTTATATTTAACATATAAATAATAAAAAACACTGTTCAAAGTGAATATATATAATATATATATATATATATATATATATATATATATAATATATATATAGAATATATATATATTTATATTTAATGGCTATACACCCCAGCGTGGGGTTAAACCGCAAATGCTTTCTAGATCCTATTTCTTAAGTGGATCAGTCTTTTTGTTTATCTTATCTTCTTGACAATATCTCTCCATTTTTTCCTGTCTCTAGTTCTTCCTCTCCATTCACTGACTCCTGCCCTTTGGAGGTCTTCTTCAACTTCTTGCAGCCACTTTGATCTCGGTCTTCCCCTTCTCTTTCTTCCTCCTGGATTCCATTCTATCATTGCGTATGTCACTGCCTCATCGCCTGCTCGCCAAATGTGACCTAACCATCTAACTCTGCATTGCTTTATTTTAGTTACGATGTCTTCCTTAAGTTCTTCCTTAATTTCTGCATTTGTTCTGCTTCTATATTCATTTTGCTCTGTTCTGATTGGTCCTAGTATGGTTCTCATAATCTTTCTCTCTGCAATTCTTAAGTCTTCTTCATCTTTTTTAACCATCGTCATTGTTTCCCCTGCATATAATAATATTGGTCTAATTATGGTGTTATAAATGCTCATCTTGCTTTTTTTAGTCAGTGTTTTGCTTTTAAGTAATCTTTTGTTTGCAAAATAAGCTTTATTCGCTGCTAATATTTTTTCTTTTATTTCGGATTTCCTTTCTCCGGATTTACTTATTGTAACTCCTAGGTATTTGAAGCTATTCTACTTCTTCAAACTCGGAACTTCCTATTTTGATTTTTTGCTTCATTGGTTTTTTCCCTAATCTTAAAATTTTTGTCTTTTCTTGATTTAATCTTAGCCCCATTACCTCCCCTTTCTCTCGTATTTCTTCAAGCATTTCTTTCATTATTTTTCTGTTCTTTGCAATAATAGCAATATCATCTGCATATGCAATTATTTGACCACCTCTTGTTCTGAGATTTACTTTATTTATATTTCGCAGTACATATTCTAATGCTAGATTAAATAGCGTTGTTGATAAGGCATCTCCTTGTTTCATCCCTTTATTTATACTGAATTCTTCTGTCTCTCCTCTTTGTGTCTTTATGCTTATTTTTGTAGTTCTCATTGTCATTTCTATTAATTTTCTGAGTTTATGTGGAATTTTTAATTTTTTAAGTGCTGTCATTAATACGTTCCTTTTAATTGAATCAAATGCCTGTTTGAAGTCTATGAATAACATTTCCAATTCTAATTTATACTCGTTTGCTTTTTCCATTATTTGTTTTATTGTGTGTATTGCATCTATTGTAGATCTTCCTTCTGTGAATCCACATTGGTACTGTCCTACTGTCTTCTTTGTGATCTTTGATAACCTCTTTTTTATTATTGATGTCAATATTTTATATGTTGTATTTAGTAATGTTATTCCTCTATAATTTTCACAAATTTGTTGGTCTCCCTTTTTATGTACTGTTATGATCTGTCCTACCTCCCAGTCACCTGGCATTTTCTCTTCTCTCCATATATTTTTCAATGGTGCCAGTATTTTTTCTCTTAGTTCCCTTCCCCCGTATTTTATTAGTTCCATATTAATTCCATCTTTACCTGGGGCTTTTCCATTTTTGCTTCTCTGTATTACTTCATCCAATTCCTCTAATGTTGGTTCTTTTGAAATTTCGATGTCTACTTCATTTGCTTCTTCTTCGTGTCCTGTTTCCTCCTCGTCATGCATTTCTTTTTCTGTTGTTTCCTCCGTCAAGAGCTCTCTGTAGTAATCTCTCCATACTTGCTTGTATTCTTGGTCCTCTATTATCACTATTTCCTCTCTATTTTTTATTCCGTTTGTTTTGCCCTTGTATTTTTTGTTTTGTTCTTTAATCTTTTTGTAAAAACTTTTCGTATTTCTGTTTGTTCTTTCCTGCTCTATTTCCTGCATTTTTTTGTCTACCCATCTTCTTTTATTTTGCCTTATTACTTTCTTAGCATTCCTTCTTAATTTTTCATATTCTTCTCTGTCTTCCTCTTTATCTGTTCTTAGCCATTTATTTCTGGCTTGCATTTTTTTTCCTGTTATTTCTCTACATTCTTGATTATACCATTCGTTTCTTGTTTTAGCCTGACTTTTACCTATCTGCATATTTGCACCTTCTTCTATTAATTTTTTGATCGTCTCCCATTCTGTGCTTATATCTTCTACTTTATATTTCTCTTTTATTTGAACTGTTACTGCCTCTTCATATTTTTTTCTTACTTCTTCATTACTCAATTTATTGACATTCCACTTTTTATGTTGGTTTTTTTGTTTTGTTCCAATTTTAACTTTTTGTCTTATAATGGCTGTGACCATGTAGTGGTCTGAGTCTGCACACGCACCTCTGAACGTTCTTACATCTTTTATTGACGATTGTTTTCGTTTATTAATCATTATGTGATCAATTTGACTATATGTTTTCTGATCCGGTGACCTCCATGTTACCTTATGTATTTTAGGGTGTTTCAAATTTTGTCGAACTTATTAACAAATTTGATCTTGTTGCTAGGTTACATAGTCTTTGCCCATTGTCATTCGTGTTTTGGTGTATTGTATGCTTTCCTTCAATTGGCTGTAAAAAGTCCTCTTTTCCAATCTGGGCGTTGAGGTCTCCCAGTACAAATATGACATCTTCTTTGGGTATTTTTTCTATCTCCTCTTCGACCTTATCATAAAACATTTCTTTTTCGTCTGCATTGCTTGTTTCTGTGGGGGCGTATAAATTCGAGACTGATATATTAAATGGTTTGCTGTTGACTCTAACATAGGCCATCCTTTCGCATATTGGCTTGAAATTTATAATTTTCTCTCTTAGGTGACTAAGTATCATGAATCCCACGCCTTTTTGCCCTTGCTTCTTTCCTCCTGAATATAACATTGTAAAGTCTTGTTTGTCAATCTGTCCCTGTCCCTCCCAGCGTAATTCTTGCAGTGCTGCAATATCTATTTTATACTTTTTGAGTTCCTTTCCTATTTCTAGCATTTTTCCTGGAGCTAGCATAGTTCTTATGTTCCATGTGCTCATTTTCAACTCTTTATTTTTTTTGTTCTGTTGTCTTCTTCCTTTATTTTTGTTTTCTTGTCCATTTTTCTTTATTTCACTTTTGTTGTGCCCGGGTTTATCTGCAGTTATTTCCTGTGAAAATATATGGTGAAACATAAATTTTTTAGAATAATGTGTTTAAACAATAAAAAAACAGAGTGCACAAAAAAATTTTGGGTAGTAAAAAGCCCCCAGCGCTCCACACAAACACTTTCTAGAAAATACAGAGAGGGAAGAGTTAAAATCCCGTGATTTTTGAAATAGCTATTGCAATGTGTAAATTTACTTAGACCAAAAAGATACCGT
The DNA here is from genome assembly GCA_918026665.1 of Diabrotica balteata. Taxonomy (NCBI): domain Eukaryota; kingdom Metazoa; phylum Arthropoda; class Insecta; order Coleoptera; family Chrysomelidae; genus Diabrotica; species Diabrotica balteata. The sequence continues at coordinate 44,293,523 of OU898284.1, forward strand.
GTTGCTCTTTTTTGTAATTTAAAAATAACATCAGATAGGGCAACTGTACTAGAACCCCAAAATGGAAGGCAATATCGAAGATTAGACTGGAACAAAGGAAAGTATGTTATTGAGGAAGATAAATTCACTTCCTTCGAAATAGATCTTATTGCATAGCAGGTTGAGGCTAGTTACTTACTTAACAAATCGATAAGGGACCATTTAAGGTTGCTGTCTATAAAAATATCAAGAAATTTTACAGAATCAATTATACTTATCTGGCTATTATTAAGAAGCAAGGGTTAAAGAGCGCCTTTATAGGATAATTCTACTGTCTTATCTACGTTAAAAGAGACTAAATTACGAGTCGGACAAGGTTTTTATTTTAGTGAATCAGAACTTATAATTGCATGAAGAGTTGCAATATTAGACTTCTTACAGGAATACTGGTATCATCAGCAAAAAAAATCCATCGATTTTTAAGTTAGTGATGTCATTTATTAAGATAAGGAAAAGTAGAGGACTCAGTACTGAACCTTGTTATACACATACAATGATTTTGTGACTAGAGTCAGTATCATTTGCTCTAACTAGTTGTTTCCAATTCGTCAAGTAAGATTGGAACCAATTCAAAAAAATACCATGAATTTCGTAGAAATTTAGTTTGTTTATCAAAATATCGTTATTTACACAATCAAAAGCTTTGGCATAGTAACAAAAAACAGGAGAAGTATAAAGATTATTGTTTAGTGCTTGATAGACCTCATGTATTACAGAAAACATCGCTGGTACATTTATTAGATAAAAGCCGAACTGGCTTGTGATAAAATGTTGTTTTCAACGAAATAGGATCTAAGTCTGGCTTTTATAAGTGTCTCAATAATTTGGGATAGGACCGGTAGTAAGGCAATAGGTATATAGTTGTAGCTTCTATTTTCACTGACCTCTGCCGTTTTTTGTTTTTTGTTTTGAATAACTTCAATAACTGTAATTTTTTAGCTACATAATATGCGCGGTAGTTTGCAGGATGGCTTTACCCACAATAAACATATTTTGGTTTATCTTCTGGTGGTTTTTGGCACCTTTAGTAAGGGTGTTTACCAATACATTTTACACATATTCGCTCCTTTTTACAGTATTTCCACGTGTGTCCGTAAGCCTGGCATCTTTTACATTGTGGGACTAATCTGGAACTCCTTAATGGCTCGATTTCAACCCTCATACTAAGTATGTCTGTTATGCCGTAAATTCTATTTATATCTTCATCATATCTTAATGTTAGGATGAACATATTTATATTCTACTGTACACCCAAATAATGCAGCTAAATTAGGAAGCGCTATTTTAATTAAAGATAACATCATGAGGAATTAAAATATGCAACTGAGCACATACAAGCTACAAGAGTCTATGTGAAGATGAAAACACATACCTTTAATATAAGTTCAATATATTTGTCCTCCTAGACACTCCATTAAAAGAAAGCAATATAAGAGTTTATGAACACTTTAGGAAAAAGATATATCATCGGTGGCGACTTTATTGCAAAAAATACCCACTGGGGCTCTTGGCTAACTACAACTAAAGGAAAACAACTATTGTCAGCTGTTAAGGAACAAAAGGGTGAAGTAATCTTTACTGGTAGACCAACATACTGGCCTACCGATAGGAACAAAATTCCAGACCTGATAGATTTCTTTATTTATAAAAATATCTCAGCTAACTATCTGGATATCAATGACGGCTGGGACATGAACTCTGATCACTCACCGATAGTTTTAACTATGAGTGATATAGTGGTTAAAAAAGAGTTCAATCCAATATTGGCTAATAAAAAAACTGACTGGGGGAGCTTCAAAATAAACCTTGAACACAAAATTAAGCTTGCTGTGCCATTAAGAAACACGAGGCAAGTTGATGACGAATTGGCAGCTTTGGAAAATATTCTCAAAATAACTTCTAGAATAAAATAAAACAACTATCCAAAAGAAATCAGAGAACTCATAATAGAAAAATGGTAGTTAAGAAAAAAATTGCAGCAATACAAAGCTCCACTAGACAAAACTAGTCTAAATAATGCTACACAAAAACTAAAAAGGGAGATACAGAATATAAAAAATTCAACAATTAAATTTTTTTTTAGCAGCTGACCAGATCACAGAATATTCGTTATGGAAGGCAACCAAAGGAATGAAAAGACCAATTATTCATTCTTCTCCTATCAAGTTGAAAAACGGCAATTGGGCTAGAAGTAACGAACAGAAAACAGAACGATTTACAGATCATTTAGAAAGCACATTTAAACCTAACGACAATGATGGTGAAGAACTGAGATGGGAAGAATCATTCCAAACTGAAGAAAGAATAACGTTGACATCACTTAGATAAGTATCAATAGAGATAAATGAGAATATAAATCTTAAGAAAGCTTCAAGGTACGATCTCATAACAGGAGAACTATTAAAAAATCTACCACGAAAAGCCATAGTTAAGCTGACACACCTAATAAATGCTGCTTTTAGATTGAGATATGTTCTTAGACTCTGGAAAGTAGCCAAAGTGATTATGATCGCCAAACCAGGTAAATCTCCTAATGAAGTGACATCCTATCGACCAATGTCACTCCTTCCGCTAATGTTAAAACTATTTGAAAAACTTCTATTGAAAAAGAAGTCTGGTATGACGGGTAAAACTATAAACTAAGAATGTTTATGCTTAAACAGTATTCAAAAATCTTGAAATCGTACATTGCGAATATATTTCAGAGTAAAACAAGAAGAAGTGTACACCGACTTAAGGAAGATCAAAGCTGGCGTGCCACAAGTGTGTAAGGTTTGGTCCTGTACCTATTGTATACGTGTGACATTCCAGAGCTAGAACAAAATACTATTGCCACCTTCGCGGATGATACAGCCATACTAGCGATAGGAGACACTAGCGAATATGCGACTGATAAGTTGCAACTATCAGTAAATAAAATTAATAAATGGACCAGAAAATGACGAATAATATTTAATGAGACTAAATCTGCACACATTAACTACTACTACTACTACTAAGGATTTCCACAGTTTTCACTGTCTTCCTTCACTCAACCGCTTTCGCCAATTTTCCCTGTTATTCCAGTCTGCATTTCGCAGGGTTCTTTTCTCCATAGCCTCGTCGATTTCGTCTCTGAATGATCTTCGGGGTCTTCCTCTCTTTCTTCTTCCGATCGGGCTCCATTCTCCGCTTAATGTCTGCGTTTTCAATTCTGTCTCTTTTTCTGTCTACAGCTTCTCCTCAGGAACTCCATTTCTACTGCTCTATATTCTACCTCTATTTCTCTTGTTTATTGTCCAGTTTTCGGACCCATATGCCGGGATACATCTTGTCAGGGTATTATATATTCCCTTTTTTGTCTTTATCGTAATGTTCTTATAACACAGCACCGAATTTAGTTGTCTTATACAGTTTCTTGTTTGTCTTAGTCTGTTGTTTATATCTTCTGTTGTTCCCTGGTTCGATATTATGGTTCCTAAATACTTGAATTTATCTGTTCCATTTACTTGTCTTCCCTCGTCTATCTCTAGGTTTCTCATATCCTTATTTTCTGTTGTTAGGTATTCGGTTTCCTCTAAGTTTATTTCCATTCCGTTGTTTTTATATTCTTCTTCTAGTTTTCTGAGCATGAAGCTGAGATCTTCTTCATCTTGTGCGATGACTACTTGATCGTCGGCAAAACTTAAGGTGTATAGGTATTCGTCTCTTAGTGGTATGCCCAATTCTTCGCACTTTCTCCTCCATGGTTTGAGTGTCTTTTCCAAGAATATTTTAAACAGAGTAGGGGACGTAGCACAGCCTTGCAGAAGTCCTTTTTTGTCGTCTTAAATGGATTGTAGGCTTTATTTCTACATTTAATAGCTACTTTGTTTTCTTTGTACAGTGCTTTAACTGCTTTTATTAGTGTTTGTCGGATTCCGAGATCATTCATTGCTTCCCATAATTTGACTCTAGGTATTAAGTCGTATGCTTTCTTTAGATCAACAAACGCCAGATAGACCGGTCTAACTTTTGCCATTTTCTTCTCTATCAGTTGTTCTAATGTGTACGTATGATCTAGGCATGATTTTCTTACTGTGAACCCTGCTTGGTCTTCTCCAATTTTTCCTATTATTTCAGTTTCTAGTTTTTCTTTGATAATTTTTCCGTAAAGTCTACCTACCGACGATATTATACTAATTTCTCTGTAGTTTTCACATTTTTTCCTGTTTACTTTACACATTAACTTTACAAATAAAAAAATAGATAATTTCCCACCCGAATTCCTTATGCAATATTAGCAAAATACTTGGGCATCACCCTAGACGCGAAGCTACGCTGGAAAGTCCATGTCAAAAAGAAAAGTGGGGAGCTTGATATTGGATATAAGAAATTGTATTGGCTGATTGGAAAAGGTTCATAAAACATTATCATTTCATAATAAATTATCCATCTACAAGCAAGTACTGAGGTCAATATGGGTATATGGGTGCCAACTCTGGGGCTGTACCAAAGCTAATAATCTATATATTATCCAGAGATTTCAAAACAAAGTACTGAGAATCATTGTTGATGCTCCTTAGTATATCCGTAAAAGCAACCTCTACCAGGACCTGGATATTGAAACTGTGATCGAAATAATTAGAAGAACAGCAGCAAGTCACGAGCAGAGAAGACTTATAAGAACAAAACCATTTGAGTTAGTGTAAATGTGTAACAGTTTAGTGTAAAAAGCAGAGTATAGTGCTGTAAAGTTATTACATGTTAGTTGTAGTGCATTAGTTGATAGATAAAAATAAGAGTAAGCCATAGGGTAAGCCCTTAGATTAAGGTATATGCTGTTTATTAGGTTAGGTCAGAAAGTAACTGATAATTGGTCATTTGTGAACAGATAGCAGTATACAAACACCGCACAGGTGTTAATAAACAAAAAATAATAAAAAAAAATAGTTGTAGACATTAGATTTATTATAACCCTTCTGAAGAGGAATAATAATGGCTGTCTTTAGGCACTCTGTAAATATACTTTTTTCAAAAGAATCGTTAAATAGTGAGACCAGTACTTCCAACACATTATTTGGGAGATTTAAGAAAATTTTTATGGATAACCCATCAGTACTCAGGAAGATTTGCTTTTGATACTACTGATCGTTTGGATCAGATTAGATTTATCAAATGGTCTTATAAAGAATAAATTTGAGACCTTTTTTTAAATTGGGAAGATAGGAAATAGGATTTTGTTGTGGCAAAATAGCTAATGTTGTATTTTTACTCACATTAACGAAGTATTCATTTAGATTGTCAGGTTTTGGAAGAGAAAATATTTGAGCTGTGTTAGTTTTATTTCGAAGGTCGTTTAGTATGGACCAAGTTTCCCTTGCAACATTTTTAGAGCTTAGCAGACGATTAGAATAGTACATTTTTAAGGTGTTTTGATAGATTCCTCTGTACTTGGAGATATATTCAGTGACAAGGATATTGGTGTAAATTTCTTGATGTACAGTAGTGAACGCATATTCTTGGCTAATATGCGGATACCCTTGGTAGTCCAGGGTTTGTGATCTTTTGACTTAATTATAATTAAAGGAAATGTCTTATTGAAAATACACAAGCTTATCTAAAAAATCACTGAAATTATAGTCCACGACCACAAAGGGAAAGTGTCACCCAGAAGTCAAGCACACATTTTTGAATTTACGGAAGATCTGAGCTGAAAAAATCCTACCTTAACGTTGGGATTTTGAGGATTGTTTGTTAAGAGTATTAAACTTGGTAGGTATACACTATCTATATCATGAAAAACATGATACGTTTAATATGTTTAAAAAAGTTAGAGAAGTAGCTGGTCTTTATCATAAGAAAACTCCACATACTATAAACGATTTGTCGGGAAAAATGATAATAGACGAACATGAAATTCGAACAACCTGGTGTAATTATATAAGTGAACTGTATAATGATGAAAAACCCGAAGAACCGGAGACTTTAGTTGAAGGTGAAGGACCAGAAATACTAAAATCAGAAATACTGCATGCTATAAAGTTAGCAAAGAACAAGAAAGCCGTTGGCCCTGATAACATACCGACAGAGATGTTAAAGCTTATAAATGAGGAGAACATTGGAATACTGGTCAAACTTTTCAATGATGTTTATTCGACTGGTGATATCCCTGAAGATTGGTTATTAAAGTCCGAATTCATAACACTACCAAAAAAACAACGTCCGAAAAACTGTAGCGATTATAGAATGATAAGCCTTATGAGCCACACTTTGAAAATATTTCTACGCATCATCCACAGTAGAATCAGAGATAAATGTGAAGAAGATCAGGATGAAACACAATTTGGCTTCAGAAATGGACTGGGAACTCGGGATGTCCTCTTTGCACTAAATGTATTACTGCAGAAATGTCGAGATCAAAGGAAAGACGTCTTTGCTGTATTTATTGACTATGAAAAGGCCTTTGATCGAGTACAGCATCACAAATTAAGTACAATATTAAAAGATAAAGGAGTTAATATCAAGACATATGATTCATAGAAAAGTTATACTGGCGTCAAACAGCGACAGCTTGAATAAACGGAAAATCAACAGAAATATGTAAAATACAAAGAGGTGTCAGACAGGGTTGTATACTATCCCCACTGTTATTTAATTTATATTCAGATAGAATATTTAAAGAAGCGCTGCATAATTTGGAATGGGGCGTAAAGGTAATGGAATTCTGATAAATACAATCAGATATGCAGACGATACAGTTATTTTAAGTGATGACATGAATGGATTACAATGCCTTTTAAATGCCATTTATACAGTGGGAAGAGAGTTTGGCCTAAACATAAACTGTTCAAAAACAAAACACATGGTGTTTAGCCGTTTAGCACATCAAGATGCACGATTATATGTTGATGGTCATATAATTCAGAGAGTGTCCAGTTTTAAATATCTTCTTTGCCATATTACTGAACTAGATACAGATCAAGAGATAAAATGTAGAATCGAGATAGCCCGCACGACATTTTTAAAAATGAGTCATATCATTCTTCTGTAGTGATAACTGGCAACTTCAACTTCGAAAGCGCATGGTTAAATGCTACATTTGGTCAGTCCTCTTAAACGGTGTTAAAGCATGGACATTAAAAATATCCACCATTAATTGTCTCGAGGCCTTTGAAATGTGGCTGCACAGACGTATACTACAAATTCCATGGACGGCTATGCTGACAAATGTGGCAGTCCTTGAGACTGCCTACATCAAATGTAGAAAGATGGCCTATTTTGGGCACGTAGTAAGGGGAGATCGATATAATGTTCTTCAACTTATTATGATGGGTAAAATCGAAGGACGCAGAGGAATTGGTAGAAAGCAGGCCTCTTGGTTGAAGAATATCAGATAGTGGACAGGAATAAAGAAAGCTGAAAAACTCTTTAGAATAGCTCGAGACAGAGACAGTTTCGCTATGTTAATCGCTAACGTCAAGGGGACTTGATAGGGCACGTTAAGAAGAAGAAGGTATACACTGCTTCATGGCAATCGAGTTTTGCATTAATAATTGTAAAACGTACATCAAGTGGTGAGAAATCTGAGACAATATAATTAATTATGGTAGATGTTGTTTTAGTAATTCTTGTAGGAGAATTAACCTTTAACTAATATTATCAATTTTATAACCAATGCACTTTTATTTATAGGCTCTGCACATTCTTGTGTGAAGTTAATATTAAACAAATATTTTAAAATATTAATATTTGATGTTAATATATGATATATGGGAAAACGTTTTACAAATATTCTAGTAATGTAAAATGTAAATAGTTGTAGATTATTCAAGTATTAAAACTGTCATAATAATAATTTTAAAAATGACAAGTACGTGAATATATAGGTGCAGAACTATGAAATATATGGATGTATTTTCATCATTACCTTTCCATAATTATTCGTATCTTAACGATGCATTTTTAATATGAGGTTTGTAATTAGCACGGTATCTCAAGATCACCTATATAACTCTATTTGAATGTCAAATTTTCAATGATAATTGAAAGTAATTGGTTAACTGTAAAACAGGGACTGTTAAATATGTTATTATGTTTTACCATGATTTTTAAAGCGAAGTTTTTATCCTGGCGTTGTATTACTTCTTTTCTTTATAGTAAAATGTTGAGGCAAGCGTCACGGAACTAGCGCTACAACATGGCGTCGTCAGGGGTAGCGTCATAGAATAGCCGTTTTTGACATCGATTTACTACTCTCAATCGATTCGTTTGTAGTTATCATATATTTACTCTAAAGCAAGTTTAAATAAAAATTAAGAAAGCGAAAGAACAATGGTTAAAAGAACAATGCGCAGAAACAGAAGAATACCAGAAATGACATGATAGTTTTAACAAACATAAAAAAATTAGAAAATTAACATACGACAATAGAACAAGAGAACCGAGAATGCTGAAAAATGCAAATAGGAAACTTGTGTTGAATACTAACGACAAATTAAAGAGATGGACAGAATACATCAATGAACTGTTCAAAGACAATAGAACAGAACATATGGAGATAGAAGTAGAAGAGGATATGGTTTTAAAAATATTAAAAGAGGAAATTAAAATGGCATTAAAAAACAGCAAAAATGGTAAAGCAGTAGATACAGTCCAGATCCCTATAGAAAGCTTAAAATGCACAAATGATGAAGCCTTAGACATTATAATAGACTTATTTACCTATACAAAACAGAACATATACCGAAACAATGGTTACTCCCCACCTATTGTGCTATCCCTAAAACTACAAACGCTAAATATTGTAGTGAATACGGAACAATATCACCAATAAGTCACATTCTAAAATTATTCTTAAAAATTATACATGGTCATATAAAGAAAAAACTGAAAGAAGGAAAAGATGATAATTAGTTTGGGTTCAGAAAAGGACTAGGAACCAGAGAAGTGTTATTTGCTTTTAATATGTTAGCTCAAAGATGCATGGATATGAATGTTTATGTGCATGTTTGTTACGTTGATTTTGAAAAAGCATTTGACAAAGTAAGACATAAAAAATAAATCCAAATTCTAAAGACAAAAAACATAGACTATAGGGACTTACGAATAATAACAAACCTCTACTGGAATCAAAGAGCATAAATCGTAATAGATAATGAACCCAGTTCAGAAATTGAAATCAGGAGAGGGGATAGGTAGGGATGTGTTATGTTCCCATTACTATTTAATGTATATAGTAAAGCCATTTTTGAAGAAGCATTACTATCTCAAAGTGAAGGAATAATAATTAACGGAAGATCTATTAAGAACATAAGATATGCACATGACCCCGTGATTATGGCAAGCTCTGCTGAACAACTTCAATTACTGCTAAACAAAATAAACAGTTTCTGTAAAAAATATGGACTAACAATGCATATCTTCTTCTTCAAGTGCCATCTCCGCGGTGGAGGTCGACAATCATCACAACTATTTGGACTTTTGAGACGGCTGCTCTGAAAAGTTCATTTGCTGTACATCCGTACCACTCTCTCAGGTTGCGCAGCCATGACCTTCTACGCCTCCCTATGCTTCTCTTTCCTTGGATCTTTTCCTATATAATTAGTTATAGCAAGGTGTATTTTCTCCATTAAAACTGAAACTGGAACAAACCATGAAGTGGAGATATCCAGGAGTGGCTAGTATATCTGTTGAATACAAAGCACGTGGTGTTCGTGTGTATTAAGGTATAAAAAATGCTAATTAAAAGCTTAAAAATTTTTATTTTAAAGAAGATCTTTTCGGAATTGAATCATTTCATCATCAGTTTACTAAAAGAGAGAGTAAAAATACCAATATTAAAAAACAAGTAAGTTAAAATTTAAATATATAAAAAGAACACGTTGGTTTTTTACTACTTACATAAAAAGTTGGTAAAAACATTGTATGGCCACATAAAAACAATGGAATGACATCCGTATTAAAAAACAATCCTCATGGTATTTATAAGGTAAATGCAATAGACTGTTAACTTGTTGATTAATAAAAACTGACAAGTGGGGCATCTTACATGACCCCCTGTAGCTGGTGAGGTTTTATCGACTTGAATTACCTCTGATCTGTGCTGGAGTCTAGGGCTAACTGATAGAACATAAAAAGATGCTATGAAAAATCAGTTAGTACCCATCAATGTCAAGTGAAATTATGTAGTAAGAGCAAAAGTCATTGTGCTTAAGGCTGTTTTACCAGTCAAAACACACAGCGATTTGAAATGGGCGTATCACTTACTTTTCCTCACTGCTTACGCCAGCCGACGACGGGTATAGCTGTTTTTGCAGTGGCGCCTGCCGGCGTGTGGTTTAATGACAACAAATGCATTATTCTCCATTCAAATTGCTTTTGTCGGGAATACCTTTTTTGTTTGATTATCGTAGATGTTTTCAAAACAATTATCACATTTTTAATTTATATGTCTTAGCTAAATATAGTATTGAATATAAATTTGTGAAAAGTGACTGCAAAAAACATCATGGTGTTTATTTATAATAAATTTAAAATAACATAAAAATATTATTATCAAAAAAAAAATACAATTTGTTGTCACAAACAAATAAACAATTTCGCAGTTATAGCTTGAAATTGATTTCAAATCAAACTATCTGACCGTACGTTCATGAGATTTGACGTCACGCAGCCGATAACGGTGAAACTAAATGCCAATGATGAGTAACACGTTTCACTATTAGATTTCAGTATTTTTTAGCAATTTTCTTCAAAGTTTGAACACGCTTTTCTCGATTATTACTGGACATAAAAAGGTGAAAAAAAAACCAACGATTACAGAAAAAAAAACTCTTTCAAGTGATGGGCGTAAAAAGTTTGGTTATAATAGAACGTTAAACTGTATAATCCGATATTTCAAAAGAACTTTCAAAAAATTAAAAAAGTAAAACGATCAGTTTTCAGATCAAATTTCGAGATATTTTGTTGGTAAATAACAGAGAAAACACTGTATCTAGGTTTTGGTGTACCGATAAAACAGCCTTTAAGTTTGTGAATAGGCCGTTTTTAGTGAAGAATTGTGTTTTGTGTGTAGTAGGATCAATAGCCATTTTTGGTATTTTAAAAAGGTGGGAGAATGTAAAACAATGAGTGACTGTGATATAAAATAAATTTGGTATACCAGTGAAGGCAAAATTTAAGTTCGGTAGTTGAAATTATTAAATCATTTTAAAGGCAATAAAAAGAATGTTATTACCTAATTGTTTCCTTGTATGAAGTAAGTATAGATAAAAGTTGATTTAAAATTTATGGAAGATGAATCGAGGAAAAAGGAATAAAAGAAAAAAAAAAGAAAAGGAAATAGGAGATGAATGTAAAGATGTAAGCTGGGGATACTGAAACTGATTGTGATAAGAGATTGGTAGATGTAAAGTGAGTATTTATAAGAAAACCTGTGTGATTAGTTAGATGGTAGCTATTGGAAAGGATGAGAAATTGGATATTTTAAAAGGGGGATGTTAGTGTATTAATGGTGACAAGAATAGAGTTAAGTATGGCGGATTATATAGGGTGATATTAAGCTATGGGAAAATAGAAAAAAAAGTAGAAGTAAGTAAAAATGGATGTGTAGTTAAAAGAAAGAAAGTTAGATCAGGATAATAATTGTCGATGAAGTGGAACGAAGTCTTTGTTAATGCTGGTGTGACGATTAACACAATTGGGGCTATTTTTCTTTTCCTTGACTATTTCAAAATCCTCAAAAAGGTGGCTGATTGTGTGATTGTGATATTTAAGATGATGGGAAAAAGAAGAAGTGTTCTCTAAGTTAGAATGTTCAATGGCCCTGATTACTAGAGATCTACAAGTTTTACCAATATAAATGGCATCACAGTCAGAACATTGAAGTTTATAAATTCCACTGCGTTTGCTGAAGTCAATAGAGAGTAAACTAAGTAAACTGATGATGGAATGATTTAATTCCGAAAAGATCTTCTTTAAAATAAAAATTTTAAGCTTTTAATAAGCTTTTTGTATACCTTAATACACACGAACACCACCTATTCCTCTCGATTGTCTTTACATTTTTCTTTTATTTCTTTCTGAAGCATGTTATATTGTTGTTGTTTTTTTGTTTAGTATGACCTTGCGTTTTCCTTGAGATTCTGTTGCTGCTTCTTCAATGTTTTTTTTAACCTTTAACTGGTGACCCTACTTTTAATTACATAAATGGTGACCATGAGTCTGAGCGACTTCTGGCCAAAAAAGATGTTTTTGTAAAACTGGCACCTCAAAAATGCAATAAAACAGTTTTTAATAATAAAACAATATTGTAATGTCATTTTTATTTAGAGAAAAAGAAAAAAATCAAACTGTAGGACTTATAACAAAAACAGAAAAAATGGTAACATGTTTTGTAACACAAAATTTTTAAAGTCATATTCCAAAAAAATTAAACATATACAAACAAATATAATATATGTATGTTTAAAAATAGGTACATTTTACATAAAAAATTGTTAAAAACAACATAATTGCAATTTTGCACAAAACCTGCAAATCACTAAAAACGTTAAAAATCTGTTCTGTCCTGGTACAATTTATACAAATTTTTCGAGAACATTGCAAACATATGGGTTTTTGACAAATTGTACATAAATATGCAGTCTTTCTTCTTAATTTGGATGGACCGATCTAGCAATATTTTCTTATTTCAAGCTTTTCTTCTTCGTTAGCCTTATTTTCGGGAATATCAAGAATACTTCCGACCAGTTCTTTCAGCTATCTTTGTAATGTTGGCATTTCATACCTTCTATGCAAATGTGAGGAAACGAGTTCATCGGTCAGGGTTTCTATAAATTTGAATCTAGTCCCATTAATTTTGGGAATCAAAGTAAACATAATGTATGAATTTACTCCACATATGTCTACTATTTTATAAAAAATAGCCATGGACCATCTACGTCTTCTGCGGCTACAGGAATATTTTACACACTTTTCATCCATCGCGTCTACACCGCCTTTGGCCAAGTTGTAAAAAGAATTTATTTCTGGTAGTCCATTATCTGCATCTACTTCTATGTAGTGATGATGCACGGAAGAAATTAATATCACAGCTTTATTTTTTTTAGTTGTACGGGATAAAAGTGTTAGGTCTTTGGTAAATCCATACAAAGTGTCGCCTTCATTACGATTTGGTCGCGGAAGGAACTGTGGAGAAATTTCTTTTTTATTTCTTCGCATTGTGCCAACGTAAGTGAGTTTATGTTGTTGTAGATGATGTACTAAATCAACTGAACTAAACCAGTTGTCGCCAGTTACATTTCTATTAGTATTGTAAAGATGTTTGACTAATCTTATAACTGCTTGAGTAGGTAGGCTCATTCTTCTTTCTTCATTAGTGAGGCTAAATCCATCTGAACCTTTCCCAGCATAAATGTAAGCATTATGTAAATACTCAGTTCGTGCATCAGTCATACATAAGATTTTTATCCCATATTTACAGGGTTTGCTGGGAATATACATTTTAAACACGTGGGAATAAATATCAACTGTTACAACTAATTATGCAAGGAAAGATTGAAGGTAGGCGCAGCATAGGTAGGAGAAGAATGTCGTAGTTGAGAAACCTCAGGGAGTGGTTTGCTTGCACTTCCATACAATTGTTCCGAGCGGCAGCGTCCAGGGTCAAAATTGCCATGATGATAGCCAACCTTCGTAGCGAAGATGGCACGTGAAGAAGAAGAAGATACATTTTAAAGCGACATCTGCCTCTGAAGCCTACCAGCATTTCGTCTACACACACATTTTTCCCAACCGTATATGCATCTTTTGAATTGCGTACAAATAAGTCAAAGAATTCTTGGATAGCAGCAGCTGAATTATCTCTTGCTCTTTGTTCTCGGTCCGAGGCATCGTCAAACCTTAAGGCGGCCATCAGTGTCAGGAAACGTTTTTGCGACATAGCTGCTCTAAATATAGACCGTCCTTTCCCGTTCGTAGTAAACAAACTTCGTATATCCTCATGATTTGATTTATAAATAGAAGTATAAAGAAGCAGTCCCAAGAAAGCTCTCAATTATATTTCATCAGTATCAGCCAACTCAGATTTTTTATATTGTTGATATTTTTGCCAAAAAGTTGCGAGTTTTTCGTTAGTTCTCTTAACAACAAGACTATACAAATCATGTGAAAACAATTTATTAAAATAATAAACGGGACTCGTTGCCTTTTCTACTTTTGAATGGATTGATGGGAGTACAACAATATTGTAAGCAGGCGTACGGACGTTTCTAGTTGGAAAAAATTTATTTCAAATCCTTTATAAAAGGTATATAATAAAATGCCCAAACGGGCTATCACAAATATATTACAAAACGTTTTCGGATTGTTAAATTCATCATCAGTGTAAACGAGGTATACATGCTATGAGCCACCAAAATATATGGGTCAAAACCCTTTATATGATATAAATTTACAGTTGTTGTACATTATATGTGGTTACAAATTATGATGTTTAAGTTACCGTTGGAATTGGTAACATGGCGACGTATGACCCTACATAGGTAAAATGGTACTGAGACGAAGTGTCTTCGAGGACCTGTTGATAACAACTCAGTTGTTATCAACATACAACATAACAACTGAGTTGTTATCAACAGGTCCTCGAAGACACTTCGTCTCAGGACCATTTTACCTATGTAGGATCATACGTCGCCATGTTACCAATTCCAACGGTAACTTAAACATCATAATTTGTAACCACATATAATGTAAAACAACTGTAAATTTATATCATATAAAGGGTTTTGACCCGTATATTTTGGTGGCTCATAGCATGTATACCTCGTTTACACTGATGATGGATTTAACAATCCGAAAACGTTTTGTAATATATTTGTGATAGCTCGTTTGGGCATTTTATTATATACCTTTTATAAAGGATTTGAAATAAATTTTTTGTGATATATGGTATACAGCCAGCTACACGAACTTGGATTCCTAGTGGATGTTTCTAGTTGGCTTCTTTTTACTCCACTTATGCCTATTCTTTCCATAGTAATAATTGCTGGAATTGGCACACTCTTCTTCATCTTCGCCAGATATCATTTCTGAGTCTTGTTACTGTTCATTTTCACTTAGTTCTTGTTCACTGTCCGTAAAATGATCACTTTCTATATAATTTCCTTCTTCCACATCATTATCACTAATGTCACTGTTCGCCTCATTATACCATTTTGTGCACACTTCTTCGAAATCAACGTCTAATACGCTTACAGCTTTACGAGAACTATCCATATTAAAATAACACTAATAGTGACCTTGCGTCTAGTAGACTCTGCGACGTAAATATTTCGAAAACGGGACGAGCGAGGTACCTCTCATTAACACGTTCGAATATACTCTAAAAGCTAGGAAGGTACACCGAATTACAGGTTACTACGTATTTCTGGCGAGTAGCGCAGACGCGTTAATAAACGTGCGGAGTCTGTGAGACGCATGTTCACCAGTTAAAGGTTAATTTTCTCCCAGCTCGCGTTACTATCTTCGATGTAGTCTATTTAATTCAGCTGTATCTTCTGTGTTAGCCTCATTTGACTTTTTTTTGTAGAGTCGTTCCACAGTGATTCTACATTTAATTTTTCCCCGGTGATTTCATGTAGAAAATATTTTGGTGTTATTTTCATTCTTATTTTTGCTAGTACTACTTTGTGTTCACTCCCTGCGTCTGTATATTTATACTTGAGCTTATGTATATTTATACTAAAGCTTATGATCGAAAAATTTGTTATTGATTCTCAGTTCGTTAAAAGCACAGAAATTAGCCATAAGTTCTCCATTTGTGTTGACATGGTTTTCATTAGATCTTTGTTTTACTCCTGGAACTATTTCATTTCCGATTCGTGCATTAAAGTCATCTATAAACATTAAGGGTTAATTAAGGGTTCTTAATTAATTAAGGGTTCTTCATGAGGTATTTCATCCAGGATGGTTTGCAATTGTTCGTAGAATGCCTCGCGTGCCTCCGTAGGTTTGCAGTCCTCGGGGCTATAGCTAGATACGACATTTAATTTTTGGTAGTCTATTGTGATATTTATCTATATTATTTTTTCGGAGATATAACGGCAGTTATGTTGTCTTAAAAAATGTTTATGGACAAGTATACCTACGTCCGCTCGTGCTCGTTATTCTTTCTTCACTCCCCTGTATGCTATAAAATATTGGTTATAGTCGCTTTGGCGACTATAACCAATATTTAAGCGTAAAAGCTTTGGCTTTTACCTTTCTTTTTGTACAAATATAATTTCATATAAATCTATTTCCATATAAATACAATTAGTAAAACATTTTTAAATCTTTCATATTTATAGTCACAGCGGAAGAGTACATTTATGTATCTAAAGAGGGGATAGCCGTTTGGTATATCTTCTTCTTCTTTAGATACCATCTCCTCTAAGGAGGTTGGTAATCATCACAGCTATTTTCACTTTTGAGATTGCAGCTCTGAATAAGTCGACGGAACTGCAATTATACCACTTTTTCAGATTGTTGAGCAAGGAGATGCGTCTTCTTCCAATACTTCGTTTTCCTTGTATTTTTTCCTGCATTATGGTTTGTAGCAACACATATTTATCCCCTCTCATAACAAGGCCAAGATACTGTAACTTTCTTATCTTAATCGTATTTATGATTCCCATTTCCTTTGTCATCTTTCTGAGGACCTCAACATTTGTTATTCGGTCTACTAAACTTTTTTTAATATTCTCCGGAAGGTCCACATCTCGAATGCTTTAAGTCGATCGCTCACCTGTTTCTTTAAGGTCCAGGCCTCCACCCCATACAGCAGCACCAAAAACACATAAGAACGTAATATTCTTATTTTGAGTTGTAAACTAAGGTCTCTACTGCATAATACTTTTTTTATCTTATTAAATGTTGCTCTAGCTTGTCCAATTCTCATTTTTATTTCTTCTGTATACTCGTTATTTTCATTAATAATTGTACCAAGATATCTGTATTTTTTTACTTTTCCTATTGGAACTCCTCTTATGTTTAAACTGTCTTGTTGTTGTGCTTTGGAAATTGTCATAAATTTTGTTTTATTAGCATTAAGCGTTAGTCCGCTTTCCTCACTAGCATATACTACATTATCTAAAAGTGTCTGTAGATCTTGTATATTCTCTGCAATTAGTATAGTATCATCGACATATCTGATATTGTTGATGGGTCTGCCGTTGACTTTTATTTCAATTGTTACATTTTCGAGTGATTTTTTAATTATTTCTTCCGAATATAGATTGAACAATAAGGGAGAGAGTATGCAACCTTGCCTTACGCCTCTTTTTATCTCTACTTCCTCCGAAAGTTCTCTGTCGACTGTGACTTTTGCTGTTTGGTTAAGGTAGAGATGAGTTATTATACTTAAGTCTTTTTTGTCAATGTGTTTCTCTTTAAGTAACTGTTTAAGACGGTTGTGTCGGACCTTATCGAACGCCTTATTATAATCAATAAAACAAACATAGAGTGGTTGGTTTACATCCATACATCTTTGCATGAGGACCTTAAATCCAAATAATGCCTCTCGTGTACCCATGGCATTCCTAAATTTAAATTGGGTTTGAGTGATGTCTTGTTCCACTTTTCTGACAATTCTTAAATGGATAATTTTTAAGAATATTTTTAGTGTGTAACTTATTAGACTAATTATACGGTGATCATTATATTCCCTTGCATTAGGTTTTTTTGGTAATGTAATAAATGTTGATTTGAGCCAATCTCTCGGAATAATACCCGTATTATATATAGTATTATACAGATTGAACGAAATAAATTCGGAACATAGGAATATAATGTATTTCGGCTCAATTCTGCTGTAGCTGGTTGGCCAACAAAAGATTGTCAAATAATTATATTATAAAAAATCCCATACTTAAGCGGGCTGCTGGATTCTGAACTCATAAAAATTGAAAGCTACACATAAATCTACGATTTTATTATGCTGTCAAACCAGTTATAGTCCAGGAAATGTAGCATTTCACCTCGCAATTTTTTCGTGCGGCGTGGATTGACTTGAAATTTAACAGAAGGTAGGTAATAGCCTAAGGATCAAAATCTATATCGAACCAAAGTGCGCCAAAGCCTAGGGGGTGGTTGCCACCCCATCTCCGGGGTGAAATTTTTTTTTACGTTTTAACTACAGGTTTCGATTAGAAAAGTGATTCTAAACAAAAAATGTGCTATACATTTTTTTATAAAATGATATTTTTCAAGTTATTCGCGATTGAAAGTAACAACTTTTAGACGAAAAAATCCACGTTTTTAATCGATTTTTCGCGAATAACTCGAAAATGGTGCATTTTATCAGAAAAATTGTAGAGAACAAATTTGTAGTTTTTAAAAAGACAAATACAATTACAAATACAATATCAATGTTCAGCGGTTTTCTTCAAATGCCAAATTTGAAAGATTCAAAGTCAAATATCGGGAAAATGATTCATTTTTGGAAGAAAACTCACAAAACGTTTTTTAAAGAGCATAAATAGACCTATCATAAAAAAATAAGGTCAATACCTCATTTTTTTACGAAAAAATCGAGGAAAACAACAACCTAACCACCCCCATAATTAAAATCGATCTTCACCCTTCTGCAATTCCCTTTGTAGATGTATTGTAGATGTATTGTTAATACGTCCAAGAAGTTTGACTCATTTAAAATGCTTAGTTTTAGAAAAAGTACAACTTAAAGCGAGAAACGATTTACAATTTCATATTTTTTACCCTTCTTTTTTTAAATATGCCCGAAAATACTGAATATATGAAAAAAATAAAAGCTACCAAATTGTAGCTTTTTTAATGACTAAAATTATCCTTTATTTAGATTTGTTGTATAATGAATATTTGGCGAGATATAGCCGTTTAAAGCATCGATTTACGATCAAGCACCATCTTTTTCGAGCCCTTTAAACTCACCCCATTTAAAAACCAAGGGTTCCAAAAAGATTTAATTCACAGATCCTTGTAGCTATTAAAAACCTCTACAAATCGTTTTTGAAGAAACATCTATCGTTAAAAATTAAAGGAAATACGTTAAAAAAACCAGTTAATTTTTTTCCGGAAAATTCCATTAGTATAGTACAGTACATTTCGGAGCATAATAATCTACAAAACCGGTATATTAGCTAGTGGGGCGTTATACATTCGAAATGTTAAGCGTTCTTATTTTGAAATCCCATACAACAGAATAAAACATCTGCTCATATGTCTATGGCTTGGCAATGAAAATATCAGAGAAACAGATTCTGGATGGTTTTCCAAAGATGGTTTGTTATTACCTGTACGCATGAACAAACAACCTGCACCCGATAAATTTTTGAAAATTATTTTTTGCCAATGCAAAAAAGGATGCGGCGTTTCATATGGGTGCAGAAAAGTTGGTTTATACTGTAACTCTACTTGTTCTGGGTGCTCAGGTGAAGGGTGCAATAACAGTCCACCAATAATTGAGGAAGATGATGATGACATAGATCACATGAAGATGTAATTGATGATGAATAAAATTAATATTATAATTGTTTTACCTATAAATGTAAATATTTTCAACTATTTATGTAAATGTATAAGAATATATGGTGCCTTTTTATGTTGATAATTTTGTTTGTATTTAATTCTACTTTTTTCAATTTATATCTTATAAATTAGTTTATAAAAACTGCAATGTTGTAAAGGGTGATTTTCAAAAGTTGAAAAGTTGAAAAATTTTGGCAAAAAATTGTTTTCACCTATAGCACTCATAACAATTGATTTTTAAGGGTTGAAATTGTATGAATTTGTATTTTAAAGTATAAAAAACTCACTATTTAACTAATCCAAACCAAATTTCACTCATCTTAGGATTTGTAATAGTATTTTACAATTTTTGAAAATTAGGGGTAGTTTTCACCCCTAAGAACAATCAGGGTTCATCGGCATGACATAAACTATAAAGTAGAGGGTGAGTTGAGCTTAATTCCAAATTTTTATGCAAGTCGTTCCAAGGTGAAATCATTTTCTTCGCATTACTAATTTTTTTATATTAATCTCTAATGAGGGTCGCTTTTTAAGGGTTGAAATATGATGGAACTTTATTGAAAAGCACGAAACTATCATTATTTAATTAATTCAAACCAAATTTTACCCATATTCAGGTTTAATATGTTATTTTATAATTTTTGACAATTAGGGGTAGTTTTCACCCCTAAAACCCTTCAGCGCACTTCGGTTCGATATAGATTTTGATCCTTGGGCTATTACCTACCTTCTGCTAAAATTTCAATTGGATACATGCAGGGCGAAAAAATTGCGAGGTTTTAACTTTTTTCGAGCTTCAATTCCTGAACTATTACGCCTCCTTAGACAAACCCGTCTTACGCAAACAACTTTGTTGCGAGACAGATAGTTGAACGATATTTTATACAATGTCTATACCCAGGTATGGATTTATTTTTGTCCAAGTTTTATATTGGTCCACTATTTTAAATGCAGTTCAAACAGACATGTATTAAATTGTATGTTCCGTTTTAATTTGGTTCAATCTGTATAAGTCTACTAATACATTGATCTGATCTTCTAATATTAATTTAATTATTTCAGTTGGAATTGTGTCAGCTCCTGCAGTTTTATTAGATTTTGCCAGATTTATTGCATGTATTATTTCATCCTTAGTTATATTTGGACCTATATCATGTTCCTCGCAATCGTTCATGCTATTTTGTTGTGTCCTGTCATCCTCAAACAATTCTTGGACGTATTCTCTCCATCTGTTTAGTTTGCCTTTTACATCAGATATTATTTTACCATTCGTATCAACCACGGTGTTACTATTGTTGGACCGTCTTATACCTTCTAATTCTTTAATTTTTTGTGCACTTCAAAACTATCATGATTTCTCTGGAGTTCTTCTATCTCTAAACATTTGTCGTTGTATCACTTTTCTTTAGCTGTCCGTATTTTTATCCTGATCTCCTTGTGTGTGGCTTTGTATTCGTATACATTTTTGTTTTTGTATGGCCATCTTTTGTCCATTAGTTGCCGGTTTGGTATATAAAATGTCAAAACTGGCCATAATTTGATATTTTGATTTTTA
This sequence comes from Diabrotica balteata, assembly GCA_918026665.1. Lineage (NCBI taxonomy): Eukaryota > Metazoa > Arthropoda > Insecta > Coleoptera > Chrysomelidae > Diabrotica > Diabrotica balteata. Next base: position 44,314,623 of record OU898284.1, read on the forward strand.
AATGTTAGCTTCAGCTCCAGATTTGTTTCAATAAATTTCCCCAGTGAATCTTTGACTGATTAACAAGTATAAATACACACACAAAAATTCTAGTGTCTACTTTTTTTTCTAGCAGTGTATAACCAAAAATAGTAATTCCTCCTTATTTTAATACTTAAAATACGCATACAGCATACAAATCATAGTATTACTATTGGTTATTCACTCCCAAATATTTTTATTGGCCAGCATTGGCACAAATTAACATTTTTACTCATCAATTGATCTCGTGTTGGCGATATAAATATTTAAATATTGAGATTTGTGAATAAATTCATTCACATAGATTTGCATAATTCTAATATATCTTATCTAATGGAAGGTTATACTTTTAAGAATATTAAACCATTCACTTTTGCTTTCATGTAGGTACTATTATTATCCGTTTTTTTTGTGAGTGTAACCATAAGGTAAGTTATTAAGAATATTATTTTAATAGCTCAAAATAGACATGAGGATACCTCGATCTTTTTATTTATTGTTAAACTATAAACTATTTTTTATTTTGTGATAGAGGTATACAAATTATAATAAAAAAAATGACCAACCAATAAGGTGTGGTTTGTTTCTGTTGTTTGTAATGGAAATATATTGTACAGGTATGAATAAATGGTTATGATTGATAGATAGATATTTTTATTGACAATTTTTACATACTAAACACTACATGTCATGTCACAATAAAAATAAGTCACTTTTAATATAAAATTTTATATAAAATAACAAAAAGAAACAATTCAGTAAGGCGTAATATAGTTTTCATAAAAAAACAACCACACTAGGAGCTCAAACAAACAAATTCCTGTATACTATAGAAACAGTGTTCCAGCAGGAAGTGTTTTCTAGTTTATAAAATTGTTTAGAATTCATTGCCTTAATATCAATATTTTTGTTTGGGTTTAAAAAACAATTATGCAGATTATAATTTATTGTATTAAGTTGTGTAACACACAATCTCGAATATGGTATAATGATATGACTTTTATTTCTTGTATTGTGATGATGATGATCAGCATGTGTTTTTACATCTTGTATATTATTATGAACATTAACAAAGTTTCAAATATATATATATATATATATATATATATATATATATATATATATATATATATATATATATATGTACAATATATATATATATATATATATATATATATATATATATATATATATATATATATATATATATATTTACGGCATAAAGTGGAGTCCGCCCATGTTAAAATTCAGGTTTAAGTGAGCTCCGTGGTCAAGTGGACACCGATATACGGAGCTTACTTGACCATTCCCTAATATTGGTTCTGTCGATTCGTTAACATACAGCGGTTCATAATTTTTAAAAAAAATTTGGAGCCCATAAATACCCCTGTATGATAAATGTATATCGTGTAGTTCACGTGTATATATTATAGGGGTCGTTCAGGTCTTTTTCACTGTATATTTGAACAATTAGTTTATCGGTTTAAGTAAGCTCTGAGAGTTTGGCAACCGTGCGATTATAGCGTATATTTTCAAAGTTTACCCTGAACGGTTTATATGAGCTCCTTATTTTTATCTACTTTTTGTAGGCCGTGTAATGCCATACGCATTACACTGTATAATCAAGGATATCTTATTACCGGGTATTACTACGTGCTAATAGGTACAAGGTACAGGTTATTTAAAAAACAGGTATATAGATACAAAATGACTTGGGCTTATTATTTAATGGAATGGTCACTTGCATAGAAAATTTTATTTTCTCTGCATTTTTAAAAATGTTATTTTTTTACTTAATATAGTTTTATTAGTTCAATGTTGAAGTCTACGTTTTTTTAATTGTAGAAGTTTCGTACTATTTATATTTTTTTTACGTGAATTTGTCTTTGTACGTTTTATAGAAGCATCCCAATAATAAAAACTGTTTTTATTTCATCCAATGTTCTGCGATATCTTGTATAAAGTTTTTTTATTATTTTAGTTTTGGTCTTATTTGTACTACATAATATGATATCTTGATAGAAGGTCATCTCAAAATAAATATGGTTAAGTGATATAGATATATATAATAGATATTTTTGTGTTAAAATGTGTAGTAGTGTACACAAAAAGAAATAATGGTTAATTTGTAGGGCGAAAGACGTGCCTCATTTTTAGCTGACAAATATTATTTCTGACCTCAATTTACATTTTAGTTTTAAACATACTGTGAATAATCACGTGCAATACAAGCTACTTTCAAGGAATTTATAGATAGTCTACAGTTCAACGATTTCATGACATTATTGGAGGTTTAGTTTTGTGAAAGCGTTTGTGTTAGGGAAATTGAAGGAACACATATGAGTTTTTCAGGCGTTTTGGCTGAAAATTGATTCATAGTTTATTTTTATTGGGCAATAATAGGTGTATCGTCTGTATATTAGAAGTCCTAGTATCTATAGGTATGGGTTAATCGTTTGTTTATACAATGTAAGTGTCTTTATGCTATCCCAAGCGAGACCGTTCTTCATCTGCTATTCTTACCATCGAGTGATACGAAAAATATTCTATTGTGTAGGCATACACAGATAATTTTATCGTTTGTTATCTACGGGGATATCATATAGTTTTTCGAGAAATATCCTGTAATTTAAGGTGTGGTAAGCGGAATTTATATTGAAAAATACCACCCCTGACACCCGATATTTTTCGTACCCGTCTTTGCTGTCTTGAGTAAGATTTAGTATTTGTAAAGTACTCGATCTTCCCTATCTATAGCCACTTTCGTCTTATAATTTGAGTTTTTTTTCTAATATCGGTGAAATCATATCATCGTCTCTTGTGCAAAAGTATTTTAAATAGCTGACAAAACAAAGATATTGGCCAATAGTTTTTGTGGTCGTTGGAGTTTTTGCCAGGTTTAAGCAAGGTAACAACTTTGGCTCGTCTCTAGACTTTGCGTATCTGCATAATTTGAATACAGTTGCTCATCATCCGGATAAGCCATTGTAGTGTTTTGGTCCAGATTTCGTAATTAACTGTGTGTTCAGATCCTCAATGCCAGTAGTTGTATTATTTTTCATTTAATATGTAGATGGTGGATCCAATCAAGCTGACTGTTTTTGTCCTTTCTTATTTTAAGTTTTTCTTTGCTTCTTTTACGACAGAGATAGCAGATCTATATCTATAATAAGGTTTTCAGCGATCAGCTTAACACCAAATATCCTAGGTTAGGCCCTATATGTGTTTCCTGCACTAGAAATACGCCAGATTCATGTTTAGCGCATATGTCTGATAAGTTTAAGTCAAGTAAAGTTTCTTTATCTCTAGATATACCCTTAACATATATAGGCATATGTTATTAGAATAGTTGGTAGTAAAAAGAACAAATTTGACAAAATAAATAAGTTTGTGATATCGGTTGCAACTCATACATGTACAGATAGATAATAAGTAAGTATAGATAATAAGAAAATAAACAGCTAAAATAAGTGTAAAAAATTCCAACTACATACACCGGTGCCATTGTTTAAATGATGGGTTTATCACACATATCAAAGGTTACATTTTAATTCAAGGTTCCATTTACATATTTTCAACATGAAAAGACATGTTTATGCTTTTATTTTTTTAAATTTATTATTTTCTCTTTCTTGCATCTATTTTAATGTTCTTTATTAATTGTCTTGTTTCTGCAATAGGAATATATGTGTACCATGATAGGTTTTTGTTTTTTTAATGTAATTACTCTTTTCTTTTGCCAATTGCTTTCTTACTTCCTCAGCGATTGGTCTTTTTTTTTCATCAATAATCTCATCCTCTCTCGATATAGCTATTCTAAGATATTTAGATTTCACTATATGCTCATATCATTTGGTTTTTATCTCAAATTTGGACCTATGATGAAATTTTTATATCTTAAATCTAATGCTTTCATATTAAACTGGAATAAAATACTTAAATACTAGCCAAATTGACATTAATTTTATAGTTTCCATTTTATTAGTACTGATGGTACATGATTAGCATCTGTTGGTACTATATATCAATTTCAACACATGGAAGTGAGAGCAATCTCCTGTTAGTAATTCCAGTGTCAATTATGACAAAACCCTTGATTGGATATTATAGAGTATCCAATATTTCAATCAACGGTATTTCAGAGTGATTTTTTTTTAATTTTTATATATATTTGCAAAATGGAGAAGGAAGTTCAGTACAGAGCCGGTTTAAACAGCTAATCTGTCAATTTAGAAGTAAGAACAAGTACCAACTTGCTAAAAAGCACACCCATACACAAAAGGGATGATAAAATGTACTGCACAAACTGTAGTAGTATGAGTTACATATAAGCTATATATGAATAATTAGGATATACAGTATTTTTTCTAATACACCTGGAACGATTGCGTAAATAGGTGAACTATCAAACAGGAGACTATTAGTGTAGAATTAGAAAAACTTAAAAAATCGTTGATCAAATATTCTCTGTTAGGCAGTTAATGAGAAATGTTGGGAATACAGAAAAAACATTAAACCAGTTATATATAGATTTTAAACAAACACATGATATAATTATAAGAATAAAACTATGAAATACCATGGCAGAACAAGGCTTACCTAAGAAATTAATTAATTTAACAAGGGTGAAGGACGAAAACTGGACAAAAGGGCTTTAAAAAAGGCGAACGAATTAGCGTAACAGCTGTTTTAAAAACTAATGCCTGGTTGCACCAACAGATCTTAAGCTCCAGCTTAGCCAAGCTCCGCTTATAGCTAGGGCCACTAACTCTCATTTACGTTGCACCATAATTTTCGAGTCTTATCTAGGCACGTCTTAACTGACATGTAACTTGTCAACGATTGAGTGACGAAAAGAGTCTTAAATGGCTCAATGCCATTTAAGTGTGCAACGCGAATGTTTCGTAAGCTGAGCTTAAGGCACGTCTTAAGCTTAAGATATGTTGGTGCAACCAGGACTAAACAATATGAGACGAATTGGGGATATTATATTACACAAACTAAACCGCTTGGATACGAAAAATATCAGGAAATAATGATACGACAGAAAAGACTAATGACTTTACAGCTAATTGCTACATAAATAGCAATGTAATGCAAATAGATGATTTTGTATATAAGACTTATAATATATTATAAATTATACCTATATAGATACAAATAGTAAAATAAAATACAACTATACTTATACAATATAGTTAAATAACGTTAAAACATGCTTTTCAATTCGCGGTAAAAGACTTAGTAGAGTTTAACACACAAGATAAATTCGTAACAAAATTGATATATGAGTACACGGTACCCGATACAGCAGCAAATTAATTTTAACAACAAATATGTAGGTTGTACTTTACCCCATTGGAATCATAGCATCCGCTATGGAAATTGGTATCTTCTTTGACATACAGCAACCACATGTGAAATTACGAAAGATTAATGTTAAATTAGGAAAACTCAATTAACCGTTGATCAAATATTCACTCTTTATTTATTATTTATAAATAATTTATTTATAAATTTTAAACAAACATTTAAATATGATATAATTATAAGATTCTGAATAAAATGTTATGGAAGAACTAGGCATACCTAAGGAAATTAACTGCCAACTTACTTTTAAATGTACAGTAGCCTCAAACAAGAAGATGCCATGTCTCCAATCGTGTTTACCATTGTTTTGGAGAGCATCGCCCGGAAACTCTAATACCGAAAATCTCACAGTTTAATATCAAGGTCCTCACATTATACGGACTTTCGACGATGAGTTTAGTATAGTAGGGAGTATAATCATTATTAACAAAAAACATTAATACATTCAATAGAAAAAAGCGCAAAAAGGGTCTTCCAAATCAACGATGATAAAAAATATATGACATCATAAGAGAACTACAAAACAGAACAGGACATAATATTTCATTAGACCAGTACAACTTTGAAATGGTTCATCGGTCTAAATATTTAATATTTAAGAGCACTTTGAACAAAAACACTACAGAATAGGATAACAACAGAACACAAGCTGGCAGTTCCAACGTTTTAAGCAAAAAAATTAAATCCAAAATACATCCCGCAATACCAAAAATAAGAATCTACGTATGTAAGTGAAACACGGGCAATGAAAAACAAAATAAGAGCCGATTGAGCGTCGCAGAAAGAAGAATTCTTAGAGAAATAAGTGAATCTGTTATGAATAAGTTTACAAACATTAACTTTGGCGTTGAGATTTAGTTTCTTGTACGACGTTGCAATCTTTATCTTTGACCTTGGCATTAGTTCCCGGTCGTAAAACACTTCTGGGGAATTTTTTAGCAATCCTGATCTAATTAATAACTGAGTTTTACTTGCATTGTTTTATACATTCTGATTTTAGTAGTTCATATTAGACTTCTGGATTTAAAAGTGTTATGAGAGTTATATATGAGTTATATTAGTTTGCTACCTGAATTTTTCCTTTTATCTCTTATTTGACAACGATATCGCGATATCTAAAACACTCCTATCTTTCAAAATTATACGTTACTCCTGTTACGTTACGTTACTCTTGTTACGTTATATCGTGTCTTTTGTCTGTTAATGGATATTTAGTTGGTTTCCTCGTTACTGATTATTATACAGTTTTTTTTGCTGCTAATAGCATTATTGTATAGTATACTAATATTTAATGTATATATTAAATCTGGATAGTGGATAGATATTCTTTACTTTCTCGGAGAAATTATATTCTAACTCACAAAAATCCTATTAAATTGCCAAAACCGCCCTTGCATGTTCTATTTACTTATGAGAGCCAGCAGCAATATCAGTACCATAATAATGCGTATAGTCCTGGACTGGCTAATCGTTGGATAATAGAAGCATGCATGTAGCAGTTTTCATGGTTTGATGCCTGCTTGCTGAAATCGGGGAGCAGATATATCAGAACCAAGGTAATGACTATAGTAATTGTTGCTTTACCGGCAAAATATTAAATACCAAAAGGTATAACGCTAGCAGTCTCACTGCAGCCTCGATGGAGAAGGCAAAGTGAGACAACTTTATTATTATTAACCAACAGTATATTTTCTAGTAAAATCATCATGATTTTACAGCAAGACAAATTTTCCAATGTTGGTAATCAAAACATCATGTAAGTACCACCAGGTTCCCTATGTTGGTATCCAACAAAATCCTTGTAATAACGATACAAGAAACAAAACTCCAGAGATATCAAATAAATTAACCAGATATCTAATAAAATACAGATTCTTGATTCCAATAGTTAAAAAATTAACCAACAGCCTACCCAAACAGATATAACGTCCATTTAACATGTAATCCGTTAACGGTCCAAGGTACAAAGCAGCTCCTAGCATAATGCTGATGATATAGATTTGATAAGAAACTAAAACATAGACGAAGTGAAAACCAAATACAAGCAAATACACAGAAGAGACCAATTAAATAAACCTAGATAAAACAACTAGATAAAAAGTCAACAACTACAATTTCAAAAGTATAGAAGACTTTAAATATATTGGATCAATAACCACAGTTAATAATACCGCCACTGGAGGAATAAAGAGCATAATATAAACTTTAGACCTATTTTAAGACCAAAGAAGACTTAAAACTTCAGCGGCATTTTGACTGACTGTACAACATTTTTTCCAATTTGTTCGGTCTTCCATCAACATAGGGTCAAATAGAATGTTCATTTTGCGGAGATCTGCTTGGATGTTATCTCTCCATCGCATTCTGGGACGTCCGAGTAGTCTTTTGTCTGTGGGAATCTCCTCCCACACCAATTTTACAAGTCTTTCGTTATGCAATCTGTGCACGTGCCCTGCCAATCTTAGTCGCTATGATTTAATTTCTTGGACTATATTGGCGTCGCTGTAGAGAGCTTTTAATTCGATATTAGTTCTGATCTTATACTGGTTTGTGGTGATGTCATGGTGAAGTTCAAAATGTTTCAAAGTATTTTTCGTTCAAAGCGTCTGAGCTTTTCTTCGTTTGATTTGGTCATGGTCCACGTTTCGCATTCGTATGTTAATACAGGTCTGACGATAGATTTATAGATTTTGATCTTTGATTTTCTTGTGAGATTTTTTGATTTTATGAGCTTATCCAGTGCAAATAGACAGCAGTTTGCAGATTGGATTCTGTCTTTTATTTCTTCAGTAACATCGTTGTCAGCTGTGATTACGGCCCCCCGGATACTTAAAACGTTGTACTCTTTCGAAATTAAATTTGTTGACCGTCACATTTTGTCCTATTCTGTCTCTTCATGTCGTTCTATTTATACACATATATTATATATTTCGTCTTATCTTCATTAATCTTCAGCCCTACTTCACTTGTTGCTCCTTCCACCTTGTTGAAAATGTCTTTCGTGGATAGGATGGAGTCTCCAACGAGATCTATGTCATCTGCATATGCGAGGAACAGCTTGGGACCTTGAACCGATAGCAATTCTCTTTTTATTTCGGCCGACCTCATGGCTTTCTCTAATACAAGGTTAAAAAGTAGTGGAGATAACACATTACCCTGTATAAGTTCACTGTTGATTTCAAGCTGCCAGACAGTTTATTATTTACACGTACGCGTACTTTAGATATTTCAGAAGTTCTGCTGGTATCTAGTCCGTACCCGGCGCTTTGTGATTTTTCAGCTTATTTAAGGCCTTTTGGGTTTTTTGACGGGCATGTCCGCTGTGATATAGATCTCTTAGTTGTGCTGTTCTTCCTGTATGATGTTTAGAAGGTCCCTAAAATACTTTTTCCATTCTTCTATTACTTCTTTACCGTCGATTATCATACGGCCTTGGTTCTATGTCTTCTTTTCTCATGGGAAATTGTTTTATAGAATTCTCTGGAGCCTGGTTTGGGCTGGTCTCTCTCCATAGCTTCATATTTTTGTTGTTCATAGTTTCTTTTCTTTGTGCATATTATTTTTTCTTGGTTCTTTTCGGCAGTCGTCATATTCCTTTTTACTTTGGTCTGTTTGCAGTTGTATCTAAGTCTTCCTTACTGTTTGTCTTTTTCCAGCTGTTTCCGACATTCCTCGTCATATCATGGTTTTGCCCTCTTCTGCCTACTCCTTCCAAATATCTTGTCCGCTGTCTGGGTTATTATTTCGGCAGTCGCTTTCCATAGCTGTTCTATATCATTGTATTCTCTTTCAGAGTTCAAGGTTTGTTCAAGTTGTTCTCTATAGTTTTGTTGTTTCTCTGCATTGTGTATTTCGTCCATGTTCCATTGTGGGTTTATTGTTGTTTTATTGTATTTGTGGCTAGATATTCTGGATTTGACTTTTGCTCTGATTAAGTAATGATAATGATCTGTGTCTCCGTCTATTCCTCTAAGGATTCTTACGTCTATAATATTGTTACCAGGTTTGCTTATTAATGTCTTTATGCGGAAACATGGTTGACTTTATTAGCATAATATTAGCTGCTGCAGTTTCTGTGATTCTTAAGCCATTGTCCTTGGATACATTGTGTAGGCTGTGTTTACCTATTGTGGGATATAGGCTAGGCTCTTTGCCTATTTAGCATTAAAGTCCCCGCAGAGTATGCGCATATCATGTTTGGGCATCGTATCTATCTCTCTTTCTAGGGCATCGTAGAAGTCATCCTTTATATCTTCATCCTTCTCCTCCGTTGGTGCATGCGCTGAGATAATCGAAATGTTGTATCGTTCTCCCTTTATTCGTATGTAGCATATCCATTCATTTATAGGTTTAAAATTTAGTATGTTCTGTACTAGATTGTCTGTAATCACAAAGCCCGTTCCAAATTCATGTCTTCCGTTTTTGTTACCGCTGAAGAAGATGGTGGATTTACTTATTTTTATATTTCCATCGTCTGGCCATCTTATTTCTTGGACGGCTGTTATATCCATTCCTATGTTTTCCAGTTGTTCCACAATATTTATAGCAGCTCCAGATCTGTACCAACTCTGGGCATTCCAAGTTCCAATATTTATAGTCCTTTTACATTGCATTTGTCGGTTTTTGTGTTTATGTGTCCGGTTCCGAGGCAAAGTTGCAGTTTTCATAACTAGTTTCTTTTTCCGAGGATGGGTAGTTAACCCTCCGCTTAACCCTCCTATTTTATCCGGGCTTGAGACCGGCTGCAGTAAGATGATTTCCGAGCTACTAAATCCACTCGTTCCTCACCCTACCCCAGGCAGCAGCAAAAGAGTAGTGAATAAAAAATGAGAGAAGTGCGTTGTTGATAACATGTGCAATAATAGGAACGAATGGAAATGAAGAATCCGAAGAAGACAAAGAGGTTTTAAATTTATAAATCTACATAATTTTTAACAATATATATTTATTCGTCATTTCCAGAGCCAGTGTGCTAATTGTGCGTAAAATAAAACTTTTTAGGGTAAATCTGCTACAGCTCGGTGTGACTCAAATAATTCCAAAGCTAAAAACTATCGATGTTTGTATGAAAAGAAAATTTCATTTTTGAATGCTTAGAATAATGTAATAGTAAATTTATCGCTACGAAACATACCGTGCGATGTCGCGGTGTCTACCCCGCGAATTTTATTAATCTCTTTTAAAAGAATATTGGCAAGTATACATAATCACATAGTTGTGGACGGTATCCTGTACCTAAATACTAAGAAGGTTGTCGTTGTAATCTAAGAATAAGTTTTACCATTTACAGGAGAACCATGTTGGAGTTCTATTACCCAGGACTCCCATATGAAGAACATTTAGCTGATAGTTGTGCTTCTATCGCGCATCAGAGTGCTATAGGGGAAAGGGATAGTCTGGAGCATTCGAGCGCGGTGGAATAGTTCCTGTCTACACTGGAATTAATACACCTCGCTCCAATCAATTGTTACACCCGAATGTAATTTTAAGGGGTGAACAAGTTTCACAAACTGGGTTCAATTACTTTACATTTTTTTAATTTTTTGTGATAAACTGAAGTGATTGATTGTTGTTTTGAAAAAGTAAGCAATTTTTTTATTTTTGTATTCTTATCATTATACAAATGTACCTGATATTGTAATATTTACAACATTTTTCATAATATATTCTGAAATGCGCTTTCTTTGACTGATAACGAACAGGAGTTTTAATAACTTCTTGTTATTAATTATGTAGGTATTAATATAATTATGTAGGTATTTAGATTTTTACCTTGTTCTTACTATAGTGCTAAAGCACAAATGTAGTCATAGTCTACTATATTTTTTCCATAGGGGTCATAGTTTTTAACTGTGTGATAGTTTCTTTTATTGTTTCAACTGTTATAAACATTGTTAAAATACTAACAGACTTTTTGTTAGTTTTGATTCTCAGCGTGTAGTAGGCCAAGATATGGGTTACAAAAACCGAGACACTATCGAACAATTAGACGGTTGTAAATACATTGTTTTAAACAATAGTACATTGTTTACCGGGTAGAAAAAGCTTAACATTCCTGGACGACTGTGAAGATTGCTAAGTCGAGGCGCAAGCCGAGACTTAGCAACACAGAGTCCAGGAATGTGGCTTTTCCTACGAGGTAAACATACTATTTTTCCGCAAATCGTTTAAAATTCGACAGATATTGATTGATTAAAAAAAAACGCGATAATTTTATTCCCAAATAAATGGTGCTTTGAAATTCCTAATAAAATTACTTGGGTTACTATGGAAACGTATTGAGGTTGAATTGTCAAACTTGACGCTTATAAATTTAATTGCTGGTATTCTCGAAAGTAAAATGATAAGTGATGATGAAATTTCCATTCCTGGGACTCCTCCAGAGCTGGTTGAGGCAGTGAATACTGCTTCATTAGAACTATTGCCAAAGAAATCACGAGAAAAGTACGAAAATGCATACAGACGTTTTATGGATTATCGCATGAGTAAAAATACGAGTTCTTTCTCAGAAAATGTTGTAATGGCATACTTCCTAGACCTTTGTTTAAAGATGAAATCTTCAACATTATGGGCCAATTATTCAATGCTGAAGTCAACCCTTGCACTTAAACACAATGTAGATATATCTACATACTCAAAACTTCGTTATTTATTGAAACGGCAAGCTCAAGGTTATAGGGCAAAGAAATCCAAGATTTTAACGAAGGAAGAAATTGAAAATTTTATCCAGGAAGCTCCAGATAAAGAAAATTTAATGATTATGGTAATTTACAAGGTTTTAATTTCTATTTAGATTATAGCTTTATTTATTTTTTAGGTGGCTGTAATATTTGGTATTTCTGGGGCCTGTAGAATGGATGAGTTAGTCCGAACGACTGTACACGATATAGAAGACTTAGAATCTAAGCTTTTAATCAGCATACCTGATTCGAAAACCAATAAACCAAGATCATTTCTAATTAATTAGATCTACTTGAATGTTTATCGAAAGTATGTTTCGTTAAGACCAGAAAATATGAACAGTGACCGATTTTTTTTTAAATATCAAAGCGGAAAGGGTTGTAGACAAGTGGTAGGAATTCATCAATTTAGAAAAATGCCCAAAATAATTGCTACTTATTTGAACTTGGTAAATCCAACTAGAATATACTGGTCACTGCTTTCGTCGGTCTTCTGCAACAATATTGGTTGACTCTGGTGCCGACATAACTAGTTTAAAGAGGCATGGCGGATGGAAGTCATCAAACGTTGCTGAAGGATATATCGAAGAATCGCTTAACAATAAGGTTGAGGTGGCAAATAAAATTTTCACAGTACAAAATATTCAACAAAATGACACTTCCACCCTGCATGTTGTCCAAAATGTTTCTCATAGTTCTAAGAGTGTTCCTCCAATGTTCAGTAATTGTACTAACTGTCAAATTACTGTAAATATAGCAAATTGATCTTAAAAATGTATTCAGCAATGACTTGATGTTTTCAAAATATAAATTAATTCCTTATAAGCAATGTGTTTTCTATCATTTATGTAGAACACTAACAACTGTACGGAAATATCATTTCCTTACAGTAAGGAAATAACATTTCCTTACAGTAAGGAAGTCCCGACTTTTTCTTCAAGAAATTTTGACAGGAATGTCAAAATTTCCTGGCGATTTGCGGAAAAAGACCTTTTATTCATACATTGTATTTTAACAAAGAGTGAGTGTGAGTGAGTCTTGTCCATAGAAAAAAGAGTGGCTTTCTTCAAAAGTGCAGATCGCAGGGTAATTATCGCCCACAAGTAGCGTCCACTTGGCAAAATAAATTCTATAAAACCCCATTTTTTTAAGGAGAGCTGTTCCACTTGTCCAAACCACACAGACCTGTGTTCGAGTTCTAATTTATAGTGTTTTGCTGCATCCATCCTACATGGTTAAGTACAATACACCATATTTATTTTGTTGTATGCATAGTCTATACATCAAGTACTTTTACTTGCTATTGAATTATTTCATATTGTGTCGCGATTTGAACCTTTTAATTGAACTTTGTTTTACTTTCGTTTAAAAATTATAAACTTTTTTCATAGTTTGAGCTTTATACCGTTGTGTATTATACAAGTATTCTATTTCTTTTTATCGTAGTGAGTCATTATTCAGACAAAATATTTAAGTCTTATGGTAACTTGATTCTGTAATAAAATTCATGGCAGACGACAAGCGGTTTCATAATCACTAAACATATATATTTCTTTATGGGTTCATATGTTTTACAGTTATGGTATTATGTTCGGTCTTATTGTTTTATATACTTTGTCGCTTGTATAGGCTATCACTATCTTGCCGTTCTGTATTTTTCGTTTTCAAGCTTATTTTAATTATATAGACGTTAATCATTTAAAAGTAAATGAATATTTTTTTTGTCACTTGGTTTAAATATAGTTCTTATTGCTTATTTATTTTTATTCGTAATACCCAAGTCGAAAGGGAGAAACCAGCGAGACGAATTTTAGATTAAACATAAATTATACATGTCTCGTTTCTGATGATGGCCACCTATATTACATATATGTATATGTACAGAAAGCAACACTTATTTCAGTTCGTACGATTTGCAGTAATTTTTTTATTGTTATTTCGGAAATTTCACGTTAATACTCTGTTTCTGTTGTTCCGCTTATTTATTTGAGATATGTTACTTCTTTTTCTTTTTCACAATAAGCAATTCTGCTTGTTCATTGGCGGATTAATACCTTTATGGAAGGTTGTCACTTCATCTTTTGCGCGGTCGTCCGATACTTCTTTTGCCGATTGGTGACTTATCTCTTGCTATTTTGACGACACGAGTCTCCTCCATTTTGCTTATGTAGTTATTCCATTTTTTACTTCTATTTTGTGTTCATACACTTGTGTTCATACACTGTACGGTAAATTTTCTTTTAATGTTTTCACTTCTCTTTCGATTTCTCAGCGTATTTCCTGTAATTCTTCTCAGTACTTTCATCTCTGCCGTTTCCATTATTCTTTGCGTTGTGGCTGTGTCGGGTCTTGTTTCTGCTGATGCCATCAATTTCTATTTTACATCTGGTTGGTTCTTTGCTGACTACTATTGTTTTAGTTTTTTGAGATGAGATTGTCATATTAAATTCTTTTGCTCTTATATTAAATCCGTAGACCAGTCTTTGCAAACTATCTTCATCTTGGGCTATTAATGCATAACAGAGTATTTTGATTTCTTTGTTTTCCATTTTGTATCCTCTTCGTTTGTTAATGCTTTTCATGATATCATCCCCTTGTCTCGTTCCGCTGCCAATTTTTATAAGTTTTGTAAATTGTCCATCTATTCTGACTTCCATTTTGTTCTTTTGATAGATGTTTTCGATAGTTTTTTATAATATTTAGGGGAGCTACTCAATTATACATAATATGGATTACATATTTCAGTCTTACTCTGTCAAACGGTGTCTGTAGGTCAATCAGACACAGAAATGCTGATCTATTATACTCTAGTGATTTCTGAGCAATTTGCTCTATAGCGAATATTGCATCTGTACATGATCTTCCACTAAAAAAAATCCGGTTGTTTATCTGCTAAACTTATATTCTGATTTATTAGCAATTGTAAAATTTTAGTTGTAAGTTTTAGTGAAGTATTTAACAAGTTTATACCACTGTAGTTTTCGGTTTGTTTTTATCTTCTTTTTTGACTAGTAGAATTAGTTCGCTCATTCTCCATTCTTCCGGTATTTTATTTTGTTTTATAATTTTATTACGTAATGTTGGTAATTGTTCTGTCATTGCTGCTCCAAAATATTTCAGTACTCGTTTGGTATCTCGTCTTTACCTTCTGCTTTTCTATTTTTCAGATTTTCAAGTATTTTCCGAACTTCCTGTACATTTATATTAGGTTCTTTATTTGTGGTAATATCTGGTGTTTCCGGTTTCAGCATCGTTTGATCTTCTCCTGCATATAGCCTTTTTAGGTAGTCAATCCACGTATCCTTTCTTTGTGTTTTAGTTCTTTTAGTTTCTTTACCTCCATTCTTTGACCTCTTATGAAGCGCCCTATTTCCTTTTGTAGACCGTAAAAATATGTTTCATTTCTTTCGGAAAACGTTCCTAGTGATCATTTTTTATTTTTCTGATAAGTTTATGAGTTTCGTTTTCTAATTATCTTGTAATTATGGTATGCCTCTTGTATTTTGGTTGACGTGTATTTCAGGTAAGCTTTTTTATTTTCTTTACATTTTTCCTTCATTTCTCTGTACAAAACCATGGAGTTCTTCGCCTTGGCAAAGATTTATTTTTATTTATATTTCTTTCACCAAGAACTTTTTTGGCCGAGGCTAAGATATTAGACCTCATTTTTGCCCAGCTTTCCTCGACTCCATCACTTTCTGTGATACATGTGTTTCTGCTTTTTTTTGTTATTCTTTTTTGGAATAGGTATCTTGTGGAGTCATCCTAAAAGCTTTCGACTTTTATCTTTGTAGTGTATTCTGGTATTTTGTTCAATCAATCAATCAAACACATATATGTGTTTTCATTCGGATTTTACACAATACCAATTTCTGATCGCTTCCTATTTCTGCTGATATTAGTGATCTTACATTCAAGATTTATGAGGTCAATAATTCTCTATTCGACCGAATATAGCCCATCATAGATCTTTGTCCTCTACTGTTTTCAAAAGTGTATTTGTATTGTTCTTTTTGAAGGAAAAATGTATTATTAATATGTATCTCGTTTATGCTGCTGAGGTCCGTCAGAAGGTTTCCGTTTTAATTCCTGATATTTTCGTTATATCGCTGTTTTATTCCTGGAACTATATCATTGCCAACACAACAAATGATGAATATATAATGATATATAATATCGGTTAATAATTTATGTTTAACTACATTAGCCAAATATTCATGAAATTCCTCCATGACTAAATTGATCGATATTTAAATATATTTCAAGTTTCAAAATGTAGCTGCTGTAAAATTTGAAAATCTACTACTAATACAATTATTGGCAACATCGCAGGAGTTAAGAAGTGTACGCAAAATGGTAAATACGGATCCCAAAAATGGTTTACCCTGCTGTGGAGTCCACTTACTCCTACATGTTGGTCGGAGTCTACATAAAGCGCTACTCAGATAATAATATACACGGTGTATATTCTAATGGAGTTAGTATAATACCGTTTTAGTACGGAGCCTACATTAACCGCTAGAAGTATATATATATATATATATATATCGCCACCTGAATGCAGAACTAGCTTAACTCACATTTAAGATATTTTACAGGAGAGCAATTTTAATATTTCAATGTGGCATAATTTAAAAATTATTGGAGTAAATGATGAAATTGTTTTATTATGTTATATTAAGAACCTTTTAAATATGTTATTAGGAATGAAACAGGTAAATGACAGTTTTTTTCCAAAAAGTGTGACTTAGGATACTACTGTTTTAGAAATTCTACTGCAGAACTATTGTAAGTGCGATTTTGGTACATACACTACTTCTGCATTTATAAATTTCAAGCTTACAAAAAATTAAGGTCAACATGGGATACAAATAATAAAAATTAGTAACATTTACAACTTTTTAATTTTCATTAAAGGTTTACAATTCAAAATAAAAATACCAAAAAAATACTGTGAAATAGTCAAATAATATGTTAATTAATAATCTAACCTAATATTAAATTAATCTTCATCAGTTTCCGGTTCGGGATTGTTGCTACCTTGAAGATTAGTGAAAAAAGTATGGTATTCCGTAGGTATAACTTTGTTTTCGCACAAAAACATTAAGTCTTTATATTTCGCAGAAGAAATTGGAACCGGTGAGCTTCTCAATATTTTAAGTTGATAAGTCTCTAATGAATCTAATTTGTGGTAGCTCCTTTTCAATTCCAGAGTATTAATTTTTATGAAATCTTCTTCAAAATTATATTTAACATTAAGTTCGTGTGGACATTTTGGGTCAACCATAATAACTTTTAAATTACTGAATATGACTTTGCAACCATGTTCAGTTTTATCCCAATTTTTTGTAGTTTTGGCTAACATGTCCTTTAAATCATAAAAGTCTGTCTGAGCCATTTCTTTAATTTTATAAGGCCGCACTTTACACGCAGTCCTTGCTAATGTATACCACTGCTGTGGACTAAATATGGGTATTTTTTTAGCAGCTCTTTCTATAACCCCATGTACGGAGTCGCACTCGTTTTGTGTATGTCCCTTCTCTAGAAAGCTGTGAGTAATTTTAACGTCATATTTGGCGGCACAATACATATACAAACAATATATAAATCTATTGCGGTTTTGCCCCGGGCAGTTGTCACTATAGAAACTGAATTCCTTAATTCCATTTCGTACCATTTCGTCAATGAAACTTAATATGCTGCTACCAATTTCACAAGCACCCCTACATGCTAGCGATTCTGGCCACATGTAGCAGTATCCCTGTTTGTTAGCAGCATCGTACACAGTCAGATTATAACATGCGAGCTTACGTCTATAGTAAAGGAGAGATACTTCAGCTTTAGGACATAACAACGTTTTTTGTAAGTCGTATATAGCCATGCAAAACGAATTATCAGTTTTAGCTCTCTCTTTGTCTAGTTCTTTATTTTCCCTAGATAATTCCTTGTTTTTAAGATGAACTTCCATTGCAGAACGAAGTTCTTCCTTTTCTGATTGAGAAGAATTAGAAAATTTGTTGCAAAAATCGCACTGGTCCTTCTTGGGAATAAAGAATCCCAAATTAAATTCATTGTTAAATACCTCTCTATATATAGCATAAGAAGCTACGGTACTTATATTGTTATCCCTGCAATATGCTTTATATAAACGGAACATTTTGCTGATATTGAGGTCAGGAGGTAAATATTTTTTAGTGCTATTTTTTCTGCAATAATGACTCTCGATCAAAGCAAAGGAGTTAATATGATGACGTACTGAATCCTTAAAATGTTTTGGCAATCGAGAATTACATTGTACTTTACCTCGTAAATCTGCTTGTGGCGATATTGAATCTGAATGATGAGTTTTTTTAACTACTGTTTTGACGATTTGATGACTTATTCCCAGAGTATTTAAGAAAAACGTTTGACATACCTTGATTCTATTGACTGGACAATTTTCTTGTGGAAAAGTATAAAAATAGGATAGTTTTCTACGACTTTCAGTAACACTGCTTAAAGTACCACTTTCTGAAAGTTTAATTGCGTCCTTTTTTTTCTGGGTGTTTTGTAGGCTTTACAGTTAAGTTCCTCAAAACAAATTCTCTCTGATAATTAATATCTCCTAGTTTCCAAAAATCTTGAAATATCTGGACGCGATGTGTTTCGTGAAATTTCGTTTGACATTTAAGTCTGCATGTTATGGGACATGGCGGTTTCATAATCCTTTCTGAAACCTCTTTGGACTTCCAATTTACATAGGCCTTACCGGAGTTTCGTAATTTCTTTATTTTATTTCTCCTCCAATTATCTGGGTTACTTTTTCGCTTACGGGACTTGGCGATTTCTGGTTTTTCTTCCGCAAAAAATAGGACATCTTGCTGTTTTGCAATTGAACTATGACGATCACGTTCATCAGAAGAACTTGAAGAATCAAAATCATTTGGATTAAAATCAATATCTGAGCTTCCATCTGTAGCATATGGGTCACTATTTTCATCAGTTTGTGAAGAGATAGTCGGTAAAAGCTTACCGGTAGATGTGGATGGACACGTAATATCATCTTGGCGCTGAAGGACTTGTTCTTGAAGAACAAGTGTTGCATTGTTTACAACGTTAGGTGTAGGATTATGGGAATCTTTAGCTTCATCATGTTGCTGCAAATGTGGTTGTTCTATGGATGTTTGAAGATCTATGATGTTATTTACAGGTGTATAATAATCCAAACAAATATTCTGAGATAATCGATACTGTTCTGATTCAGGTACTAGTAGCCCTACGGAGGTAGGTGTGGGTAACTGGGTATATTGATCATAATGTTGGGAGAGCTGCTGTTCTATCGGTGTCTCAAGAACTACGGTATTATGCACATGTGTAGGAAAATTCTGAGAGCTATTCTGAAGATGGCAATACTGTTGGTCTTTGTCTATGGGGGAGTGTAGAGATCTTAATTCGTCTTGAACTCTGTAGTCCTGCTGTTTACTATAAAATGTGGGAAAGTTTTCTACCGTAGCTGCAGATATGGAACTACCTACCATATCATTATTGGATTCTCCAGAATTCTCATGTTGTGTTGAATTAATAGACATAGCCATTTTTACCATCAACGCACCTGCAACAAATTTACAAGGAGCTTACAGTCTGCATGACAAGAAAACATTTATTTAAGACATTTCAAATTAATTGATACAAATTAAAATGCTCAGAAACCGTAACGTACGTTAAAACTGTTATTACACTTGTTCAAATTTACAATTTGTCTTAATAATAATTTATTCCCAAACTTTTTAATGTAGTATTATGTCTTGGTGCTGCCGTCTGTAGCAACCCGTTGTTCAGTATAAATTTGAATTATTAAACATGTTTGATAAATATCCGAAATATGTGTGGTTAAAAAGAATCTTAAAAACTAAGACAGTTTCATTAAATTACACTTAATAGATATCAAAACATAGGTACCCATAAAACATATTACAACTTACCTCGTTTCATCATTATTTTTAAAATTCACACTCACTGCGATTCAATTTGATAAAAGAACAAACGTGAATATCCAACAAGATGATGGAATTTACTAACTGAGAACTAACCGATAACCGTTGTTTATCCTTAATAAAGGCCCTGATCGACAGGCGAGTAAAACTGCGGTTTTGTGGCTCGTCGGTAAAGCTCCTCAGTGTATCATTGCAATACCGCGGTTTTATATACCTACGAGCCTGGCTCGCGGCTCGTCAGTTTGTTTTATTTTTTACTTGGCTCGTCGTTTAAAACCGCGCGTGTATCAGGGGTGGCGAGCCAAATCGGCAGTTTTTGGCGACCATTGAAGTGAACAGATGTAGTATGCTATAGCGAAGTAACACAAAACTTCAGTTGAACACGATATGTTGGCTGTAGACGGTTAACACGACTGTTTTACTCGCTAGTCGATCAGCACCAACGAGCCGCGAGTAAAACCGTCGATCTTAAAACCGCGGTATTATGGCTCGTTCGTCGATCACCCACTTTATTTTTTACTTGGCTCGTCGTTTAAAACCGCGCGTGTATCACGGGCGGCGAGCCAAACTGGCAGTTTTTGGCGACCGTTGAAGTGAACAGACGTAGTATGCTATAGCGAGGTAACACAAAACTTCAGTTGAACACGTAATGTTGGCTGTGGACGGTTGACACAACTGTTTTGCTCGCTAGTCGATCAGCATCAACGAGCCGCGAGTAAAACCGTCGTTCTTAAAACCGTGGTAAAATGGCTCGTTCGTCGATCACCCACAAAGTAAACAGAACACAACAAAAAGAATATTGCCGCTCATTGTTATTGAAAATGCAGAACTATCCTAACTGCGTTTATATGTACTTAGGATTATTCTGTACTGATAAAATAGTAATTGACCAGTTAGGATTATAATGTTCTATACCAAATTTCTACCTGTAAATTTAAAGATATTACCTTAAGATTGTTCTACATGAAAAAATATGATATGGTTTACATTTATATGGAATAAACGAAAAAAATAAATTTTTTGAGTTAGGATAGTTCTGCATTCATGTGACGATATATATATATATATATATATATAATATATATATATATATATATATATATATTATATATATATATATATATATATATAAAGTAGTTAGGTATTATTGACTGACAAGTTATGTAAAATGAAGTTTTATTTTGAGGATGTAGTCATTTAAGTAGGGTAGGATTGTTTAAAATTATTTCAATATATTTTTTTTCTATGTATAATTCCTAGCAATAAGATTTAATTGTCTAGACGGCAACCCTGTCAGCCCTCGGCAAAGTCGTTATAAAGTTATAAGATCAGTATGTTTTCCATATGTTGCCATAAGAGCACTCAATAAAGAACGTGTGAAGAGATTTGGTTTTACAAGTTATTTCTTCACCCTATCGATCAAATATTTACCACCACGATTAACCAGCGACCAGTCAATTTAAATCAACAATTTAAACATACATTTTTTGGCCATTCGTAGCCGAATTCGGTGGTAAATTGTAACAATTTCAATTTGGAATAATCAATTTATTAAAAGTAAAGCAACTAGTGCATCTGTGCGTTTCAACCCATCAGAGAACGAGACAGCGAGTCAGAAGAACGTTGAAAAACACGAAGCGGTGTTCCTGTGGCCAATTTGCTGAGCGATTGCAGACGCGCATCCCTGCATGGCCTGAATGTAAGTCTGTTCCACTTTTATACCATCTTAAGATAAATCCTACCCTTATCGCAGTGCTATTTATAGATTCTGGTATTTCAGACTTTCGATATTGAATTTGCATGGTATTATAACTTTGTAATGTACCTACCTACTCACATGTAAGATAATTAAAGTATCTATGTATTTCTATATAGTTTTTAGTCACCTGGTATATGTTATTTACAATTATGAAAAGTTCTCATGTATAATCACTAATAATTATTTGTTGTTAGAAATCAGAATCAATACTCTTCATAAATATTTTCCTATTTAGAATAAATAAGTTTCGCTAGTTTATTCGCCTAATACTTCGTATCTATGGAATAATAATAATTTATTTCTCTTATTTCTTTGTTCGATAAGCTATCCGTATTTGCTATTTTAATATTAATATTTGAGTCCAATCTCTTGTACTCAAATCCATCCAGAAACATCGTTAAATAATTGTAGATAACAGAACTTATAAATTCATAGTTTTAAGAAATAACAAACAGTGTAATTTTCATCCTCTAATATAATAAATTTATACATGTCAATATATTCTGTTTAATTCCAAAACAAAGAGTTAGTCCGGAGAAGAAATAAACGCATAGTATTCCATAACAAAATTTGGTGTCAGAACGTGGGATATTAGTAGCAGAGTTCCTCTGATTGCTGATAGAAGGAGAGCTGAGGAATTTTTGAATTGACTTGTTTCCTTCGAGGAATCATTCAAAAAAAACTGTCAGTGTGGAAAAATCGCCACTACAACTAATTACATTGGGGTCCAGTACATCCAGTTCGAAATCCAGTTCCAGTCATAACCCAATTGTAGTTCCATCGGAAGTAGAGGTGAACCCGTGGAATAATAGACTATGCGACCAACAACAATATTCTACTTGTAAGTACATTCTATCTTAAATTCTGTCTCATATTTTAAAAATCTTGTAAACGTATGTCTACTTTATATCCTGATATAAGTAACTTATTTGACGAACAAATACCTTCTCCCGACTCAAATTCTCTTTCAAATTCTTCTACTTCTAATTCAAATAAAATGTCAGTATCAATTGAAATAGCTGAAAAACTTCTCATTAGATTTGATGGTACAAAATCAAAATTATACGAATTCATAGACAATTGTGATAAAGCATACAATTTAGTAAATCCGCAATCCAAACCCATCTTATTAGCCATTATAGAAACTAAATTAACCGATAAAGCTAGGGCCATAACTAGAAACAGAACATTTGACGAATGGAAAGATTTAAAAGACTTCTTATTAGATGCTTATTCTGAACGCCGAACTGAAGGTCAGTGGCAATTGGAATTACATTCCTTACGTCAGATGCCCAGTGAAAATGTAATGTCATTTGCAAATAAAGTTGAAAATTGCTATATAAAATTAATAAATACACTTGATCCAGACTTATCTCCAGATGCAAGAAATGCATGTACTAAACTCTTAAAAACTCAAGCACTAAATGTCTTTATTAGAGGATTAAACAAAGACCTCTCTATTTTAATCAAAGCCCGAAATCCAGATTCCTTAGAAAGAGCTGTTGCTATAGCAATTGCCGAAGAACAAGAACAGTTATCAAGACAAGAAATTTTCAGACCATTCTGTAATATTTGCAACGAAATAACCATTCCTCAAATAACTGTCGATATAAAAACAATTCAGATAGAAATGTTAGACATCTTCAAAATTCTAGTTTTCAAAACCCAAAATATCCTAATTCAAATCTTCAAAGGTCAAATTCTCAAAATCAAAATTATAAACCTTCAAATTCAAATTCCAATTCTGATTTTCCTCCAAACTTAAGAAAAGAAAATACCAACACTTCCCAACGTTTTTGCAGATACTGCAAAAAACCAGGTCACGTTATAGAAGAATGTAGAAAACGCGAATTTAACAATAAAAACAAAAATCCAACAAATTCTTTAAACTTCCAGAATCCTCGACAACCAACGGTCGATTCTCGAGGAGTTCGTTCAGTTCAGGCCGTATCACAACCATCAACTTCTCAGTCACTTCCTATGTAGATTTACCCTTAGTAAATAATTCTAATCCATCCTCTTGCAAGTTTCTAATCGATACAGGCGCAGATATTTCTTTAATTAAATATTCAAAAATACTAAACATTCCAAAAATTTATTCTAAGTCTATTACTCTACGAGGCATTGATAAAAATGTCTTAAATCCAAATAAAACTATATGTAGTTGTAACGTAAATTTCAAGATAAAAGATTTTGTCCAAACTCATGTTTTCTATGTCGTAGAAGACGATTTTCCTCTTCATTTCGACGGTATATTAGGTAGCGATTTTTTTGAAATAAATAAATGCCAAATTGATTATAAAGAAAATAAATTAAACTTTAAAAATTGTTCTATTCCAATTGAATATATAAAATCTCCATTAAACAATGACAATGACGAATTTCTGAGAGATCAAAATATCGAGACAAGTTCTAATATCGATGAAATATTTCCTTATGATGCTAAATCCATAGAGGATCATTCTTATTTAGAAACCAATGATATCCAAATAACCTTAAGTAGTGAAGAACTACTATCCAATCCAATTCAATCTAAATCTAACTCTAAATCCAAAGAAAATTCAAGTCCAAAATGTGTAAAATCCACTGAGATATGCACAAATAAAACTTGTAACTCTTCACGAAATCATAAATCAAAATCTTGTTCAGAAGAAAAATCCTGTTCAGACGATCTTATACTAAATCAAAACTCTAATTCTAACTCAAGAAGTAATAAAACTATTCTATCCGCAAGAACTGAAACAATTGTTCAAATTAAAGTAATAAATAATGAATTAAGCGAAGGATTATGTCCCGAACGCGAAATCTTTAAAGGTGTATTTTTATGTCCTAGTGTTGTTAAAGTAAAAAATGATTTCTTTTTAACCTCAATCGTAAACACTACTGAAACGGATGTTGAATTAAACGATATTCAAGTAGCAATAGAAAAAATTCCAAATTTACAAAACAATGCAAATATACGAAAAATGTCTTCTTATAAAGATAATACGAATTCTAACAGAATTGCTAAATTAAAAAATGCCTTGAGAACAGATCATTTAAATAGTGAAGAAAAATCATCTTTAATTTCTATTTGCAAGGAGTACAATCATATCTTTTATCTGGAAGGAGATCAACTTACCAGTACAAATGCCATAACTTGCAAAATTCCTTTAAATTCTAATGTACCTATTAGCACTAAATCATACAGGTATCCTGAAGTACACAAACATGAAGTCGAAACTCAAATAAAAGGTATGCTAGATCAAGGTATTATCGAAGAATCAACTTCGCCATGGAATTCGCCCCTTTGGGTTGTGCCAAAAAAGGCCGATGCTTCAGCAAAGAAGAAATGGCGAATTGTTATAGACTATCGACGACTAAATGATATTACTATAGGAGATTCATTTCCACTTCCGAATATAGTCGATATATTTAGACCAATTGGGTCATTCAAAATATTTTTCAACAATAGATTTAACATCAGGATTTCACCAGATCAAAATGGATCCTGAGGATTCTCCAAAGACTGCTTTCTCAACTCCGTCTGGACATTATCAATATTCACGAATGCCATTTGGATTAAAAAATGCTCCCAGTATTTTTCAAAGGCTAATGAATACTGTCCTCTCAGGAATACAAAATTACAGATGTTTTGTCTATCTCGACGATATAGTCATTCATGCCGATACATTAGAAAATCATAATAAAAGATTAAAAGAAGTATTCGAAAAATTGTCTACATTCAACTTAAAAATACAACCAGATAAGTGCGAATTTTTTCGTCGCGAAGTAATGTATTTAGGACATTTAATAACTGAATTTGGTGTCAAACCGGACGAAAAAAAGGTATGTGCTGTTACAGATTTTCCTATACCCAGAACACAAAAAGATATTAAGAGCTTTTTGGGTCTCACTGGTTATTATAGACGCTTTATAAAAAATTTCAGTGCTTTAACACAACCTTTAACAAAACTGCTGAGGAAAAATGTTGAATTTAATTGGACAAGCATTCAACAACAGTCATTTGAGAACCTGAAATCAATACTTTGTTCAGAACCAATACTTCAGTATCCAGATTTTACCAAACCCTTTGTCTTAACAACGGATGCTAGTAATTATGCAATAGGGTCCATACTTTCTCAAGGTAAAGTACCAGATGATTTACCTATTGCTTATGCTAGTCGTACCTTGAACAAAGCGGAATCAAACTATAGCACAACAGAAAAAGAATTACTTGCAATTGTATGGAGTGTTAAACACTTTAGACCATATTTGTACGGAAATAAATTTTTCATTTATACGGATCATAAACCACTCACATGGCTATTTAATGTAAAAGATCCCGGATCAAGACTCGTTAGGTGGAGATTAGCATTAGAAGAATATAGCTATGAAATTATTTATAAACCAGGTAAATTAAATCAAAATGCTGATTGTTTAAGTCGTCCTCCTTTAACCATATCTGAAACAAATATTTGCGAAGAAAACAAAAACCCGGCAACAATCACCTTACAAATAAACAAAATGAGTAAAGAAAATAATGACACTTATTCACAGTTCTTATCTAAATCCGAAACTATATTAATAACAAATGATAATATAAAAGAAACAAATGAAAAGATTACATCATTTTCACAAAATTTAGCATTGTTTGTTTCCGTAGATTTAAATTTTAATGAGATCGTTCAGAAACAAATAAATAAACAATTCAGTCATATAGAAAAATTGAAAGCCAAAAATCCAAGACTAAATGACATTATATATATTTCTGATCAAAATAAAAACTTTTATTACATATTTATAAAAAATAATTATTGGGACAATACCTCTTATGAAGATATATTTAATTCCCTAATAAAATTAAGAGACTGGTTATTAAACGATAAAATATTAAAAATTTGCCTACCCAGAATAACTTTTAGCTACGATAAATTAAGTTGGGGAAAAATTAGATCTATGATTAGATTTATTTTTAGAAAAACTGATATATCTATTATCATTTATCATGATATACTAACAAATCCTGAACCTGAGGAAATAACTACAATATTACAAGAGAATCACACTAGTCCTACGGCTGGACACTCTGGTTTTCATCGGACATACAATCGTATAAAAAAACATTTCAAATGGAATAATATGAAAAATGATATTAAAAACTTTATAAAAACCTGTGAATCTTGTCAGAAAAATAAACTCGTTAGAAAAAAATTCGTAAAGCCCATGGAGATAACAACAACAAGCTCAAATCCATTAGAAAAAATATTTTTAGATATAGTAGGTCCTTTACCTTTAACCGAGTCAGGTAATAAGTTCATATTAACATTACAAGATGACTTAACAAAATTTTCTCAAGCTTATGCAATTCCGAATCATGAAACCAAGACTATCGCTGAAAATCTGGTTCGTGGATTTATTTGCAAGTTTGGAAAACCCGATATAATAGTTACTGATCAAGGCCGAGATTTTACTTCCAAATTATTTTCTCAAATCGCCAAGCTTTTTAAAATCAGACATATAAATTGTACTGCTTATCATCCAGAATCAAATGCTGCATTAGAAAGGAGTCACGCTACTTTAGCAGACTACCTTAAACATTATATTAAAGCTGATCAATCCGATGGGACGAATGGCTAGATTTTGCTATGTTTTCATATAATACAACTAATCATACTTCAACCAAATTCACACCATATGAACTAATATTTGGATATACACCTAATCTACCTAGCAGTATAATACGACCAGTAGAACTCAAATATACATATGAAGATTATTTAGATAATTTAACACTTAAGCTTAGAAAATCTCATGAGTTAGCAAAAACGAATCTATTAGAATCTAAAGTAGTCAGTAAAAAATATTATGACCAAAAGATTAATGACACCGTTTTCTTAGAAGGACAATTAGTATATCTCCAAAATGAGCAAACAAAGAAGGGTCAAACCAAAAAACTTACACAAAATTATAATGGACCTTATAAAATTCTAGAGATAAATTACCCTGTCAATTGCACAATTTTAGTAAATAAAAAACCAATAAAAGTTCACATGAATAGATTGAAACATGCTTTTGTTTCAGGTATGCAATAATATGGCTGACAAATAGTGAACAAATTCACAAGAAATATACCAATTACACAGATAAAATGAATAATAAATATTTTAATTTAGATTTAAAACAAAAAATTGAAGAACATTTTACTTTACTAACTTTCTTTATAACAGAATTACAACAAGAATATTCTACTTTAATAAACGTTATTCTATTTGCAAGAAATAATAACCTTCATCCTTCTGTTATAACACCTGAGCAACTAATTCAAGAATTATCTAAAACGGTAAACGCATTTACCTAGTACATCGACTTATCCATTTCCATTGACTATCGATTATGCTCATAAATATTTCGATATCATTTTACTTAAATATATATATTTTGATAACAAGATTTTAATTACGGTTAGTATACCTTTGGTTAGTAATACTCCTTATTCTCTTTTTAAACTAATATCTCTTCCTATAATTCATCCAACATTAAAGAGACTTACCTTTATTCTTCCATCTGTCAAATATCTTGTTCTTTCAGAAAATAGAAACATTTATGTTACTATTGATACATTAGAAGACTGTTATTCATTAGATGAAGAAAAACTTATTTGCAAAAATCCTGATACTTTCCGATTTACACACACTAATCCAATTTGTGAAACTGAATTGTTTAACTTCAATAACAAACATACCATCTAGTTGCGATACTCGTATAATTCAAACAGAATATGAAATTTGGCATAAATTAAACAAACCAAATTCTTGGATATATGTTTTACCCAAACCAACAGATTTAACTTTAAGCTGTCAGACTAGTACGCCAATATCTATTGTTCTTTCAAACACAGGTATTTTTTCTACTTCGAATAATTGCAAAACTTACACCGGATCAACTATTTTGATATCTGTCTCAAATCCAAAAGAAAGTAATTTTCAGTCTATCATTCCAGATTTATCCCTTCCAGAAGTCTGTTGTGATGATATTAAGATAAATAATGAATCCAAATTACACCTTGTTCCCTTACAATTAAATAATCTCGATCGAGATGCATTAAATTTAGCAAGCCATAAACTAGATAATTTAGAGAAAATGACCTCAGAAACAAATATTAATTTTTCAGACACAATAAAAAATAGTTCTTATTTCACTTATGCAATCTTATTTTTGATAAAATGTATGTTACTTTATATTTTATACAGGATAATTAAATATTTTTACCGACGATTTCGTAGAAATCCGTCACATAGTTGTCAACAAATTACAAATTGTTTAACACTAAATATATGTCAAAGTAAACGAAAACATGTACATGAGACAGATTTAAGTATAGATTGTAAACATAATAAAGACAATAATTATAGTGAATCCAAAAAGTGTGAAGAGACTAGTTTCACAGAGACTACACCGATAAGACGAAGTGAAAGACTATCGAGACTAAAAGAAACTATTTAAATGTGTTAAAATAAAATAATAATGTATACAAATGTTTTATACCATTTAAATGAAAATTCATTTTACAATTATTTTCATTCTTACAAAAGGAGGTGTAATGTACCTACCTACTCACATGTAAGATAATTAAAGTATCTATGTATTTCTATATAGTTTTTAGTCACCTGGTATATGTTATTTACAATTATGAAAAGTTCTCATGTATAATCACTAATAATTATTTGTTGTTAGAAATCAGAATCAATACTCTTCATAAATATTTTCCTATTTAGAATAAATAAGTTTCGCTAGTTTATTCGCCTAATACTTCGTATCTATGGAATAATAATAATTTATTTCTCTTATTTCTTTGTTCGATAAGCTATCCGTATTTGCTATTTTAATATTAATATTTGAGTCCAATCTCTTGTACTCAAATCCATCCAGAAACATCGTTAAATAATTGTAGATAACAGAACTTATAAATTCATAGTTTTAAGAAATAACAAACAGTGTAATTTTCATCCTCTAATATAATAAATTTATACATGTCAATATATTCTGTTTAATTCCAAAACAAAGAGTTAGTCCGGAGAAGAAATAAACGCATAGTATTCCATAACAACTTGTCAGATTTAGATTTACTTGTTATTATTTACGAACATTTTAATAAAAATAAAATAAAATAAAATAAATAATGTCGAACTCAGATATTACACAATTAATAAGAAATAGAGGTTCTCTTAAACGCAAACTAACTTCATTAACAAATTTTGTAAATAAAATAATTGATGGGTCACTTAAACCGACAATAGGCGATGTAAATTTGCGATACAAAAATAATCGTGAATTGTTAAGTCAATTTGAAATTATTCAACAATCTATCGAGGAGAAATGTTCGGACGATCAATTAGAAAGTCATTTTAATGAACGTGATCCATTTGAAAATCATTTTTATACAGCAATTTCATATTTAGAGGAATACATAAACAGCAATTCTTCTCCGGTAATAAATGTCACACCTCAAAATATAATTAATCACGATCCACTTCAAAATTTTCTTTTGCCTAAAATTAAGCTTCCTACATTTAATGGTGAATATGAGCAGTGGCTCGAATTCAAAACCAATTTTATAAACACTATCGATTCCAATTCATCATTAAGTGGAGGTCAAAAGTTTAACTTTTTAAAGGCTGCGTTGGAAGGTTATGCCAAACGAACAATAGAGGGTTTTACTGATTCCCAAGACTACCATGCTGCATGGAATATGCTTTGTGACAAATTCGATCGAAAAAAGCTTCTAGTCGACACCCACTTAAAATCTATTTTCAATTTAAATTCGATACATAAAGGCACATTCATGCAATTTAGAGGGTTAATCGATGAAGTTTCAAAGCATTTATCATATTTAGAAGGAATGAAGCTCACTAAAGAGTCTCTATGGGATATGACAATTATTCATGTTGTGTACAATAAATTAGACAAAATAACTCAAAATAAGTGGAAAGAATATCACACTTCAGTAGAATTGCCTCACTTAAATGAATTTCTTGAATTCCTGAAACAGAGACAAGACATATTACAATCTCAAGAAGAGCCTCATTCCTCCTCAATGATGACCGTCAAAAGTCACTCTGGGTTTCAGAAACCTCTACAATCTCGATCACAATTTCATTTATCAATAAATCAAGTTCAGTGCAATTTGTGCAAGAGTGATCATTTAATATATTCTTGCCCCGAATTTTTAAGATTAACAATTAATGACAGATGGGAAAAAATTAAATCTTTAAAAGTTTGTCCGAATTGTTTACGTTTTGGTCACTCCAAGGAAAGGTGCAGTAGCGGATCATGTCGTAAGTGTAAACGTAAACACAACACTTTATTACATCAAGATTATTCTCGTTCATATCAAAGTCAAAACACACAGTCAAATGCATACAACAACAACAATCAATACAATTCACGAGACACAATTCAATCAGTAGGTGCTCATAATCATCCAAATAATAGTGACCAGGTGTCACACAATTCACAAACAATTTCTCACAATATTCAAAACAATTTCAGTCCCAAATCAACAATGTTTAGTTACAGACAGAAATACACAATCTAATATAATTCTGTCGACAGTAACATTCAAAGTTAAAGACCAAAACAATCAATTGCATCAATGTAGAGCTCTGCTAGATTCAGGAGCCCAATCCCATTTAATTACCGAAGAGTTTGTTAAACGGTTAGGGTTACCATTAACCAATACCAATTTAGCTATTGTTGGTATTAACCAAGTGGTTTCTACCTTAAAAAAGAAAACTTCAATTACAATTTTCTCAAACAAAAATAATTTCCAATTTCAATTATCTTGTTATGTAACACCATTTATTTCAACTATTCCGTTACAACAATTTGATATCTCTACAATTTCCATTCCTCAAAATATAGAATTGTCTGATCCTACTTTCAATACTCCTCAGAACGTTGACATGATCATAGGTGCCAGTTTGTTCTGGGAACTGTTGTTAGAGGGCAATATTAAATTAGGAAAACATGCACCAGTGCTTCAAAATACCAAACTTGGATGGGTAATATCTGGTACTGTAATGAATGCGATATCAACGTCGTTATGCAATTTTTCACAATGCTTTATACCAGAAGACAATCAGTTACGTAAATTCTGGGAACTCAATGAGATAAATGAACCTATGATGTTATCAAAAGATGACGTCCAGTGTGAGGAACTGTTTACCAAACACACTCAAAGAAATGAAAACGGGCAGTTTGTAGTGAAGTTGCCCTTTAAATATTCTACTGATTTATTGGGAGATTCAAAAAACATAGCAAAACAACGATTCATATCACTCGAAAACCGATTCAAAACTCATCCTCAATTTTATCAATTATACAAAAATTTTATACATGAATATATCGATTTAGGTCACATGACCAGGGTGGAAAGTGACATGGTCACTGAACCAACTTATTTCTTTCCCCACCATGGCATATACAAGCCTAGTAGTCTGACTACTCAACTTAGAGTGGTCTTCGATGGATCAAGTCCAAGTAGTTCTGGATGGTCTCTCAATGAGTTACAATATGTTGGACCAAAGGTGCAAAATAACATATTTGACATTTTAATTAGGTTCCGACTATACAAGTATGTCGTGTCTGCTGACGTTAGTAAAATGTATAGGCAGATCCTTATACATGACGCACACAAGCCCCTTCAACAGATCTTGTGGAGGGACAACCAAGCAGATGAATTTTCAATTTACCAATTAAACACCGTTACGTACGGTTGTACTAGTTCGCCATACTTAGCAATAAAATGCATAAATCAATTAGCAATCGATCACTGTAATACATTACCCACAGCTTCACAGACAATTCTTAATGATTTCTATGTTGATGACCTAGTAACGGGTTCTAATGACCTTTCAGAATTACAAGCTCGATGTAAAGATATTTCAGACATATTAAAATCAGCACAATTCATACTAAGAAAATGGGTTACAAATAATCAGAGTGTTCTCATGAACATTCCATGTTGCGATATTCCGAATGAAATTTTAAATTTCGGTGAACACGAAAGCTGTAAAACCTTAGGTGTACAATTTAATAGTAACAAAGACATTCTAAATTTTAAAATATCTTCAAGTCTACACGATAATTCTATTACTAAAAGAAAGATATTATCTATCATTTCACAGATCTGGGATCCTCTTGGTCTTCTCTCCCCAGTAATTGTACTTTCTAAACTCATAATTCAGAAATTATGGACCCTCAAACTAAATTGGGACGAAAAGGTTCCACATGACATTTATATTAAATGGACACAATTTTACAATCAATTGTCCCAACTCAATCAATTAGAGATTCCTAGGCATGTTCTTGGATCCAATCATTCCATACTAGACATTCATTGTTTCTGCGATGCATCTCAAGATGCTTATGCAAGCTGTATATATTTCCGAAGCATAAATGCAAGTGGCAGTTATCAAAGTCATTTAATTTGCTCCAAAACTAAAGTTGCACCATTAAAGCGACTCACAATTCCCAGATTAGAGTTATGTGCTGCCCTACTGGGAGCACAATTAACAGCCCAAGTTGTCAATGCCAGTTCACCGTCAGTACCGATATACTATTGGTCCGACTCTCAGATAGTAGTATGTTGGATACAAAAGGATCCTAATCAGTTACAACAATTCGTAGGCAATCGCGTCGCCAAAATTCAACAGTTAACCAACAAAGATGATTGGCATTATGTTAGTACTAAAGAAAATCCTTCAGACCTGGCTTCCAGAGGAGTTTTACCACAAGATCTAGCTAACCGTGAATTGTGGTGGAAGGGGCCAATTTTTCTACGTGGTCCTATAGACAAACCCGCACCTCCTGCAATGTCTGAAATTGAACTTCCTGAACAAAAGATTAAAAGCTCGATGTTATTGGCTGCCCACTCTGCACCACTCTTTCTATTCTCTCGATTTTCTAATATTTCAACGTTAAAACATGTCGTTAGTTATTGTCTTCGATTCCGTAATAACGCTTGTAAAAAAAGATCAGAAAGAACGATAGGCCCTTTAACTCTTTCCGAAGTAGAACAAGCATCATTGCGATTAATAAAACTTGCACAATTGGATTCATTCGCGGAGGAATTATCTATTTTAAATTCCAATAAACCATTACCAATCAAACATAAACTGTCAAATCTTACTCCATTTTTAGATGAAAACCATGTATTACGAGTAGGGGGTCGACTCAGATTATCTGGATTAGATTTTAACTCTAAACACCCTATATTAATTTCATCTAACCATCCTTTCACTAAGTTGCTATTTGAACATAAACATAAAGTCCTATTACATGCAGGTCCTCAACTCCTTCTCTCATCAATTCGACCATATTATTGGCCAATTCGAGGGAGAGACCTTGCAAGAAAAACTGTAAGAAATTGTCTTACTTGTTTTAAATTTAAACCTACATTTGCCAGTTGTCCAATGGCCAGTTTGCCCGAAGCTCGCACAACCCCATCATTGCCATTTCAGCACTGTGGCATAGATTTTGCAGGACCATTTTTACTCAGCAATAAATCGGGTAGGGGAGCCAAAGAAATAAAAGGTTACGTTTGTGTTTTTGTGTGCTTTTGTACCAAAGCAATTCATCTTGAACTCATTACAAATCTCACAACCGACTGTTTCCTATCCTGCTTGAAGCGTTTCATAGCTCGACGAGGTATCCCCAATGACATTTATTCAGATAATGGATGCCTTTCGTTGGAGCTCGCAATGAACTTAAACAATTTGGTCAATTTCTTTTAAAAAATAATACTTATATTCACAATTACGCTATTAATCATAATATAAATTGGCATTTCATTCCACCGTATGCGCCCAATTTTGGCGGTCTTTGGGAGGCGGCAGTTAAAAGCATGAAACACCATTTAAAGAAAGTGTTACTCAACAAAAAACTTATCTATGAAGATTTCAATTCTTTGCTAATTCAGATCGAGGGAGTCTTAAATTCTAGACCTATGTTTGCACTCTCTAATGACCCAACTGACCTAACACCACTTACTCCTTCCCATTTTCTGATTGGCCGTCCTATTACAACCATTCCCGACACTGACTTAAGCACAATACCTATAGGCAGGCTCTCCAACTACAAAACGATTCGTCATATGTATCAACAATTTTGGAATCGTTACGTGAAAGAATACGTTTCGCAACTGCAACAGCAATATAAATGGAGAGAATCTTCGTCACATTTGAAGATTGGAACTTTAGTGTTAATTCGAAGTTATCAACAACCACCATGTAGATGGCCTTTGGGACGAATTATTAATTTGCATTCGGGTAAAGATAAACTTTCAAGAGTGGCAGAGGTAAAAACAAACAATAAGACTGTTATTCGTTCTATTCGTCATTTGTGTCCGTTGCCAATGCAGCAAGAGAGTGTTAGTGATAGTATTGATACGTAAGACTTTATTTATATTTATTATCTATTTTGAAGGTACCCTTCAACGGGGGAGTTTGTTTAAAATTATTTCAATATATTTTTTTTCTATGTATAATTCCTAGCAATAAGATTTAATTGTCTAGACGGCAACCCTGTCAGCCCTCGGCAAAGTCGTTATAAAGTTATAAGATCAGTATGTTTCCATATGTTGCCATAAGAGCACTCAATAAAGAACGTGTGAAGAGATTTGGTTTTACAAGTTATTTCTTCACCCTATCGATCAAATATTTACCACCACGATTAACCAGCGACCAGTCAATTTAAATCAACAATTAAAACAAGGATAAGTTAAACTCTTTGTTCTTAAATCAAGCTTTCGCAAAATTTATTTGCTTCATCAGGATATGCTAAAATATGTTATGGTAAATACAATGAAATTAGAATTAAAAAACATTGTATAAAACTAATATAAAAACTTACAACATGAGGTTAAGTCATTAAATTATTAAATTCACAAAACATTCTTAACTTATCTTAATTATACTTTTATGTAAGTATAGTATTTTAATTTTGAATATATTATGACATTGATTATTATAATGATGTTTGATTTATGTCAGAAAGACACTCGTGTCTGTTTTTGTTATTGATAACTAGCTATAGATTGTTATTATGCTTATGTACAAAGTGGCACCAAATATGAATATTTAAATTTTTGAAAATATAGTATTTATAGTCAGAAAATCATATATTAGAAAATTAAAGTATTAATTTTCGTAAGATAGAACGTAATTATAGATATTGCTTAGTTTGTTAATATCAGTTTTTTTATTAACGCATTGATATTTATTTATGCATACCATTTCTAAAAATTCTCTTTTATTTAATTGGTTTTCACGTCTTAATATATTAGTTTCATTAAAATTAAATGAAAGATTATTATTAATTGCATGATCTATCAATGCTCACGTATTTTTATTATTTCTAAGGTCACTTTTATGTGATGTTAGTCTACCTATTAGATTTCTAGATGTGTGTCCGATATATGACTTATCACAATTTTGGCATGGTATTCTATATTAAAAATGTAAAAGAAAATAAAATAATAAAATAAAA
Source organism: Diabrotica balteata (assembly GCA_918026665.1). Lineage (NCBI taxonomy): Eukaryota > Metazoa > Arthropoda > Insecta > Coleoptera > Chrysomelidae > Diabrotica > Diabrotica balteata. The sequence goes on from OU898284.1 coordinate 44,350,955, forward strand.
TAAAAATAAAATAAAAATAAACTACATTTGAAAGCTCAAATGTAGTTTATAGAATACCATGCCAAAATTGTGATAAGTCATACATCGGACACACATCTAGATATCTAATAAGTAGACTAACATCACATAAAAGTGACCTTAGAAATAATAAAAATACGTGTGCATTAATAGATCATGCAATTATTAATAATCATTCATTTAATTTTAATTAAACTAATATATTAAGACGTGAAAACCAATTAAATAAAAGAGAATTTTTAGAAATGGTATGCATAAATAAATATCAATGCGTTAATAAAAAAACTGATATTAACAAACTAAGCAATATCTTTAATTACATTCTATCTTACGAAAATTAATACTTTAAATTTCTAATATATGATTTTCTGACTATAAATACTATATTTTCAAAAGGTTAAATATTCATATTTGGCGCCACTTTGTACATAAGCATAATAACAATCTATAGCTAGTTATCAATAACAAAAACAGACACGAGTGTCTTTCTGACATAAATCAAAAATCATTATAATAATCAATGTCATAATATATTCAAAATTAAAATATTGTACTTACATAAAAGTATAATTTAGATAAGTTAAGAATGTTTTGTGAATTTAATAATTTAATGATTTAACCTCATGTTGAAAGTCTTTATATTAGTTTTATACAATGTTTTTTTAATTCTAATTTCATTTTATTTACCATAACATATTTTAGCATATCCTGATGAAGCAAATAAATTTTGCGAAAGCTTGATTTAAGAACAAAGAGTTTAACTTATCCTACCCTACTTAAATGACTGCATCCTCAAAATAAAACTTCATATATATATATATATATATATATATATATATATATATATATATATATATATATATATATATATATATATATATATATATATATAGAAGGTAAAGGAAGAATGCTATACTTTTTAAACAAGGGTTTACAGCTGGCGCGATATTCTGCTGAGTCAATAATTCGGATTGCTGCTTTTTGAAAAGTGAAAACTTTATATACATAGGAGGAGTTTCCCCAAAGAAGCATGCAATATGTCAGGATACTATGAACCATGCCAAAATAAATGAACCTAAGAATATCTCGACTCACAGAAGTAGCCAATCTGCGCATAGCAAAAATCTATGAGGCGAGCTTCTTACACAATCGTTCAATATGGTGCGACCAGTTCAACCTTGTATCCATAGTAACACCTAGTAACTTTACTGGTTCAGATGGTGTAACCCATCTATCAGAGCTAAATACTATTTTCTGTGTTTTCTGCTCGTTTAACTTAATTTTGTTACAGTTAAACCAGGATTTAGATTCTTCTAATATTTTCTGACTGCAATCAGTTTTACCTCTACATGATAAGGTTGTGTCATCTGCAAAAAGAACGCAGTTGGTGTTATTCAATGCACTTGGTAAATCATTAATATATATCAAGAATAGCAAAGGTCCCAAAGCTGATCCTTGTGGTACTCCGGTTGAAATTGGTAAAGGATCAGATTCTTGATTATTAAATGCAACAATCTGTGTTCTTCCTGTAAGATAGGATTTTAAAAGATCATGTATGGTACCCCTTATTCCATAGTACTCCAATTTTATCCATAGTGTTTGAATATCCATACAATCAAAAGCTTTTGTAAAGTCACACATTAAGCCATTAGTAGGTTCACCTGCATCAAAACCGTGTACAATATGTTCTATTACTTTTAATAAAGCTTTAGTTGTTGAGTATTTTTTTCTAAAACCAAATTGAGAGCTAGATATAATTGATTGTCTGGAGCATTTTTATTTCCTTTTTTATGAAGTGGAATTACTTTTGATATTTTGAATACATCAGGCCAGTAACCCTCGTTAATACATTTGTTAAATATTATTGTGAGTGGTTCAACAATTGTATCAAGCGATTCCTTAATAATTTTACTGTTAAAACCATAGTAGTCAACCATGAGGAATTTTTTAATTTGTATATGCATTCTTTCACATCAGATGCTACTATTGGAGACATAAAGAACGAACTTAGTAAGTCAGTAACATATAGAGGATACATCATTTATGTTTTTTAAATAACGAAACATATAAACTCAGAATTTTGGTGTTTATTGAAGGTAAACTAAATGCACGAACAAGTACTTACCATGTCGGGACAGTATTATGAGGTTTTTTTCCTGGTGTTTCCCTCATAATTTACTATGGAATCACTATCAGGAGAATTTTACTGTCATCATGTCATGTGTTTGTCTTTTTACAGACGTATTACATGCTATGATTTTTTTCTGACGGATATTCTCAAGTTAAAGTTAATTTCATGTAATCGAATGAACTATTTTATAAGTAAAGTCGTCCCAGGAGCGCAACTCAACAATATCAACTTTTTAAAGAACGCAAAGAGCAATACATAGACCATCTAAGAAAAAGTGACATCACAGCTAAAGGGTTTGCAACTAGACGAATTAGACGATAAAATAACAACAGAACTACTGGAAGCAGGCCTAAAGATTGCTAATAAACAAAAGCAAAAACAACAAAAAATTAGCGGTTAATCACAAGATATGCTAAAAAAAACAAAAAAAATACAGTGGAGTTAACCGAACTGAACAAAACCATAAGAAAACAGATAAAGGAAGATTTAAAGAAATACCAAGAAGATGGCATTAAGCAAATCATAGAGAAGAACAAAAGTTTAAAAACAATGAAGACAAATATAGGAAAAAGAAAACTAATCATACTTAAAGCTGAGAACAATGAAGAAAGAGATCTAGGAAAAAAAGTAAAAATCACAGAAAGATATTACACAGGCCTATACAGTTCTAAAAATGACCCACCACTATCATCTAAACAGAATCTCTCGAGGAAAATACAAAATGTTGGCTCAGAGGTATTACCAGAAATAACTGAAGATGGAATCGAAAAATCCATAAAAGACATAAAAAGAAATAAAGCGGCCGGTGAGGACAAAATACTGGCAGAACTGCTAAAAGAAGGAGGAGTCACGATAAAAAAATGCTAAAAATACTGTTTAACAAATATATGTTTTAAGGTAAAATACCTAAATAATGGAGAAATGCTAACACAATCTTAATACATAAGAAAGGAGACCGAACAGATCTAAACAACTACCGTCCTATTTTCAATTTTTCACAACTATATAAAACCTTGACAAGAATAATAAACAACCGACTAACCTATAAACTTGATAACTACCAACCAGTGGAACAGACCGGATTCAGGAAAGGATACAGCACAATCGACCATCTACATGCGCTTAAAATGTAATTGAGATTACTTAGCATTCGTAGATTATAAAAAGGCTTTCGACAGCATTGAACACTGGGCGGTTGAAGAAGCTCTGGTCAATAGTAGCATAGATTCAAGATACCGACAATTAATACCTGATATTTACCAAAACGCAAACATGACCGTAATTCTGGACGACAAATTAATAACGGATAATATAAAAGTTAAACGAGGAGTCCGACAAGGCGATATAATTTCACCTAAACTGTTTACCTTGACCCTTGAAGATATAATAAAATCAACAGATTGGGAAAACAGAGGAATATGTATTAACGGAAAGTACCTAAATCACCTTAGATATTCGGATGATATACTCCTGATCTCCTCGGAACGATAAGAACTGGAATTAATGCTGAATGAATTTCATAAAAAATCACTGCAAAAAGGCCTAAAAATTAACTTCAACAAAACAAAAGTAATGACAAACAAGGAAGACCAAGAGGCAATAAAAATACAAACAAAAAAATAGAACAGGTAAAGGAGTATATCTATATAGGATAAGAAATCAGAGCTAACAGAGAAAATCAAACAGCCGAAATATCGAGACGACTAAGAATGGAATGGGCAGCGTTCGGCAAACCTTCTTACGTTCTAAAATATCAAACAATCCCCCTGTACTTACACAGGCCAATTTGGATAGGATAAGGAAGGCACAAAGAGCGATGGAGAGACAAATGTTGGGTATATTACTTAAAGATAGAAAACGTAACCAGTGTATCAGGACCAAAACAAAGACAGTAGACGCGATAGAACTAGCAGCAAAACTGAAATGGAAATGGGCTGGACAGAATGAACGTCTCCAAGACGGACGATGGAACAATGCCATCGGAAAGTGGCGTCCATACAATGCAAAGAGATCAAGAGGCAAACCACAGATGAGGTGAAAAGATGACATCAGAAAACAAGGAGTTCTCACATGGCAGAGAACAGCTCAAGAAAGGGAAAGAGAGAAGATGAAGAGAACTGGGAGAGACCTATATCCAACAATGGAAGGATAGAGAATAGGTTCAAAAAAAAAGAAGGAGGGGCGATATTTATTTGGGATGTGCAACTTGCCCAATCAGCATTTTTTTAGTCGCCAGTAGTTCCTAGACAGAGTTTGTTTAGTATTAGAAATATAAGATGATATGATGATAGTATAATGATTGCTGTCATAAAGATCATCAGTGGCTTTCCAAGTTAGTGCTGATTTGGGATTAATAAAGCTGAGATCTATTAAAGATAATGTCCTAGAGGAAAAATTTAGTGTTTATTAGAACCTTTATTTAATATGCATGAACCCGTAGAGTTTGTTTGGATCCCCACATGGAATTGTGGGCATTGAAATCGCCTACAAGAATGTATGGTGAGGGTAGCTGATAAATAAGGTCTAGAAGTTCTATTTCCTCTAGTTAGTGCCTGGGTGAAATATATACACTACAAATAGTAAGTTTATTGGGGCACCATGTGGTTATAGCGATAGCGATAATACGAAAATTGTTCAGTAGAAATAAAAATTGAAGTCCCACCAATGGCTCTATTGCAGTTAGTTCGAATATAATGTTAGTCTTCATTTTTTTTTTAATTTAAGAAGTTTGGATGTTTTGGAATTAATTGCTTGTAAACATATGATTTTAGGTTGTTTTTCGGCAACTAATTGCTGGATTCTTTCGAAGCGAGGAAATATTCCATCGCAATTGCGTTGTATTATTTTAAAATTAATTTTTAGTTGAGTGAGTGAGATACGGGCGACTGTGAAGATTGATGAGAACATTGAGAAATAGGAGCGTTGATTTCACCATCAGTTTGGTAATCGGACGAGGCACTCATATTGTCATAGTTGATAGAGTTAATAGAGAGATAAGTTGTCGATTAATATTTTTTAACCTAGTAATGCGGTTTTTAAAAGACCTTTCCTTTGTTTTTAATTACATAAATGTAATGTTTTAAATATTTTCCATAGGTTATTAATATACGTCTTAACACAAGAAAATAAACTTTGATGGTACACAAGGCAAATATCGAACACAGTATTTAATTAAATCTTGCCCAAGTACTTTCAATCACAAGATCATCCTCAGAGGCATTTCGTCAATTGTGGCCTATCCAATTTCCAGATCCAATCCAGATTCTGTCTCCGGCTTCTATAATATAAAAATGTAGCTTCTCCAATTTAAATTTTAAAGTGTTTGTTTGTCTTTAGTGTATTTGTTATGTCCCAGTTTACATGTATGACATTCGGTTATTGCTGGATAGGCCACAATTGACGAAATGCCCCTGAGGATGATCTTGTGATCGAAAGTACTTGGGCAAGATTTAATTAAATACTGTGTTCGATATTTGCCTTGTGTACCATCAAAGTTCATTTATTCGAACATTCAACCTTATATTGACAAAAAAATAAGTCTCGGACTATTGAGATAAATTTAGTAAAGTTATCTGGACCAGGCTTAGAAATGAACTGATGTTTCAAACAATTTAACTTTTGACATCTCCCTCGATGTTTGACTTATAGAGGTTGTTCCTACTGTAATAATATTATTATTAATTGAAGGGGTTGGAGCAGAAAGGGTATAACTGACATTTTTACATTTTTTGAGTTAAGTGCAGAAAATAATAATAGAGAGTGTGTTCTTTCGGAGCAAAAACGATATAAGCGTGTTTAGTTACACCTGGTGCCATCTATTAATTGGTAGAAAAACCTACTTAACAATTCCTGCATAGTTGTTGGAGCAGAACGGGTATAATATCGCTTATACCGTTTGTGCACTCAACATTTTCTAGTAGACTTTTTAACGTAGTTGTTGCAGCTAGTGTGTTTTCATTGAAGTTGTGTGTTTTCAAGGTTTTTGTGCACAGAGTTGATGTGCGTTATATAACCGAAATATATTTATTACCTTGTATTTTTAGAGATGACTAGTAGTAGCAAAAGGGGTAAGATCAAAATAAATAATCTCAGCTTTATTTTATGGTTATGTTCCTGTTTTTTCAAAAGCCTTTGAATCTGAGTTAGATTCTTATGAAACGGAAGAAGATGAAGACTATCGACCAGAAGACGATGATGTACATTACTCAGACGAATCTGAACAGTCAGAGTTCAGCAGTGCTAGCAAATCTACACATGTCATGCCAAGTAAAACAAGAAAACTAAACAGGAATATCGGCGCCTGGAAATGAAATGAAAAAAAGCAGTTAAGAACCGAAGGCAAGCAGTATGTAGAACACAAGAACGTCATCCATCCAAGTAAGGAATTAAGACCTTTTGATCATACATGCAGATTTAAGTATAACGAAATTATTTGGTAGACAGACAAGCTGTATTTGATAAATTTTATAAGCTTCCTAGTTACGACTTGCAAACAGCATATTTATCGTCTTGTATAAAAAAGGAGGAAGTTGCTAAGAGGAATTAAGGATCTACAAAACATCGAAATTTTTCTACAAAAACCATGCTAATAAATAAGCGAGTATGTAAAGCATTTTCCTCCAAACGTTTGATATTAATATTAGACGGTTTACTACAGTATGTGAAAAAACTGATAGATTTGGCATAACAGAGCCTGATAAAAGGGAAAAAAATGAAAGTGGTAACAAAGTTTACAAAAATACTCGAGAGACTGTAATTCAGCATATAAATATGTTCCCTATATAGGGAACGAAAATAATAAGCCAGTCGTTAAGATGAGTTACTATCGTAATGTTTTTAACAGTGAATTTAATTTGCGATTTCACAAGCCCCACACCGACACCTGCTCAAAGTGCGACAACTTGCAGAATATTGTAAAGAACTCTGGAAACGAAATTACTATTGAAAATGCTACAGTGTCTTTAGAGCTTCACCAAAAAAAGGCACAAAGGGCATGTAATATGAAAGAACTGGATATTAAAAGCAACAAAACTTCGAAGGATACTGTGGTAATATGTTTCGATCTACAGCAAACGTTGGCCACGCCATTACTTACTACATCAAAGGTGTTTTTTCTAAGGCAATTGTGGACGTACAATTTTTGGTCCATAATTTGCTCACTGGAGCAGGCCACATGTACACATGGGATAAAACTGTGTCTGGCAAAGGTTAACAGGAGATAAGAGAGATGCACAAGGCAAGAAGGGTCGTGCCTTGTGCATTTTTACAAATCCCTACCATTCACTGTTACTAAAGTAATAGCATACAGCGATTCGTGTGGGGGCCAAAATAAAAACAAAAATATTTGCAAGTTATTTATGTATTTAGTGAAAGCCAACCACATTAAAGAAATACATCACAAATTCGTTGACCCAGGTCACACTTGTATGGGATGTGACAATAATTTTGCTGTGATTGAAAAAAACAAAAGAAGAAATCCTCAAGTTTTTATTCCCGACCACTGAAGAAACGTAATCGCAAGTTCTTGCAAAAAATTTATAGTTCACAACATGACAAAGGAAATGTTTTTTTTTTTCGTTTAAAGGACTTAACCAGCTTATAAAAGATCCAAAAAAAGACACAGAAGGAAGACCTCTTAAATTTAGAGATATCGCATAGTTTGGATGTGCAAAAGACTTTGACTCATTTTTTTTTTAAATTTAAGCCAGTTTTAAATGATATCTGTACATTCCTAAAATGTTTATGCGAGTCCAACTTATTTGGACGGCCATCACTTTGTATTAGTGAAACTTTTACGCAACTTCACATAAGTTCAGTGCCAATTAAGCTTGAAAAATGGAAACATCTGCAAACTCTTTTGGATTATATACCTCCAGTGTACCATTCGTTCTATACGAATATGAAACACAAAGGTGCGGCGACAAAAAATAAAAATAAAAAAAGGATCACACATCAGAAGAAGCAATGGTGCCGGGACCGAGTGCAGTTGATCAAGTTACAGAGGAAAATGAAAACGAAGACGATGTGATCAGTTCTGACTACGATTAGTTTTTTGTTTTTGAACATTTAGTTGTAGATATTTCTATTGTATCGTAATGGTACTTCCAAAAATGTTCTGTTTATTAATAAAATTGATTTGAAACTTTTATTAATACTTTTTGTATTTATTTACTTTTACTTGCTTAAACTACATGAAAAAATCTGTGGGTACAAAATCGGTCTAAGTGCATCAAATTCAATTTTTTAACTGAATTAAACCCTTTATCAAATATATCATTTTATCAATATAAACATAATTTTACTTTAGAATTTTTAAACATTTTTTATTAAACTAACGGGTTGTACAGAATTTTAAAAATGCAAATTACTTTGGAAGTCATTTTCTCAAAACTAACTTAGACGTACTTATACCTTTTCTGTTCCAACCCCTTTCAATTCTGCTATACACACTAATCCTTAGTTTTCAAAGAAATTGTGCGCGCCTATGAACACTTCAAAGTTAAAGGAACCACACACAATTAAATAATAGATTCAATTACGACCGACAATCTTAAAAGCTTGTCATGAGCGCCTTCTTTATCTTTAATAACACGTGAAACATTTCATCCGAACATTTTCTTTTTAGGGGCCAAATTATGGACGCGAAGTTCCATCAAATCAGTACTTCGGAAAACAATGAAGGAACCAATAAGGCTGAGGTTCGAAGGATATGGAAAAATGTGCTGCTGATAAATTTAGCGTTTATGGTCCACTTTACGGCTTTCTGGGGAGCTTCAAATTTGCAAAGCTCCGTAAATGCCGAAGAAGCTTTAGGAACTTTTACGTTAGCAAGTATTTATGGCTCTTTACTGATCTCAAATATTTTGTTACCTGCCTTAGTCATTAAGTAAGTATAAGAAATTTGAAATATCATAAAAAATGCATGTTATTTAATATTACACAGACGTTTCATATCTCGTTTAAATTGAATAATGCCTAATGGTTTACGAATTGTTTTCATAACAAAGCTAATGTCAGTACATTAGTAAAACAGTTTAACTAAACTGGTCATCATCATCCTCAACTAGCCTCTAACGTCCACTGTGAACATAGGCCTCTCGCATGCTTTTCCACTTAGTCCGATTTTGCGCCATCTGGATCCAATTTGTAGTCACTATTTTTATGTCATCTGTCCATCTCGTTGGGGGTCGACCTCTATTTCTGTTAACTTGTATTCGGGATCTCCATTTCAAAATTCTTTTTGTCCACCGGTCATCAACTGATCTTGCTACATGACCTGCCCAGTTCCACTTGAGTGTTGTTATCTTTTCAATAACGTCTGCTACTCCTGATCTTTTGCGTATAGTAGTATTGGGTATTCTATCACGTAGAGAAATCCCTAACATAATTCTCTCCATTGCTCTTTCCGCAACTTGTAGTTTACTCACTGTTGTTCTTGTGAGCGTTAGGGTTTCTGCGCCGTAGGTCATCACTGGCAAAATACATTGATTAAATACTTTTCTTTTCAGACACATTGGAATCTTAGACCTAAAAATATCCTTCATCCTTCCAAATGCAGCCCAAGCGAGGTTTATTCTTCTTTTCAGCTTGATTGTTTGGTTGTCTCGACTTATTCTGATCTCATGGCCAAAGTATTTATAGGAGTCAACTAGCTCAATATCTTTGTCCTCTATTGAGATGTTTTTGTTGTAGACTTTGTGTTTTTGAAAAATTTATTTTAAGACCAACTCTTTTTGTGGCAGTAGGGAGTTCTTGGAGCATTATCTGTACCTGATCAAAGCTGTCTGCAATAAGGACGATACCATCTGCAAATTTAAGGTTATTTAAAAATTTTCCATCCACATTGATACCATTTTCGTTCCAATCTATTGTTTTACAAGCGTATTCTAGCAAAATTGTAAATAATTTAGGAGACATGTTATCTCCTTGCCGAACGCCTCTTTCAATACGAAAAGTCTCAGTATCTTCATTAAGTCTTACACAGGCTGTAGCATGTTGATAGATGTATCTGATGAGAGATATGTATCGGTGATCTATTCTACATTGTGTTGGAGCTTGGAGCATTTCACTTTGATTGACCGTATCAAATGCTTTTTCAAAGTCGAGAAAGACAAGTATCAGGGGTCCATTATATTCAATGGTTTTTTCAATTAACGACTTAATGGTTTGTAAATAATCTTTTGTTCCGTATCCAGCTCTAACTCCTGCTTGCTCACAAGCTTGATGGAAGTCTAGTTTTGATGTCAATATATTAGTTATTGTCTTCATAAACAACTGATAAACGTAAAATAACAAGCTAATAGGTCTATAGTTCTTTAGCTCTGTTATATCTCCCTTTTTGTGCATGACTACTATAACAGCTTTATTCCACTGAGATGGTGTAACCTCTTTTGAAAGTCATAAGTTATATAATTGTGTCAATGCTTTCAATACTGTCTTTCCTCCTGCTTTAACTGCCTTAATAACAATTTGGTCATCACCAGCTGCTTTATTGTTTTTCATTCGATTTAATGACTTTGACACTTCTTCGATTGTTATTTCTGGGATATCCTCTGAACACACATTCTGAACTTTTCTCAGCTTGGTGCCGACTTTCTTACCCCTTTCTCTATATAATTATGTGTAAAATTCTTCAACTACCTTAATTATCTTATCTTTATCTGTTACCACTTTTCCATTTCGATTTGCGAGCTTAACAATATTTTTCTTACCTAGAGCTTGACATCTCTTCAGCATCTTTAAACTTTTATTTTTCTCGACAACCGTTGTAATCTTTTTTTTGTTATGTTGTCGTACATCCTTTCTCACTGCTTTATTAATGCCTTTATTAAGTTGTTGTAGTATGCGTGTATTCGCATCGTTTTTGTTCTTAAGTTCTCTTCGTGCCCCCAGAAGTCTTTTTGTTTCTTGACTGATTTTTTCCTCCTTATCTCTTCTAGAATTTGTATTGCACTTTTTCTCTGAGTTCTTAATAGCTTCTATTAAGTTATCGTTTAAGGTTTTGACATCCATAACGTCTATATTTGTTGTCGCTAGACATTTCAGAATTTTCTCTTCGAAGAACATGATGTTTTCGATTGGATTCCATCCTATTGGGTGTGTTTTTGACGTTTTTGTTATCATTTTGCATCTTTGTTTTTGGAGATTTAGCACGATATTTGCTCTTACCATTCTATGATCACTTTCCACTGAACAGCTATTAAGAACTGTTACATCATAGATCATGTCTTTGTTGTTGGTTAAGACAAAATCAATTTCATTTTTGGTGACTCCACCTGGACTTGCCCACGTCCATTTTCTTTGGGGACTTTTTTTTTCAAAAATTCAAAAAGCTATTCAATGCGAAGAATCCATTTCGTACCAAGAAACCCAAAAACATTTCGCCTCTTTTATTTCTGTGTCTGAATCCGTAGAGACCTATTGCAACTTCGGTCCCGTCCAGTTTACATCCCAACTTAGCATTAAAGTCACCCATTATTAGGTTGTGTGTAGTAGGCGCTAGTTTTACTGCATTTTCTAGGTCTTTATAGCTGTAGATGTAGGTGCGTAGGCTTGAATTATTTTAAGCCTGTGGTAGTTCTGATCCTTGGTTGATATCTTCTCTGATATTTGCTTTGTGTTGACTTGGATATAGTAATTTGTGGAAGTCCTCCACTATTTTAAGGGTTTTCTCTCTGTTAGTTGTAAGATGACCATTTTTATCTTTAATCTGTATTATCTGCCTTGTCCCTGTTATTAGTATTTTTTTTAATAGTTTATACTTCTATTTTTCTTTTTCGAGTGTCTTATCCAAATTATGACGCAAAAAACCTGCAACAATTGAAGAGAAATTTAGATATTTATGCTTTTCTCTCTCCAATGGCATTTAGCAAGACAGAGCCAAATCAAATTTTGCGCGTCATCTGCTACTTAATTTTTCCAATTTTTCCATTGCATTATTTTTGGTCTTGTGCCCTGCAAAGCTCTGTTCATCAATCTGTTATTGTTCTTCTTCCTATGGTGCCACATCCAATTAGTGGATGTTGGCGACAATTCTGACATACTCTTGTCGATCTTGTGTGGCTCTAAAGAGTGCATGGGCATCGATGTTTGTCTAATCTCTTATAATTTATTATAATTTATAATTAAGAACTGGTACTTGGAATTTCGAAATTATTTTAATAATTATATTATAAATGTATTTAAGTGAGCCATGTGCATAGGCAACCAAATATACACTGAATTGACATTGTATTATTATGACATAAGTGAATTTGAACTAAATAAAGACATTTGAGTAATAATTGCGTATGTAAAATAGTGTTATGTGTTGATTTAAGACAGTTAAGCTACAAAGTGCTTCTCTTGTGCCAAATCGTTGTCTGAAACTAAACTGAGACTAATGTCTCTTTCTTTAGTGTGAATTATCTTATAAAAGAGTTTTAGGACCTGGCTCAATAAGCTGATCATTCTGAATTGGTCGCAACTATTAGCGTTTGGCTTTTTTGAGATTGGTATAAAGGTTGATTGAAGCCAATCCTGTGGTATTTGACCGGACCCATAAATGTCATTAAAAAGATCTACCAAGGCGTCTATATTGTCTTCACTCAACATTGTTAGAACCTCTATGTATATGCCATCTGGGCCTGGTATTTTTTCCCATTGACTCTGTTTGATTACCCTTACAACTTCTGACTGCAATATTTTGCTTTAACCAAACAGCAAAAGTCAGAGTTGACAGAGAACTTTCGGAGGAAGTAGAGATAAAAAGAGGCGTAAGGCAAGGTTGCATACTCTTCCCCTTATTGTTCAATCTATATTCGAAAGAAATATTTAAAAAAATCACTCGAAAATGTAACCATTGGAATAAAAGTTAACGGAAGACCCATCAACAAAATATCAGATATGCCGATGATACTATACTAATTGCAGAGAATATACAAGATCTACAGACATTTTTAGATAATGTAGTAAATGCTAGTGAGGAAAGCGGACTAACGCTTAATGCTAATAAAAAAAAATTTATGACAATTTTCAAAACACAACAAGAAGACAGTTTAAACATAAGAGGACTTCCAATAGAAAAAGTAAAAAAATAGAGATATCTTGGTACAATTATTAATGAAAATAACGAGTATACAGAAGAAATAAAACTGAGAATTGGACAAGCTAGAGCAACATTTAATAAGGTGAGAAAAGTATTATGCAGTAGAGACCTTAGTTTACAACTCAAAATAAGAATATTACGTTCTTATGTGTTTTTAATGCTGCTATATGGGGTGGAGGCCTGGACCTTAAAGAAAGAGGTGAGCGATCGACTCTGAGCATTCGAGATGTGGACCTACCGAAGAATATTAAAAATAAGTTGGGTAGACCGAATAACAAATGTTGAGGTCCTCAGAAAGATGACAAAGGAAATGGAAATCATGAATACGATTAAGATAAGAAAGTTACAGTATCTCGGCCACGTTATGAGAGGGGATAAATATGTGTTACTACAAACCATAATGCAGGAACAAATACAGGAAAAACGAAGTATTGGAAGAAGACGCATCTCCTGGCTCAACAATCTGAGAAAGTGGTATAATTGCAGTTCCGTCGACTTGTTCAGAGCTGCAATCTCAAAAGTGAAAATAGTTGTGATGGTTACCAACCTTCTTAGAGGAGATGGTACCTAAAGAAGAAGAAGGAGGTGTTATTCTTAATTCTTACTAAATGACCAGTCCATCAAAGTCTCTGAAGTTTAACTAATTCTGAGATCGGTGCTTCTTTGAGCAGTTGATAGAGTTCATGCGTGTACTTGGTTCTCCATACTCTGCTTCATTTAATAGGTCTAAAAATTTTGCTTAGGAATTTGATGTCAGAGGATTTCCAGTTTTTTTATGTTTTATCTCATCTGGGACATATATTTATGTCATAGAAGAAGGTCCACATATAAGTGGTAAACAAAAAAGGAACTTAAGAAAACATTACATAAAGACGATAACAGTATATGCTTAAAATATTGACATCAATCGAACAAGTCACATTAAAAACGGATAGAGTCATTTCTACATAAATGGAAGAAAAAAAAAGAAGTTTTCGACTGTCCATTAAAAGTTCCCTTTAATACAAAAGGGTCCAATTATTTTATCGCCTAGTATTTCAGCCGATACAATAGGTTTTCTGGATACTGGGTGTGGTATTCATACATCCAACGAGGATTTTTCGTGAGCAATATTTAAAATTATATCGAGTATTTAAAAGATTAGGATCGCTTGGATCATAACATTTTCTCATAATTACATCTGTAAGCTCTTCACGTATATCACAACCTTGAACCAACTTTGCTTGAAAAAAATTTATTATCACTTAGTTTCCAAAATAATTGAGGCGTTTCACACTAAACACCAACTCAGTATGTGAAAAAAATTTAAAATAAATTCTAAATCCTTCACGCGTTTTGTTCATTTTATGTTTTATCTCAACTTTGTACTGTTTTTAGATGGTTGGGTGCAAAAAGAACAATAGCAGTAAGCTTTATAATGTACATGCCGTTCATACTCGCCCAATTTCATCCAGCATTTTATACATTAATACCAGCTGGTCTCGCTGTAGGCTTCGGAGGAGGACCTTTGTGGTGTGCGAAATGTACCTATCTGACAATAATCTCGGAAAGCTACGCCCAAATCACTGATGTAGAAGCAGAAGGTGTAATTACGAGATTTTTTGGAATATTTTTTATGTTTTTTTCGTTTTCGCAAGTCTGGGGTAACTTGATCAGTTCAGCAGGTAATGTATAATAGATTAATTAGGTATTCATTGTCACATCAACAGTATTGCCATCCTAACTGACACTATAATAGAATCTATAGAGGAAAGCCAGAAGATACATTGCCATAAGAAATTATATAATAAAGCAATGAGTCACTAAACACAAGCATTAATTGAAGAGAGGAGAAAAATGAAAAGTAATAGAAGAAAAGAGCATCATAAACTTAAAGGATATAAATAAAAGAATACGAAAATAACAAGAGACTCCAAGTTCTCAGGAGAACATTACAAATGGCCAAAAAAAATTAAAGAATAAAGATGCAAATATTACTTAAGGTAATAAAACTGAGCGGTTGCCAGTATAAGCAATCCGCCACTTACTGACCAACGGCTTCGGGCGGATGAGTTGGTAAGTGGTAGAGCACTTTTTTGTCCTGAGGTTGTGAAATAGGCCTCGAAGGGGGATGAACCAAAAATTTGGTTAACGGCATAAGGATGGAGAAGCACAAGTAAGATAAACACTCCATTAAAGATCCACAGCGATACGCCTTCAATATGCTCAATGCTCAATACTAAAATAAATTCCGGAGTAAGTCCTCCGATCGGGTCTCCGGGGAGGACAGTTTTGAGTTTACCAAATGATAATAAATTGAAGTGCAAAAAGAATATCAAGATCTGCACATGGAATTTCAAAACTTTATACAAAGTAGGAAAAATTCACAATACAATACAGGAGATGAAGAGAATGAATATTGAAATCATGTAAATAGCAGAAATGAGATGGTCAGCTTCTGCAGAAATATGAATAGAAGATCACAAGGTATATTACTCGGTAAAAAGTAATGGATTCATACTATAAGCAGAAACCAATCCTATTAATATAAACATCATTCAAATCTATGCTCCTACTGCAAACAAAGAGGAGGAAGAACCAATTGAGTTCTATCAGAACACCAACAGTATCATACAGAAAATTTCTCGACAAGAAGGTCTCATCATTATGGGAGATTTTATTGCCAAGATTGGAGCTGGAGATAAGACACACTATATTAGTATTAGTACATTAGAGCACATATTACATTAGAGAACTAATTGTCACCAAGACATTCTTCCAATTACCATCTCGCAATCTATACACGAGGAAATCCCCTAAAGACAAACTTGGGAAAATTATTAGGAATTAAATAGACTACATTTTAGTATATAAAAGATTCAGAAAAGCTTTATATCTGACAAGATTTATCCTGGAGCAGATTTGGAGATAGACCACGTTCCACTAATGGGAGTATTTCGAGTCAAACTCAAAACAGTACAGAAAAGAAAAGCACAATCATACGACCTACGTATGCTGAAAAACCTTGATACAAGTATGAGCATATTACAGAAATGGTGCAAAATGTAAAGGATAAATACTTAAAGACAGATAGATTAATAAAGAAAAAATCATGGATGACAGATGAGATCCTAAACTAATGAATCAGAGAAGAGAAGCCAAAAATGACCCACACAAATATAAAACTATATAAATATATTATTAAGAACTAAAATCAGAGAAGCGAAAGAAAAAAAAAAGCATGGGAAAGATGCGAAGTAATTGAGACTCTGCAGTCAAAGTACGACAGTTACAATGTACATAGGAAAGTTAAAGAACTTACAGGAGGACTAAGACCAAGGCAGAAAGGAAATATAACTGATTCTGATGAAAACATCATCTTGGACAATCAGAGTAACATAAGAGCATGGAAAGAATATCTAGAAAAATTATTTGAAGATCAAAGAGGTAATACTTTTGAGCTAGCAGAAGAGGTCAAATACCGTAAAACCCATAGACGAATAAGAGCTGAGATAAGAAAAACTGAAGAGAAATGGTTCTCGGGGAGATGCGAAGAAATCCAACAGTGCGAAAAGGTATACGACTATCACAATATGCATAAGAAGATAAAGGAACTCACACTAAAGAAAAGCTACAATATTTTATCGAAAGGGCTGTGCGACGATAATGGAAATCTACAACTAGACCCTGACAAAATAGTTAGAATCTGGTAAACTTATGTGGAACAACTGTTTAATGATGACCGTCCTAGTGGGTGTACACTGAGCAATGATGATACTGGCCCTTCTATTCTAAAATCAGAAGTGGAGAATGCTATAAAGGGTCTTAAAAATAACAAAAGATCAGGCAACGATAACGTATACGGGGAAGTATTGAAAATGCTGTGCGAAACAAACAGTCAATTTCTAGACTCACTCGTCAGACTCTTTAACAATAGTTATAACAGCGGGGAGTTTCCTGAAGACTGGCTAGAGTCACCTTTGGTTGCCATACCGAAAAAACAAAAAGCAAAGTCTTGTGATCAACATCGGATGATAAGTCTAATTAACCACATATCGAAGGCATACACCAAGGTTATTTACAACAGAATAAGCAAAAAATGCGAGGATAACATTGGAGATTCGCAGTTTGGGTTTCGAAATTCTCTTGGGACAAGAGAAGCACTTTTTAGTCTACAGGTACTTATCCAGCGCTGCAGAGATATGAATAAAGGCGTGTACATATGTTTTATAGACTACGCAAAAGCATTCGATAACGTAAAGCACGAAAAGATAATTGAAGTTATCCATAAGATCGGAGTCGACTACAGCGACATTCGAACAATAGTGACTCTCTATTGGGGTCAAATAGCTAAAGTGAAAGTAGGATCTACATTGACCAATAAAATTGACCCAAGAAAGAGGTACGACAGGGCTGTATCTTGTCTCCTATTCTCTTTAATATATACTTAGAAGAAGTATTTAAGCCAGCGCTGGAGGAAAGCACAGACGGCATAAAGATAAATGGAGAAATAATTAATAACATAAGGTATGCTAATGACACTCTGATTCTAGCAAGTAGCATGGAGGAACTGAGTTGCCTAATGAGTTAAATACAAAAAAAAGTGCACAATACAGAGTCAGACTAAATATCACAATAAACAGACTAAATAAACACAAAAATGAAAGAAGTGAACACGTGGATTCGCACATTTACTTGGTAACAACAGTTAACTCAAATTGGGATCAAGCGAAGGAAATACATATAAGAGTAGAAAAGGCAAGAGCATCGTTCACTAGCATGAAGCAAATGTTCACCTCTAAAAGCCTCACCCTACCTCTCAAAATTCGACTTCTGAAATGTTATGTATTTCCGGTTTTGTTATATGAAATGGAGGCGTGGACAATGACCGCAACATTTATGAAAAAAGTAGAGGCCTTCAAAATGTGGGCTAACCAATGTATATTACGTAGACCAACGTGACCAACGAATAGGTACTACGCCGGATAGGTAAAGAGAGAGAGAGGTAGGAATAAGTATAAAGAAAAGAAAGTTGGAATACTTGGGTCACGTTATGAGACATAATAAATATAGAGTACTACAGCTGATCGTTTAAGGGAAAATAGACAGCAGACGGGGTCCAGGGAGGAGAAGACACTCGTGGCTCCAAAACTTGCGGCAATGGTTCGGATTGTCATCTGCTGAACTATTCAGATCTGCCGTAAACAAAGTCAGAATAGCCATGTTGATTGCCAACGTTCGGAACGGACAAGGCACATAAAGAAGAAAAAGAAGAGGTAAATGATGGAACAAGAATATTACAGCAGGAAGTTTATTCCGCATTAACATAGTTAAAAGATGGCAAATCGATGGGCCCTTATAATTATACACTTTCAAAAAAACCAGGAGCCAAAAAATGCGAAGATTACCGTACTATAAGCCTCATAAGTGATCTCTTAAAATTGTTCCTAAAGATAATTCATAAAAGATTCTACAAGCTGTGTGAGAGTCAAATTTCCCCCAACCCGTTCAAGTCCACAAATGCTGTTGGTGCTAGAGAGGCTTTGTTCTCAGTACAAGTCTTATTCCAGAGATAAAGAGACGTCAACTGCGACGTATACGCATGTCTGGTTGATAACGAAAAAGTATTTGATCGAGTACATCACGCAAAAAGATACAAATACTAAAAGAAACAGTAATTAACAACCAAGATCTGCAAATAATTAGAAATCTTTACTGTAATCAGACAGCAAATCTCAGAGTTGAAGGTGAACACACTGACTATGTGAAAATCATGTGTGGAGTGAGGCAAGATATGCAGATGATATCATAGTATTTGCGGACAACTTAGAAGACCTACAAGTTCTTATGAACAAAATCGCGTATTACAGACAACAATATCGACTTAACATAAACGTTAAGAAGACAAAGCTTATGATAATTACCAAGAAAAGGATAACAGAAGGTCAAGTCTACGACAACCAATCACCTGTAGAAAGAGTGACGCAGTACAATTACCTCGGCACCATAATAAATGAAGAATGGACCCACAACCAGGAAATTAGAGCACGCATCGGAAAAGCTAGATCCACCTTCAATCGGATAAGGGCCTTTTTTAAGAGTCATAACCTCTCTCTTGATACAAAAGTAAGAATGCTGCGATGCTACGTCTTCTCTGTCGTTTTTTATGGTGTTGAATCGTGGATCTTGAACAAAGTTATGCGCAGAAAACTGAAAGCATTTGAGATATGGCTATATCGGAGAATACTTAAGATCCTGTAAACTGACTAAGTCACAAATGAGAAGGTTCTCAGAAAAATGAATAAGAACCGAGAGATACTGACCACCATCAAATCTCGAAAGTTTCAATTCTTCGGACATATAAGGCGAAATGAATCCAGATATGCTCTACATCAAGCTATCCTGCAAGGAAAAATGTTTGGAAAACAAGGTCCAGAAAAAAGAAGAACATCTCGGTTAAAGAACCTTAAAATCTGGTTCAATACAACATATGTGCAGGTTTTCCTCGCTGCTGCAGATAATATATAGATTGCTATGATGATCGCCAACATTCGTAACGGATAGGCACATCAAGAAAAAGAAGAATAAAAGATTTTTATACAAAATTATTCAGAAGTCAACAAAAACATGATGAGCAGCTAACAAAAAAATTGGAAAACGCAGGAAAAGAAAAAGTTAGGTTAGGCTAGGTATCGCAAACGTTTTCTGAATTAAAATTAGATATTCGACATGTTTTCTTTACTATAGAGTTTGGCATTTGGTAAATTTTGAATAGTTATAAATCTAAATATAAGGCAATTTTGCGGTACTAAACACGTTTTAATGAGCCATCGAGGAAAAACATAATCAGAGCAAGTCTTTTGACCTAAGCCTTCTTTGAATATAGGGTCTCCATGTAAATATAGCCCATCAATTTTGTATCATGTACTGGAAGATTAAATTGTATATTTATTATATAACACTCATCATCATCATCAACTAGCCTCTAACGTCCACTGCTGAACCTAGGCCTCTCGCATGCTTTTCCACTTAGTCCGATTTTGCGCCATCTGAATCCAATTTGTACTCACTCTTTTTATGTCATTTGTCCATCTCATTGAAGGTCAACCTCTATTTCTGTTAGCGTCTGTTTGAGGTCTACATTCCAAAATTCTTTTTGTCCAACGGTCAACAACTGATCTTACTACATGACCTGCCCAGTTCCACTTAAGTTGTTATCCTTTCAATAACCTCTGCTACTCCTGATCTTTTGCGTATAGTAGCATTGGGTATTTTATCACGTAGAGAAATCCCTAACATTATTCTCTTCATTGCCCTTTCCGCAACTTGTAGTTAACTCAATGTTGTTCTTATAAGTGTTAGGGTTTCTGCGTCGTAGGTTATCACTGGCAAAATACACGTTACAAATACATTGAATACGTTTATTTTCAGACACATTGGAATCTTTAACCTAAAAATATCCTTCATCTTTCTAAATGCAGCCCAAGCGAGGTTTATTCTTCTTTTCAGCTCGATTGTTTTATTATCTCGACTTGTTTTGATCTTATGGCCAAAGTATTTATAGGAGTCAACTGGCTCAATATCTTGTGGATTAAATTTGTCATAAATTGTGTTTTTGAAAAATTTATTTTAAGAAAAACTCTTTTTGTGGTAGTTTGGAGTTCTTGGAGCATTATATGTGCTAATTAAAGCAGTCTGCAATAAGAACGATATCATCAGCAAATTTAAGGTTATTTAAAAATTTTCCATCTACATTGATGCCCTTTTCGTTCCAATCTATTGTTTTACAAGCATATTCTAGCAAAGTTGTAAATAATTTAGGAGACATGTTATCTCCTTGCCGAGCACCTCTTTCAATACAAAAGGTCCCAGTATCTTCATTAAGTCTTACACAGGCTGTAGCATGCTGATAGATGTATCTAATAAGAGATATGTATCGGTGATCTATTCTACATTGTGTTAGAGCTTGGAGCATTTCACTTTGATTAACCGTATCAAATGTTTTTTTAAAGTCGACAAAGACAAGTATCAGGGGTCTATTATATTCAATGGTTTTTTCAATTAACGACTTAATGGTTTGCAAATTATCATTTGTTCCGTATCCAACTCTAAATCCTGCTTACTCATAAGGTTGATAGAAGTTTAGTTTTGATGTCAATATATCAGTTATTATCTTCATAAACAACTTATAAACGTGAGATAACAAGCAAATAGGTCTATAGGTCTCTAGCTCCGTTATATCTCCCTTTTTGTGCATGACCACTATAACAGCTTTATTCCACTGAGATGGCGTAACCTCTTTTGAAAGGCATAAGTTATATAATTGTGTCAATGCGTTCAATACTGTCTTTCCTTCTGCGTTAACTGCCTCAATAACGATTTGGTCATCACCAGGTGTTTTATTGTTTTTCATTCGATTTATTAACTTTAAGACTTGTACGATTGTTATTTCTGGGATATCCTTTGAACCCACATTCTGGACTTTTCTCAACTTGGTGCCGTCTTTCTTACCCCTTTCTCTATATAATTCTGTGTAAAATTCTTTAACTACCTTAATTATCTTATCTTTATCTGTTACCACTTTTCCATATTTATCTGCGAGTTTAACAATATTCTTCTTACCTAGAGCTTGACATCTCTTCAGCACCTTTAAACTTTAATTTTTCTCGACAACCGTTTTAATCTTTTTTGTGTTATATTGTCGTACGTCCTTTCTCATTGCTTTATTAATATCTTTATTAAGTTGTTGTAGAACGCGTGCATTAGTATCGTTTTTGTTCATAAGTTCTCTTCGTGCCTCCATAAGTCTTTTTGTTTCCTGACTGATTTTTTCCTCCTTATCTCTCCTAGGATTTATATTGTACTTTTTCTCTGCATTTTTAGTAGCAGATCTTAATATTAAGATTATATAACACTACTTTATGGTAAATAATAACCTGTATAATTAATTTTTAGTACTTTCATCTGGAAATAGCGAATCTCCTTCACCACCCTCAACGAGCTCCGAAGCTTTGACTGCGAAAAGCTTGTTTATAAATGCAACAAAAGCCGTACAGAAAACTGATAACGATCTCGGGGAAATATGTGGAGCAAATTTTTGTCCTGGTTACGCTTCTGCCGAAGCCGTTCCAAATCTGGCTCCACCACCTGCGTATAAAATCAATCTGATAGCAGCGATTTACTTCTTTTGCATGGTGGCTGCTGTCCTCATTGTTACCTTTGGAGTGGACAAAATGTCAAGGTAAAGATAATAGCAAAAGTAGACAAGATTTGGGTAATTAATAAAATTTGAATGAAAACAAAAATTATGACCGGATAATCTACGGAAGAAACTGACTATAAATAAAAAAATATTTTTTCTTTAAACATCAAATAATGATGACATTACTTATCTAACTTGATCCTGTCAGAGTTTGATGTCTCCGCCAGCAGCAATTTTTTTTCCCATTTCTTTACGGCGGAGGGAAAAATGTTGTCATGGCAACAATATGAAACATGTCACAAAGCAACAATACAAATGTCATTAACAACAATTACACATCATTTTTATTTATAGTAATATTAAAAGTACAATTAGTTAATGAGGCATTTTCAAAATTGAAACCGTGCAAAAATGTTAACGACTCTTGATACGCATTGGTAATTGTTGATGATACTGATGGTCGAGAACAACTTTCAGCAATCATTCCCGATGTTGGCGAATCATGAGGGTTTAAAATTTTTTGAGCATTCTAGATTTCCGCCTCCATCAATTAAAAGTGTTGCTGAAGTTCGTCGTAAAGAGTGACCCGTGTATGCGCTTGCATCGTTTAAATTTAAATAACTAGCTACTTTTTGGGCTACTGCGCTGATCGAATGTATTCCCATGACGCTTCGGTAACACTTTCCATTTTGGTACTTGATAAAAAATCGGTTTTCTGTGAAATTTTCAGGCCGCAGTGATGCATACTTTTTATACAGTTTAATGTAGTTTTGACCAATTATCGTAAACGATCTAATTTGTCGTGTTTTACTGTCTGGGATTTTGATAATTACCTATTACATTTTCTTTATCCTTAATGTCCACAGTCATCATTTTTACCATTTCGTCGCATCGACAGGCGCCGATAACTTCAATTAACAAAACAATCTGAAATATTTTTATAATTTAGTAGAGTATACTACATGCTTTGTAATATAATTTTTTTTACCTTTAATCCTAAATACAACTTATCTGGCGCTTCAAACAAAAATTTATCAAACTCGTCTTTAGTGAAAACTTTAGACTTCCTTGCAGTATATCCTTAGCTTGTTTTTTTTTTTTTCAGAAAGGCACGTAACTTTAAAAATTTGCTTATATCCACATTTTATCTAATAACTAACTCGGATTTTATCATAGGGTATCGTGACCACATTGTAGAAGATTTCCATATATTTTCATTTTCCATTATATTAAAATATGCCAGTAAAACGTTTTCGGTAACTTGCCGTACTCCTCTTGTATCGCACCTCTCTTGGAAGTGCTTGTACGCTCACCGATACTTTATTCCGGACTTTTTTTTTTTAATGGCATTGGCATTAGTTATTCAGCCAGTTTCAATAGATTCTCAGATTCTCCAATCAGACAAATGCACAACTCTATCACTAATACAAAACTAACGGATAATTAATAGAAGAATATAATACGACAAGTAAACTTACAGGGTCACTTGCTTCTCGTCTAGGGGCCCATCAAGACATTCTTAGTAGACAAACAAAACTGGACCACGGATAAGGTGTTATAACATTTAGGTTAAACAAAGGATACAAATCTAAATTTCTACACGATCAAGAAAAATTTCATGCTCGCGTACAAATTCTATAGAACCGTGCATGTGTCTGACAAGAAATCTATAATGATATTATATATATTTTGTGAGCCTGTCGCCAGTAGCGACTGAATATTGAATGGTGCATACATATTAAATTTGATTAATTTTTTGAAGAGAGAGTTTGAATGCTGTTGAAACTTAGGGCATTCAAAAAAGATGTGATCAAGATCACCTTATTCCGGACTTGGAGGGCCCCAAACGTGCTACTGCATTATTAGCCGCGGACTCAATTTCGTTTAGGTTTTCCATTTTCGTACTAAATTTGCGCTTGCGGTTGCAACAACAATAAGCTGTCTTTAATAATTGCAAACAACTGTCAAACAACTGTAACCAGGGAGACGCAAACCCCACCGACGACTTAATTATTTTAATTTCTAACATCTAGACGACTTTGATAGTTGTCACAGTTAATTTCGAGTAAAAATAGCGTATGAATTATACTATTTATGGTTGAAAATTGCTACGTTTGAAGAAAAAATAGTATACTTTATTCGGCAAAGAAGCGACTTTTCTTGACTTGCCCTCTATTACGCCCCTAACTTCGTTCGGCGCGTAATATCGGGCTCGTCAAGAAAAGTCATTCTTTTCCGCCTCATAAAGTAATATACTATTATAATATCTAATGCGCTGATTTCTTGACTAATCTGTTTTAACATTTTAGATACCGGAAGGGAAGAAAAATTGTCGAAAACAAAATTACTGGATGGAATCTTCTTATTGTTACCTTAAAACACGCCAAGAAACCTCTTCAATTATTGATGTTGCCCATAACAATGTTGATTGGCGCTGAACAAGCGTTTCTGGCTGCAGATTTCACTTCAGTAAGTAAAGTTTAATACAAGTTTATGAAAATGTTTCTTTACAACTGACGATCTCTCTCGTGTTCCCGAATTACTGGTCATCAACGTTTTCGTCAAGGTTAGACGTGGTAAGTCCCCTCCTAAATGTGTATTCACGGTTGCCAATTTAGTAGATTTTCTACTATACTACGTTCCACGTTTAGAAAATAACATTGCGGAGATAGGGCCATGTATTTCTTATGGACGATAGCAACGCGGCGTTGCCACGACACACACAAGCACAATTTAGGGTTGTATAATTTGTATTTTTGGTTCCGCAAACATGAATTAAATTAATGTTTTTTAACGTAATTGACCGAAAGTGTCCATTCGAAACAAGAGATGAAAAGTAGGGAAAATGATTTTAATTAGATAAATAGTATTTACAAAAGATAATTTTATTTTATCTTATTTTAATTATAGTAACGACAGTTTATTTGTTTTTCGGTGAGAATACGATATGCCATGAATCATAGAAATTAGTAGAAAATATTGACCGCTTAGAATGCGTATATCTAATTACTAATTGTTATATACTTGGCAACACATGTAGGCAACACCGCTCAGGTTAGGTCTAACCAAGTAACTTCAGTTTGCTCAGTTCAAGAAATTTTTAAGATTAGTACTGTAAATTCAAAAGACAAATTTTTTATAAACTTAAGAGTAAACAACAATATTTTAAAATATGAAATTGATTCAGGTGCTGCTGTTACCATTGTAAACAAAAATGTATTTGACACATATTTTTCTACACTACAATTACAGAAATCTGATGTAAAATTAACTACATACTGTAAAAATTATTTAAATGTTTTACGGTTAACTCCAGTGGAGGTTGAGCACCAGGGAATAAGGCAAATGTTAAAGTTGTATGTGGTGGATGGTGAGGGTCAATCACTAGTTGGAAGAGAATGGATACGTGCCCTTGGAATTAAACTACATGAGGTAAATACAATATCACATGAGAACTCTAAAGTCTCAAGTTTATTAGATAAATACAAACATTTGTTTGAAAAGTCAATTGGTGAAATTATAGGTTTAGAAGCTGAAATTCATTTAAAACCTGGTAGTATAGCAAGGTTTCATAAGGCTCGCCCAGTTGCTTTTGCATTACGTCCTAAAGTGGAAGCTGAGTTAGAGTTGTTAGTTGATCAGGGTGTTTTACAAAAAGTAGAGTTTTCAGATTGGGCAACCCCAATTGTCCCAGTTGTCAAACACAATGGGGACATACGCATTTGTGGGGATTTTAAAATTACTTTAAATCCCTGTATTGAAGTGGACGAATATCCTTTACCTACCCCTGATGATCTTCTATCTCAGTTAGCAGGGGGCGATAAGTATTCAAAAATAGACATTACAAAAGCTTATTTGCATTTACCTATAAAAAGTGAAATGAAACATTTACTTACACTTAATACTCACAAAGGTCTGTACCGCCCAAACCGTTTAATGTTCGGTATTGCAAGTGCTCCTGCCAAATGGCAACGTTTAATGGAACAAATGTTACAAGGAATCGATGGTATTTCTGTGTTCCTAGATGATATAAGAATTACTGCCCCAAATACTGATATACATTTACAAAGACTTGAACAAGTGTTACAAAAATTATCTGAACATAATTTACATATAAATTTAGACAAAAGTGAATTTTTAAAAGACGAAATTGAATACTGCGGATACAAAATAAATAAATTTGGTATTACTAGTAGCTCAGATAAAGTAGATGCAATTGTAAATGCTCCAATACCAGAAAATAAAACTCAAGTCCGAAGTTTTTGTGGGTTGGTTAATTATTACAGACGTTTTTTACAACATACCTCTACAATATTAAAACCTTCTTAAAAATCATGTTGAATTTGAATGGTCCCGAGATTGTCAAATGGCATTCGATAAAGCCAAAAGGCTTATTTCTTCTAAAAATGTTTTGTGTCACTACGACCCAAATTTGCCATTAGTCCTTGCAACTGATGCATCCCCTTATGGTGTTGGTGCAGTACTGTCTCATATTTTTTCGGTACAGAAAGACCGATACAATTTGCTTCTCAAATGTTAACCCTTACACAGCAAAAGTACTCTCAAATAGATAAAGAGGCATACAGCATTATTTTTGGTGTGAAAAAGTTCTTCAATTACCTATATGCTAGAAATTTTATTTTATACACTGAACATAAACCTTTAGTTCAGATTTTTGCACCAGATAAAAGTCTACCAGTTTTAAGTGCTACAAGAATGCAGCATTATGCAATTTTCTTACAAGTCCTAAAGTATGATATTCGATACAAAAATACAGATTCTCATTTTAATGCAGATGCTCTTTCACGTTTACCTATTAAAAATGAACAAAATTATACTCATGATGAACCAGACATATTCGAACTTAATCAGATTGAAAATTTACCTACAGATGTTAACAGTTTATCTTTTCATACCAAAAATGATGCTACTTTACAAAAGTTACTATTAGGTTTACAAACTGGTGAGGTTGTTGAAAAACAATTCAGATTTAACGTAGATCAATCAGAATTTTCACTACAGTCTGGAGTCATAATGAGAGGACAACGAGTTTTAATACCTATGAAATTAAGAAATAAAATTCTGCATGAATTACACACTGCGCATTTTGGTATGGTGAGAATGAAGTCTTTAGCCCGGAGTTACTGCTGGTGGCCTTTCATAGACAAGGATATTGAATCTTTATGTAAAAATTGTTTTCATTGCAACAAGCACAAAAACAATCCTGTTAAGGACAATTCCCACATCTGGGAAACACCTAAATTTTGCTTTGAAAGAGTACATGCTGACTATGTCACCGCGGGGTAATTAATAGGGGTCTAAACGCCATCTAATGCCTCCGGGTGCTCTGTAGAGGGCTTCGGAAACGTCGACGAAAGCCCCTCTACTTGAATCCATTTGCGGGGTATGGATTCGTAAATGTTTTCTTCTGGTATCTTGCCTTGAAAAAGGCAAGATATTTCTTACATGACAAAGGTAAAGTCGAAATAAAAATACCAGGTTGCAGTAGAATAACATCTCAGCCACAGAGTATGGAAAAATCTAAAAACAAGAAAGCAGAGCCCCGAGAGCACTAAGCTTTCGGAGAGCCCGTGAAGGACTGACTTCATTGACCTGAAAATCGCCTATTTTTATACTTTCTGAAGTAGCGATTAGGGATTTCCAGGTCAGGGAGGAGCCAACGGGAAAAATAAGGGGCGGGGCGATGCGTCTCGAACGTGAACTAGTCGCGTCCGAGAACATCCCCCTCCTCTGGAGACTCTGTGGCCGGGAAAAAATTTATTAAATATCAAATAAAAATACATGTGAAAAATACATGTGAAAAATACATGTGAAAAATACATGTGAAAAATACATGTGAAAAATACATGTGAAAAATACACAATAAAAATACATAAAAATGTACAAGAAAAATTAAATGTTAATAAAAGTTCAAAAATTCACAGCACTGCACTACTTACAGGGGAGGTCGATGGTATGGTGAGAATGAAGTCTTTAGCCCGGAGTTACTGCTGGTGGCCTTTCATAGACAAGGATATTGAATCTTTATGTAAAAATTGTTTTCATTGCAACAAGCACAAAAACAATCCTGTTAAGGACAATTCCCACATCTGGGAAACACCTAAATTTTGCTTTGAAAGAGTACATGCTGACTATGTCACCGCGGGGTAATTAATAGGGGTCTAAACGCCATCTAATGCCTCCGGGTGCTCTGTAGAGGGCTTCGGAAACGTCGACGAAAGCCCCTCTACTTGAATCCATTTGCGGGGTATGGATTCGTAAATGTTTTCTTCTGGTATCTTGCCTTGAAAAAGGCAAGATATTTCTTACATGACAAAGGTAAAGTCGAAATAAAAATACCAGGTTGCAGTAGAATAACATCTCAGCCACAGAGTATGGAAAAATCTAAAAACAAGAAAGCAGAGCCCCGAGAGCACTAAGCTTTCGGAGAGCCCGTGAAGGACTGACTTCATTGACCTGAAAATCGCCTATTTTTATACTTTCTGAAGTAGCGATTAGGGATTTCCAGGTCAGGGAGGAGCCAACGAGAAAAATAAGGGGCGGGGCGATGCGTCTCGAACGTGAACTAGTCGCGTCCGAGAACATCCCCCCTCCTCTGGAGACTCTGTGGCCGGGAAAAAATTTATTAAATATCAAATAAAAATACATGTGAAAAATACATGTGAAAAATACATGTGAAAAATACATGTGAAAAATACATGTGAAAAATACATGTGAAAAATACATGTGAAAAATACACAATAAAAATACATAAAAATGTACAAGAAAAATTAAATGTTAATAAAAGTTCAAAAATTCACAGCACTGCACTACTTACAGGGGAGGTCGATGGTGATGACGGCATCTCAAACTCCTGCAGGTCCATCCTCGGTCGGTGTGCCAACTCCTCAAACGGGTTCGTCTTCTTCACGGTCGTCTGGATCCCATCTGCCATATCCGACGGGGTTTCGTAGGGTACCAGTGTGCCGAAGCCTACGTGGTCGTCCAACCACTTTCGGTAGGGGGGCGATGACTGGGTCTACTCCGGGACTTTCATCGGCATCTGGGGCTTCTAACTTCGAAGAAGGCTGGCTCGTCAAAGGCGCCTGCACGTCGAAGGCATCCGGTCTGCAGAAGGCCTCGATGTAGGAGTGTTAGAGCATAGCTTCCTAACACTCCGTGGTTCTCCCCATTCTTCTCTTGACTTCAAACCCATGTTGAAGTCAATGGTCTGCAGCTTTCTGTGAATTTGAGTTGGGTCGTGGGTGCGGATTTTAACCACGTTGTCGGGCGCCATGTCACCGCGGGGTAATTAATAGGGGTCTAAACGCCTTCTAATGCCTCCGGGTGCTCTGTAGAGGGCTTCGGAAACGTCGACGAAAGCCCCTCTACTTGAATCCATTTGCGGGGTATGGATTCGTAAATGTTTTCTTCTGGTATCTTGCCTTGAAAAAGGCAAGATATTTCTTACATGACAAAGGTAAAGTCGAAATAAAAATACCAGGTTGCAGTAGAATAACATCTCAGCCACAGAGTATGGAAAAATCTAAAAACAAGAAAGCAGAGCCCCGAGAGCACTAAGCTCTCGGAGAGCCCGTGAAGGACTGACTTCATTGACCTGAAAATCGCCTATTTTTATACTTTCTGAAGTAGCGATTAGGGATTTCCAGGTCAGGGAGGAGCCAACGGGAAAAATAAGGGGCGGGGCGATGCGTCTCGAACGTGAACTAGTCGCGTCCGAGAACAACTATGCTGGACCTTTTAACGGAGGCTATTACTTCATTTTAGTCGATTCTTTTAGTAAGTGGCCTGAAATACATTTCACGAAAGACACTACTACAAAAACTACAATCGAAATTTGTAGAAAAATCTTCACTACTTTCGGAATACCCACAGTATTTGTTACTGATAATGGTAGACAATTTGATTCTCATGAATTTAGAGAATTTATGAAGAATAATGGTATTACACATAAATTTACTGCACCCTATCACCCAGCCACGAATGGCCAGGGGGAGAGATATGTCCAAACACTAAAAAATTGTCTGCGAGCCATGCACAATGAAGAGAAAGACAGAGAACTTGAATTGTGCAAGTTACTAATGCAGTATCGTAGAACACCTCACACAGTAACTGGCAAAAGCCCGTCTGAACGTATGCTAGGAAGGCATATTAGAAATAGATTAGATTTGCTTAAACCTTTTACTCATGACAAAAATGCTTACACAGAACAGAGTCTTAGAAATGTTGCTATAGATACCAGAGTCTCAGTGCGAGATTACTTTAATGCCAAATGGCAATTTGGCAAGGTTATACTAAGGTTAGGATTATTACATTATTTAGTTGAGTTAGATGATGGTAGGACGTGGAGACGTCATATTGACCAAATTAGAGTAATTGGGCAGGATACACCTATAGAATATAACCCAACTTGTTTCATTCCTGATACAGTTACACATAGTATAGTTCCAAGGGAGGTATCTGTCCCTGAACCCAATTCCGTTTCACCACCTACAAATGTACAAGAACTTCTAAATGATACAATAGAGCCAACAGTACCTGAGGTTCACACTGAAGCTGAACCAGTGTTAAGACGTTCAAGTAGAGTATGTAAACCTGTTCAGAGGATGAATTTGTAAGTACATCTTTATTTCAATCTGTATTTATGAATTTTGGTCAAGAGAGGAGGTGTTATATACTTGGCAACACAGGTAGGCAACACCGCTCACTGACACAAGGGAATGAAGTTAGTTAGTTATTAGGCAATAAAGGTTAATGATGTAAAACCACGTTGTATTATTAATTATTACTTTATTTAAGTAAGAAATACCAAATACACAACACTAATTGCAACTTAAAATAATACGATGTGCGTATGTCAGCTATTTTATGTCGTTCTCTGACTACATAATGATAATAAGGCTTTTATTTAGTAGTTATTCTGACTTTACAGTTAAGTGTTAATTGAAAATGAAAATTAAAAAATTAAGCAAAGGGAATATCTTGGACATCCGTGCAAAAGAGAGTGTCTGAGAGTTTTGGCAACACTGATCTCCATAAGCGTAATGTTATTTTCTTAACTTGAAACAAAGAATAGATCTAGTAGAATATGATTATGTCTAGTAGAAAAATTTTAAATCTAGTAGATAGTAGAAAATGTAGTAGATTTTAAATAAATGTTAGTAGATTTTTGGTAGATTTTTTATTAATTCATCCAAACACAAGATATCTCACTATATCAACTTTTTAAATTAAAATATGGTGATATTAGTATACTTGTTCTGTATCCATCTAGTGATAAAAAGCAAAAGAAATAAAGATTCTTATAAAGATTTCCTCCAAGATGATTTTGTCTTTTGTCGTTTATGGTGTTGTGGCATAAATACTAAATACTGGCTAAAACAAATTCTTTTTTTAGCAATCAGCTGTGATTGTTGTTGGTTGTATTCTGTGTGAAATTTACTGTTTATATACGTTTATAGTTACAGTTTTATTAATAAAATAAAGTATATTCTTTATTACCATTATAAATTGTAGTTAACGTTGTAATTGCATTCTGGTAAGTAAAATTACTCTTTTTATATTTTCCATTATCATGGCTCATCTAACAACACCACTCAAGATTTTGAGTAATTTTGCAGCAGAGGAAAAAACTGCATAATTTTATTATTTTTGAGAGTTTATAAGTAATTTTTATTTAAAGATGTCATAACGCATATGGAATAAGGCAAAAATTGTAATATACTTTTACGCGGGAAAAGTAACTATCCAATGGCAGTCAAAATTATAAACATAAAAACCGCCAAATATCCTATCCAGCCATATTTTTAGATAAGCTTAGATATTCATTTTTGTATGCCTTATAAAAAATTATGTATGTAATTTTATATTTGTTATAGAAATATGTCGAAGATATATATGCAAAAGTTTAGACCAGTGTGGCTTAGCAATCCTCTATTCAAGGATTGGTTAACTGTGGTACAAAGCACAAATGGAACAGAAGCGAAATGCAAGTTTTGCTGCAAAATTATTACAAGTAGGTATGCTAACCTAAAAAGCCATGGGGAATCCAAAAAACATATTGGACATAGTAAAAAATTTTTGGGAAATTCTCAGCCTAAAATTGCATTTGTCCGCGACACCAAATTGGATGATGCTAAAGTGGCAGAAACCAGGTTAGCCCTTTTTATTGCTCAACATAGCTCAATTAATGTTGTGGATCACCTGACAAATTTGTGCAAAAATACTTTTAAATGAACAGAACAAAATGTGGTAATGTGATAAAAAACATTTTAGCACCATATTTTTTGGAAGAATTGTGTGAAGACATAGGAAATCATTCATATAGTCTTTTAATAGATGAATCAAATGACATATCAACAAAAAAATATTTAGGGTGCACAATTTTATACTATAGTTTAAAACGAAAAGCAATTATTCATTTGTTCTTAGATTTAGTAGAATTAGACTCTGCTGATGCAGATGGAATTATAGCGGGATTAAAATATAGTTTAAAAAAATATAAATTGAATTTGAAGAATTTAAAAGGGATAGGGACTGACAATGCATCAGTAATGGTTGGGGTCAATAATGGAGTTTATGCAAAATTAAAACGAGAATTGCCAAATGTAGTGTTGATAAAATGTGTTTGTCATTCTTTACAATTAGCAGTTTCCTCAGCAGCTAAAGAACATCTACCACGAGCTTTAGAATTTTTAATTCGAGAAACTTTTATCTGGTTTTCTCATTCAAGTGCAAGACAAAAAGCTTACAAACAATTATACAACATAATTAATGAAGGAGAAAATCCGTTAAAAATAACATCTGTTTCTGATACTCGTTGGTTGTCAATAGAGTCTGCTGTGTCTAATATACTTAAACAGTGGTTGGAATTAAAAACACATTTTAGCATAGCAAAGGACACAGAAAAGTGTTACACTGCACATATCTTATATGATATGTTCAGTGGTGATATATATATATATATTATATATATATATATATATATATATATATATATATATATATTATATATATATGTATATATATATATATATTATATATATATATATATATATATAAGCGAGGTTCCTACAGCCTCTGCCGTTTCTCGCATTTCGACCGCCATCGTTTTCTGTCCATCCATTCGTCTTCTCTGATGGCTCTATCTCTCATTATGTGGCGTACATTTTCTTCCCAGGCAACTGAAGGCCTTCCCCTTCTTCTTCTTTGTTGTGGT
Organism: Diabrotica balteata; assembly: GCA_918026665.1. NCBI lineage: Eukaryota > Metazoa > Arthropoda > Insecta > Coleoptera > Chrysomelidae > Diabrotica > Diabrotica balteata. The sequence goes on from OU898284.1 coordinate 44,384,610, forward strand.
ATGTAATTTAAAGCTTTCTTTGGCCATCTATCTTCATTCATTCGTTTCACGTGACCATACCACACTAGTTGTCTCGTTTCAATTCTATCTACACTGGAATATACAGTATTTGTCCTCCTTCTAATATCTTCATTCCTGATGTGATCTTTTTTGGATATACCACACGCTCTCCTTAGAAAATCCATTTCTACTACTTCTATTCTTTTTCTATCCTTCTGCGTTATCTGCCAAACCTCTGCCCCATAAGTCATAATAGGCTCTACCAAGGTTCGATAGATTGTCAATTTCGTTTCTTGTCTAATATCTTTAGACCAAAGTAGAGAGTTTAGAATGTTTACCACTTTTTTTCCCTGCTGTGTTCTGTTTTCGATGTCTCTTATGGTAGTGCCTTCTTTAGATATTATAGATCTGAGATATTTATATTCATTGCATGTTTTTGTGTTTCTAATTTCTAACTCTGGATCTTCTTCGCCATCTCCTATTTTAAGATACTCTGTCTTTGCCATATTCATATTGAAGCTCCATTTTTCATATTCTTTCTTTAGTTTTCTAAACATGTAGTCCATGTCTTCCTCGTCATTCGCTACGACTACCTGATCATCTGCGAAAAATAAAGCTGTTAGACATTCACCACCGCCTATGTCTATTCCCATTCCGGATACTTGTTTTTCTCCACTGCTCTAGCGATGATTGAATATATATTTTAAACAGGGTCAGAGACAGACAACATCCTTGTTTAAGCCCCTTGGTTATTGGAAATGATTTAGATATAAAGTTTCCTTCTTTAACGACACTTCTTGCATTTTTGTATATATTTGCGATAGCATCCACATACTCTCTACTGAGACCTACTTTCGTCAATGTATAAAATAGTTTTTTCAAAGGTACCGTATCATATGCCTTCTCTAAATCTACAAACAATAGGTGGGTAGATAGATTCCTTGCCTTCCGTTTTTCGATTACCTGCTGCAGAACGAATATATTATCAATGCACGATCTTCCTGCCCGAAATCCATTTTGTTCCTCTATGTCTTCATATTCTGATTCAATTCGTTTTTTTATTATTCGACCGTACAACCTCCCCACTGAGCTAGTAACAGTTATTCCTCTATAATTAGAGCAATTGCGTTTATCCCCTTTTTTATATATTGAGCTGATGTATCCAACATTCCAATCATCAGGGATATTTTGTCCTTTTAAGCATTTAGTAAATAGTTTAACCATCATCTCGTGTAATATTTTTGGTCCATACTTTACTAACTCAATTGGGATGTCTCCAGGTCCTGCTGCTTTACCGTTTTTCGATCTTTTGAGGGCATCGCTTAACTCTCCGGTTGTTATCTCAATTATTTGTGTATGTTCAGATATTTCTTCCATTTCGATATCTTGGAATTTACGTCTATCCTCTGTCAATAAGACATCATAATGCTGTTTCCACTGTTTCAGATCTATTAATTTTAAGTTAGATTTTTCCTTTCCTTCCCTCCGGAGAGACTTTATCACCTTCCATGCTTGCCCAACTCTTGTTCCACCCATATACCTATCCACCTCTGCACATCTTCGATCCCACATCTCATTTTTACTTTTCACTACTTCTCTTTTTACATCTCGATTTAATTTTGTATATACCTTGTGATCTTCCTCCTTTCTCGTTGACATCCATTTCTAATAAGCAGTTTTCTTCTTGTTTACTAACGTTTGCATATTCTCCGACCACCATTCTTGATTTTTTGTTTCATGTTTGTCTTTATACCCCAAAGCTTCACTTGCAGCCTCATGAATGTACTTTTTAAGTTGTTGGTATAATTCTTTCGCTGTTATATTTTCTCGATCCACATTTTGTAATTTTGTGGCCAGTCGTAATGTGTAAAGAAATTTTGTTGAATCTTCTTTTAAGCTTTCTAGGTTATATTTAGGAGATGTTACTTTTTGTCCCTTTTCTATATTCTGTACCTGAGTGTTATTGTTTTTGCGATAGTTAACTATCACATTGGCCATAAGTAAATGATGGTCGGAACCTCATTCTGATAAACGGTATACCCTTACGTCAGTTGTTTTCAGCTGGGAAGTTTGACGTTGGATTACAAAGTCGATTATCGAGCGCAGATTCCTAGTAGGTTGTATCCATGTAAATTTGTGGATGTCTCTATGTTGAAAAAATCCATTCATAATTTTGAGTGACATTATTTCACAAAAATCTCTAAAACGCATTCCGTTGTCATTGGTTATTTGTTCTCCATATCTTCCTACGACTCTGCTATTTTCTTCTGTCCCTACTCTGCCGTTTAAATCTCCTAGTATAAAGATTTCACAGTTTTCTTTAACTTCAGAGAGTATTTCATTCATATTGTTGTAGAAATCGTCTTTACTTTCTGGATTTGTATCTTCGTTTGGGGCATATACTCCGACAATTACGATATTGTGCCCATTCTTTTTCATTTCCAGTATAAGTAGTTGTTCATTTACTTCAGTCCACGATTTAATGTTGTTTTTAAGATTTTTTCGAATGGCAATAGAGACTCTCCTCTTAGCTCTGTTATCTTTACTCACTCCGCTGTAGATATGTATATATTCTCCTATCTCTTCATTTCCTTTTCCCTTTTTCTTGGTTTCTGTGAGAACACATATATCTATTTTTCTTTCCGCTAATTCTTTGAATACTTCTGCTTGTTTGGTTCTCAGTCCTTGTACATTCCATGTAGCCAATATCATTTTCCTTTTTAGTTGCATTAGTCGTCTTTGTCCATCCTTTGTATTCCGAGGCTTTTGGTCGAAATTTTTAGCATTAATTTCTTTTGACAAGGGACGAGTTGCTAGCCCATCGTCTCAACCCTCCTCCTTTATCCGGGCTTGGGACCGGCATCGGCATTTACTGAGCTACTCAATTCACCCAGTACTTACCGAAGGCGGAGTTTCAGTGGTGATATAAATTATGCATATTTATTATTTTTAAAAACCAATATTAACTGAAATGCAAAGACTCAATAAAGCTTTTCAGTCTAATAACATTGATTCTTCAAAATTATTAGATGATTTAATAATGTTATTGGAGAGTCTAATAAAAAAAATTACAACTCCAAATTCACAATTTAAATTATTTCAAGATGACATAGAATCTTTTGTAGATAGAAATTGTTATTTAGGTTATATATTTGAAACCAAATTAGCTACAATGATAAAATCCGGTTTCACACAAGAGAGGCAATTGAGAGATTGGTGTATAAATTTTTAAATTTGTCTAATCAAAGAAATTATTCAAAGATTACCAGAAAATGTAAACATTTTAAAACAAATATCCTTATTTTCAGTTGAAAATACTTTAAAAGTAATCAAACCAGATTTAATTGAACTATTAAAAAATTTTGATTATCCTGATGAATTAATAGATAGCATCCAAAATCAATGGAGAAATATAACTTTAGTCACATGGAAAAGTAACTCACATACTATACATTTTTGGACAGAAGTCAGTGAGTATAAAAATTCATGTGGGGACAACCCATCGAGCAAAAAGATAATAGAGGGAATCTAAGCGTTATGAAAAGGAGACCAAAAAAGTGGCCTCTGATGGCGGACATATCCGGAAATGCAAAGGCGCTAAATTTAAATTTTCCAACACTTATTAACAATAGCTATAAAATATTTTTCAGACGAGAAAGTTTTAAATTAATTTAAATTAAATATTAACTACAATAGTCTAAAAGGTGACACAATTGGTAAAAAACTTCAATATAAATAAAATTTCATGTGACAGTTGGGACAAACAATAACATAACCAAACTAAATTTGACTTTTCAAACAAGGAAAGAGACTGTCTTTCCTTGTTTAAAGTGGCCTCTCAGATAGCACTTCCTGTCTAACAATATTTTTGTCCCCACTACCTTTACATTCCCTCTTTTATCTTTTTGCTCGATGGGACAACCCCTATCAAGAGTTGTCTGAATTTGCTCTATCCCTGTTAATTTTACCACATTCAAATGCTGATGTAGAAAGACTTTTCAGCCACATGAATCTTATAAAGTCCAAAATACGCAATCGGATGCAATTGCCAATGCTTAGCAACTTGTTTTCTTTTTTTCACAATTTTTTCCTGAAAGAGGATATTTGTTTGATATATGCAATCACATGCAATTGGCAATTTTTGACAGCTGTTAGAATTGGTTCATTAAGAGAATATGAATATTATTTTAATCCCGATATACCTCCAAAGTATTTTAAAGACATTACAATAGACTGCAAATGTACCATTGTAGATTTAGAATTAGATAAAATTGAAAATATTTTAAGTTCAAAACGAACTTTGTACAAAATGTATTCTGTTCAATGTTTTTGTCTTGCATAAAACTTAGTTTTTCTTACATTTTTAAGAACTTTACTTTTAGTTAAATACAAGTTGTTTTCTCTTTTTCAAAAATTTCTCGTTTGAAAGAATATTTTTTGTTATATGCAGTTGCCAATGCTTAGAGCTAGTTCAAATAAAAGAATTTAAATATTATTTAGTTCCGAAATACCTCAAAAGTATTTTAAATACACTACAAAAGACTGCACCTTTGCACAGAACTTATACTATTCAAAGTTTTTGTTTTGCTTAAAACTAATTTTTTACATTTTTATGGAACTGTATTTTTAGTCAAATACAACTTATTTTCTTTTTTTTACAAATTTCTCCTTGGAAAGGATATTTTTTATATGTGCAATCACATGCAATTGCCAATGCATAGCAGCTGTTGCTGGTTCATTAAGATAATATAAATATTATTTTAATCCCGATATACCTCCAAAGTATTTTAAATAAATTACAATAGACTGCAAACATATCATTGTATATTTAGAATTCGATGGAAATAATAATATTTTATCTTAAAAATGAACCTTGTACAAAATGTATAATCATAATGTTCAATGTTTTTATTTTGCTCAAAACCTAGTTTTTTACATTTTTATAGAACTGTACATTTAGTTAAATACAACTAGTTCTTTTTTTCACAAATTTCTCCATGAAGATGATATTTTTTTGATATATGCAGTTGCTAATGCTTAGCAGCTGTTAGAGCTGGTTCAAATAAGAGAATATAAATATTATTTATTTCCAATATACCTCCAAAATATTTTAAAGACATTAGAAAAGACTGCAAACAATTTTGCACAAAATGTATACTGTTCAATGTTTTTGTTTTGCTTAAAACTTAGTTTTTTATATTTTTATGGAACTGTATTTTTAGGATTTAGAATTAGATGAAATTGAAAATATTTTAAGTTAAAAATGAACTTTGTATAAAATGTATATTGTTCAATGTTTTTGTTTTGCTTAAAACTTAGTTTTTCTACTTTTAGTTGAGTAAAGGTTTGTTTTCTCTTTTTTAAAAATTTCTCCATGGAGAGGATATTTTTTTTATATATGCAGTTGCCAATGCTTAGCAGATGTTAGAGCTGGTTAAAATAAGAGAATATAAATATTATTTAATTCCAATATACCTCCAAAATATTTAAGACATAACAAAAGAGTGCAAACATCTTTGCACAGAATGTATATTGTTCAATGTTTTTGTTTTACTTAAAACTTAGTTTTTCTTACATTTTTATAGGATTGTACTTTTTTTTCACCAATTTCTCCTGAAGGATATTTTTTGATATATGCAATTGCCAATGCTTAGTATATCATTTTATCAATTAGAGCTAGTTTGAGCATTATAAATTAATGTTATTTTAATTCTGTCAAATTAACCTCCAAATTATTTTAACCTTCATAGGATGGACCTTAAAATTTTACTTAACGTGGACCCCAGGCTTAAGAGATATACTACACACAAAATGGTGACTTATTCCCAATAAAAATAGTAAATTGTGTTAAGACGACCCTAAAAATAGTTTAGAGAAAAATTAAGTTTGTAAAAAATGTAAATTTTTATTAGTTATTTTTTTTTATATTTTTAGAGAACTCTACAGTATTTGTAGTTAAATAAAACTTTGAGTCTTTTGTTTTCACCATTTTCCCCACATGATATATTTTTTGATATAGAATAGGTTTATATTTTTTTTTATTATTTTTTTGTTATAAGTTTCACTTATGTTTTGTTTAAATTTCCATAAAATTGTACAATTATAATTTTAGTTAAATAAAATTAATTTGTGTTATTTTCCTCTTTTATTTTGACACCTAGACAATAAACTAACCCTCTTATCTATGACAGATGACAGACATTATGTTATAACCTCATGTCATTATGTTTTGACATAACCTCAATCTTCTCTCTTGATGGCCAATATGTCATTTTACCCCAAAATAATTTAGTAGAATTTTTAGTAGATTTTATAATCAATCTAGTAGAATTTTAGTAGGTTTTACATGTCAATCTAGTAGAAACCAAGATTTGACTGTTGGCAACCGTGAGTCAAAAGTATACACGTGGCGCACAGAGACATTTTCCATTCTCTAGGCCGCGTGTATATTTTTGGCACACACTTTTACACAATGTTGTTTACTATGTTAATTAAGTAATTTAGAGATAGTTTAAAAAAAATGTCGTGGCCCAACGGAACCCTCCTGTCACAGCCATTTGATAATTATTTTGTTTGTATACCGCTTTAAATGCTGAAGTTAAAAATCTCTTATTAAAATTCAAAGAAAGCTTTAGCTATAAAACCTTTTAAATCATAACAATCTTTCCACTTGTCGGCAATAATTTTTATGTTTTATCGCCATCACTTCAATTTATTTTCTTTATTTTAATGCGTAAGTGGTGTAATAAAAATTGATGAGGTTCTTACAGTTGACGAAGAATCTGAGCGCTGAACGGTCGGTATCCGTGGCGTAGTATTTTTTAATTTTGTGTATGTATGGATTGATGCTTATAAGTGATAATTTTGTTACATCATTTTTTAAAAGCACGCGATATGTTTTGTTGGGAACTGGCAAATATAGATTTTCAATAATTTTGAAGTTTAATTTTGTAATATACGAACCGTGTATTTTATACGCAAATTCGGGTAGAATTGCGTTGGTACACACTTGACATATTTGGCGACCGTGACAGGACTGTTTCCATAAAATTAATCGTGGTTGTATACGAGGTGTAACAAAATTGAATTGACGATCACCGGACAAACTTTATCGCGTTTCGCCTGTAACTTTCGGTAAACGTGTGTGGTTTTGACCAAGTTTGCAGAGAAAAATGGATCAAAAGAAGAAACATCGCAAAGTGCTCCGTAGCACCTTCACAAGGACGGCGAATGAAATGGATAAGCTTTTGTCGGCGCCGGAGGGTGAGATACGATCAATTAAAGTTTCCTTGGATCTATTACGCCAAAAAATTGAAGACCTAAGGAAAAGTGATGAAGAAATCTACGGTCTATTACTAAGTGAAGACGCTAGTGAAGAAGACCTTTTAGCAGAAATTGAGTGTAGTGACAACTATAGCAAGAAATTTTTGGATCTCAGTATGCAGTTCGAAGACCGTATGCAGTCAATAGTGACAGGTGCAGTGGAAGGTGAGGTAGCTTCTAGGATATCTGATGATAGGAGTAGTTTAGACAGCAGACGCGGTAAGCGAAAATTTAAATTACCTACATTAGAGTTCAAAAAATTCGACGGGAATATTAAAAACTGGTTGCCTTTTTGGTCACAATTTCAAAAAGTTCATCATGATCCTGACATAGATCCGAACGACAAGGTCGAATATTTGATTCAAGCTACTATACCGGGTAGTAGAGCTAGGCAACTAGTGGATAGTTTTCCCGCCACTGGAAGTAATTATGATGCTATGATTGACTGTCTTATTTCGCGTTTCGGTCGGGATGACTTGCAGATCGATGTTTATGTACGGGAATTACTTAAATTAGTAATAAATAATACTGCGTCTGGCAATAAATTAGATCTATCCTTGTTATACGACAAATTAGAGACTCAGTTGAGGGTTCTGGAAACACTCGGTATTAAGTCGGATAAATACGCGGCTATGTTATTTCCTTTAGTTGAATCCTGTCTACCTTCAGATTTATTAAGAGTTTGGCAACGATTGCCAGAAAGTATCGGATCACAAGCGTCACTTAATTCTGCCGGCATCGCAAGCATCGAAAATCGACTTCAGAGTTTAATGTTGTTCTTGAAAAAGGAAGTTGACAATGAGCAGCACCTTTCTTTAGCAGTCGAGAATTTCCATTTGCATGCTGCTAAAACCGAAGATTTTAAATCTACAGGCCCAAAAACAAGGAGACACGAGGAAAACAAGCACAAGTCTCCTTCCGCGATGGGTTTAGTTAATTCTCACACCATCTATAAATGTGTTTTTTTGTCAGAATTCGCATGAAAGCAGCCACTGTTTTAAAGCACAGAAATTAACTTATGACCAAAGGAAAAATATTTTGACAGAAAAAGGCGCGTGTTTTCGTTGTTTGAAAATTGGACATCAGTCTCGAAAATGTCGCAGTCGATTAAGTTGTTTAATTTGCTCTAAATCGCATGTACCTTTAATGTGCACTGAACTTTCAAGACACCGGGTAAAGCAGGACACAGAAGAGCAGAAAGAAAACGATGGCATTGCCGTGCCAAGAATTGAACAGACGCTCGCTAATAGTGCTAATACGAATATTTTTTTGCAAACTCTGCGTATTGAAATAAACTATTTAGACAAGTCGCGAGTTGTACGTGCTCTTATAGATACCGGATCGCAAAAAACGTACATTTTGAAATCTACAGCTAAACTTTTGGGTTATCCTAGTAAACGACAGATTAATCTAGTACATGGATTGTTTGGAGGAAACCAATTAGCGCAAAAACATGATTGCTATGATGTTAGAGTGTTTCATAACAATTATAATTATACATTTGAGGCACTAGATCAAAACGTTATATGTAGCGACGTCTCTTCCATATTTAATGGTCCCTGGATAGAAGAACTTGGTATGTTTAATATAAAACTATCGGACTTGGGTGATGCGTCTCCTATAGAGATTTTAATAGGTGCTGATATTGCTGGAAAACTCTATACTGGGAGGAGGCACATATTGGAAAGTGGATTGGTAGCTGTAGAAACATTATTAGGTTGGACTTTAATGGGCAAGATACCTTTAGGTCAACGGGACAATAATACCACATCGGTTGTATCACTTTTTGTTAAAAATGCTTCAGTTAGTAATCTTTGGGAGCTAGACGTTTTGGGCATTGGTGATCCAACTGAAAGGAAGTCAAGTGAAGAAACTGCGCTAGCAGCCAGGAAACTTTTCTTTGAAACAGTGTCATCGGATTCTAGTGGACGATATGAAGTGAGACTTCCATGGCTGGAAGGACATCCGGCATTGCCGAGCAACTACCAAATTGCAAAAAGGAGACTCGAGAGCACATTTAAGAAAATAACGAAAGACGGATATATTGAAGCCTACGACCAAATATTTAAGGATTGGTTGGACGAAGGTATAATTGAAGAAATATCCGAGGAGCAGCCTAGTCAAGAATGTCATTATTTGCCCCATAGACCGATAATTAAGCCAAATAGCTTATCTACAAAAATCAGACCGGTCTTTGATGCTTCGGCCAAAGAAAAACACAGACCTTCTTTAAATCAGTGTCTTGAAAAGGGGGTTAACCTGATTGAATTGATTCCAGCTATTTTGTTGAGATTTAGACAAAAGGAAATTGGTGTAATCTCCGATATTCGGAAAGCATTTTTGCAAATTGGCCTGCATAAAGCTGACAGGGATTTTCTTCGCTTTCTATGGATAGATAAAACTGGAAAAGAAAGGATTTACCGTCACTGTCGAGTTGTATTTGGAATAAGTAGTAGTCCATTTTTATTGGCAGCTACGCTGGACTATCATTTATCGCAGATGTTAGAAAAATGCTCTTCGGCAAGGCTTAATGTTTCAGAAGACACAATTACAAATTTATCCAATAGTTTTTACGTTGATAATTGTGTTACCAGTGTAAGAAATGAGCAGGAACTGAGAACTTTTATAGAAGAGTCAAACATAATAATGAGTGAAGGCAAGTTTGACCTCAGAGGGTGGGAGTATACTGGCCAAATACAGGATGAAAACCTTGCAGCTTCAACTCAGGTGTTGGGAATAAAGTGGAATAAGAGTGACGACACTCTATTTCTGAATAAAAACAATAGATTATCGGGAATGAACGCTTTTAAGGATGAGCATGGACTAATTCGCTTACACTCGCGTATTAGTAATAGAAATGACCTAGAGTATTTTCGGTTTCCTATAGTTTTACCGGCAAAACATTTTTTAGTGAATAGGTTGTTATTCCGGGAACAGGTTAAGTCGTGTCATATTGGAACTCAAGGACTCACAAGTATCGTGCGCAAACGATATTTGATTTTAGGTGGTCGACGGGCGATAAAATCAGCCATCATTAAGTGTGTCGTCTGCAAAAGGCATAATGCGAAGCCATTCGGGGCAAGTGCTCCGCCGTTACCAGTAGATCGCGTCCGGGACGCGGTAGCATTCGAAACGACGGGCGTAGATTTTGCGGGACCGCTTTACCTAGCCACCGGAGGAAAAGCATGGATATGTCTTTTTACGTGTGCCGTATATCGTGCTGTACATGTCGAACTTTGCACCTCGTTGTCAGTCGCCTGCTTCATGCAGGTTCTAAGACGTTTTATTGCCAGACGTGGTCGTCCGAAGACTATATACAGTGATAATGGAACTAACTTTGTCGGAACTGAGAACGCGTTTTCTCGAGTAGACTTTCAAAAAATAGCTGAGAACAGTATTAATGAGCGGATCCAGTGGCGGTTTAACCCCCCGACAGCTGCGTGGTGGGGTGGTTTTTGGGAAAGGCTCGTGGGCATGTTGAAGCAACTGTTGCGTAAAGTATTGGGACGTGCTTCACTGGATTATGAAAGCCTATTGACTGTCTTATGTGATTGTGAATCCATCATAAATTCTCGACCACTTACCTGTCCCACATCAGATACCACGGAGATGGTACCTTTAACACCACAGATGTTCCTTAGAGATCAGATAGAAGACGGTGTCCCCGATTGTGATGCAGTTGATGGTAGATCTCTATCCAGAAAAATTCTGCACAGGCAAAGATTGTTAGAAGATCTTCGACGAAGATTTCGGAATGAATATCTAGGTCAGTTAAAATTATGGTCGAAAAAGAATTTTAAACACCAAGTCAAAGTAGGAGATGTAGTATTCGTAGGAAACGACCAGGACAAGCGTGTTAATTGGCCTCTTGGTCGTGTAACTGATACTATTCCCGGTAGAGATGGTCAAATTCGGCTTGTTAGGATTTCTACAGAAAGAGGTCAATTTTTAAGACCAATTCAGCGTATCTACCCCATGGAGTGCCCAGCAGATTTTTCTCAGACGCTAGGCAATGACCGAACGGATAACACGGGAGAGACCGAAGACAGAGGATCTCGTTTAAGTTTATGTGAAGGCGCGGAAGTGAGTGCCTCCGAAAACGACGCGGAAACGGGAGTGTCTGAAAGCAGAGTACCCGAAACGAAAAAAATTGTTACGCGAAGTGGGCGCAGCGTCAAAACTCCTGTGCGATACGCTAACGAGTAGATTTAGTTTTTGCTTAATTATATTTCGAATTTTGTCTGTTATGGTTTTATGTTATTTGCTGTAGTTTTGTTTACTTTTGTGCCAATATTAATATTGTGAGCCATGTTTACTTTTGTAAAATGCCTCAGGTGGGAGGATGTCACAGCCATTTGATAATTATTTTGTTTGTATACCGCTTTAAATGCTGAAGTTAAAAATCTCTTATTAAAATTCAAAGAAAGCTTTAGCTATAAAACCTTTTAAATCATAACAATCTTTCCACTTGTCGGCAATAATTTTTATGTTTTATCGCCATCACTTCAATTTATTTTCTTTATTTTAATGCGTAAGTGGTGTAATAAAAATTGATGAGGTTCTTACAGTTGACGAAGAATCTGAGCGCTGAACGGTCGGTATCCGTGGCGTAGTATTTTTTAATTTTGTGTATGTATGGATTGATGCTTATAAGTGATAATTTTGTTACATCATTTTTTAAAAGCACGCGATATGTTTTGTTGGGAACTGGCAAATATAGATTTTCAATAATTTTGAAGTTTAATTTTGTAATATACGAACCGTGTATTTTATACGCAAATTCGGGTAGAATTGCGTTGGTACACACTTGACACCTCCACTAGTTTGGCGTGGCGGCCAGTGTTTAACACGGCAAACTTGTATTTATAGGTTTTTTATTCAATAAAAATGCCATAATTATTTTGTCGCATTTGTTCTGTGATTTAATAGGTTTATTTTTTTAATGTCCATATGGATATGGGGTAAATTCAATATTTAGCATTGTCAATTTTTGTTTTTCTATGTTTCTAGTGTTTTCTAAACCATTTTTAGTGGTTTTTGAAACAAACGCAAACATACACAAAAAACATAATTAAGGGCGTTGCTAGGTAATTGTTTAAAAAGGCTGAAAAAGAATATCAGAATTTCAATACCTACATAAAAAAAGAAGACATAACTCTAATGAGTAAAACATAACACATAACTATAAAAGTTTTACAATAAAACCGTCCTTTTATATAGGCCACCAACAAAACATCAAAAGAGCCTCTGGAACTCTAGACATTGATACAATTCCTGCTATTTAGTGAAATGAAGCAGTGACGTAGTTCTCCTTATTTATTCAACGAAATTCTGTTAGTAAGGGCGCTTAGCTAGAATTTGGTACTGTCCATTTCAATTTATTTTGCGCTGGGATTTAAATTTATCTTTATTTTATTATTATTTAAATTAAGTTTTTATACTAATTGTTTCTTTTTATTATTATAGGCATTCGTATCCTGCGGTTGGGGAATCAGCAACATCGGCTTCGTAATGATTTGCTTTGGAGCATGCAACGGAATCGCGTCGATCTGCTCAGGAAGTATAGTGAAAATAATTGGCAGGAGACCGCTCATCGCTTTTGCTTTTGTTTTACACTTAGCCCTTTTAATCACACTTCTGTGCTGGAGACCGGGTTCCCACAATAACTGGATTTATTTTGTGGTTTCTGGTCTTTGGGGAGTCTGTGATGCCCTGTGGTTAGTACAAATTAACTGTAAGTATTTGAAAATAGTTATGAAATTCTATAAAAACTGGTTAAACCCAGACATTTGATTTAAAATTCGCCCTTTGTCATAAAAAAACTGATAATCAACTTATCTTTGTACGATTAATTTTGTCTTATTCTGGATTAATCATATATTAGACGACATATACAGGACAGGTCTTATAAATGTTAAGACTTTAACGCCTTATTTTGTCCATTCTGATTCCTTATCTTCAAATAGTAAAAAAATAAAAATAAGAATGAAAATAACACCAAAACATTTTTAACATAAAATCGCCGAGGAAAAATTCAATGTAGAATTACTGAGGAACCACTCTACAAGAGAATGTATCATTAGGAGTAATCTGTAAGAGAGAGTGTATCAAAATCAGTTTGTAGAGATAGTGATAAACTAACTCAAAATATGAAAGTCACCAGGAATAGACAGAATCAGCAATGAGCTTTTAAAACACAGAGAAGAAAGTTTAACACTAGAGATGACAAAGCTTATACAAAAACTAATATTCACTACAAGATACCAAACGCATGTAGAAATAGCATATTGATACCAATGTTCAAGAAAGGAGATAAAGAAGACTCCAAAAATTATAGAGGTATAAATATACTGATTGTTAGAAACCAGATAGACTTTATACTCGTAAATAGCAGATATAAAAACTCTATAACGTCAAGTAAAACTTCTGGAGCAGATGTTAACTCAGATCACAATCCGTTAGTTGCCGACGTGAAAATAAAATTAAAAAGAATTGAAATCAGAAATATTTCTGAAATATTTAAGAACTCTTTGCAGATGATAGACAACAATCTGAGCTAAGTAACATACAAGGAGACGAAGGTCTAGAAATAACGGAAGAGCAAGTAATGTACGCACTAAAAAGAATGAAAAATGGTAAAGCCCAGGTCCAGATGAAATACCAACGGAAATCCTTAAACTAATAGAAAAAGACTCGATTCACATTTTAGTTGAACTTTTCAATTGCATTTATACATCAGAAAAAATACCACAAGAATGGCTTTTATCCACCTTTGTTATTATACCAAAAAAGATAAATGCCAAACAATGTAGTGATTACCGTACAATCAGTCTGATGAGCCATGTACTGAAAATATTCCTAAAAATTATACACTCTAGAGTACACAGAAAAATGGAAATGGACATCAATAATACCCAGTTTGGATTTCGAAATTGACTCGGAACAAGAGAGGCGTTGTTTGCACTAAACGTTATGTCTCAAAGATGTCTTGACATACATCAAGATGTATTCATGTGTTTCATAGATTACAACAAGGCCTTTGATAAAGTGCGGCATGATCATCTAATCAGACTCCTGACAGAAAAGAATTTAGATAAACGAGACATCCGACTAATAGCAAATATGTACTACAATCAGAAAGCAGTAGTGAGAGTAGAGAATAATACCACTGAAGAAATTGAAAGAAATCGAGGTGTGAGACAAAGGTGTATACTGTCACCAACCCTGTTTAATCTCTATTCCGAAGACGTAATGAATAGAACACTCTCTGAGCAATCCGTAGGTATTAAAATAAATGGTGTTAGATTAAACAATCTGAGATTTGCCGACGACACCGTTCTGATCGCGAAAACACTTGAAGAGCTACAGATATTGGTGAATAAGATAGCAGACTGCAGCGAAGAATATGGACTATCTTTGAACATAAAGAAAACTAAATTTATGGTAATATCGAAATCAACACAAAAGGTACAAAATTTATATTTACACAATGAAATTATCGATCAAGTTAGCAAATACAAATATTTAGGCACTTTTATAAATAAAGACAACGATAGCTCAGCAGAAATCAAAATAAGAATAGAAAAAGCCAGATCCATGTTCACTAAAATGAAGAGAGTGTTCTGCGGAAGAGATTTGAGCCTTGAAATGAAACTTCGCCTGATGAGATGTTACGTACTTTCTGTGCTGTTCTACGGAATGAAGTCATGGACGTTGAATAAGAATAAGAATACCAAAAAATTAGAGGCATTTGAACTGTGGATGTATCGCAGAATCCTGAGAATATCATGGACCGAGAGTCACAAATGTCGAGGTCTTGAGAAGAATGAATCAAAAAACGAAAACTGCAATACTTGGGACACATTACAAAAGGCGAAATATATGAACAGCTTCGAATAATTATGCAAGGGAAAATAGCAGGAAAATGTCCATAGGAAGAAGGCGAAACTCCTGGCTAAAGAATCTACGGGAATGGTATAGCTGTAGCAACAACGAATTGTTTCGGTCAGCAGTTTCGAAAATACGTATAGCCCTGATGATCGCCAACCTTCGGAACGAAGATGGCACTTGAAGAAGAAGGAATCAGAAAACAACAACTAAAAATTAATGTAAGAATGCTAAAAAACTAATAAATAAAAAACGAATTAAAAAATAATGTGAATGTTAATATTCAAAAAACACTAACTGACAACAAACAAATTATGAATGTAAATAAAAAGTGGTATAATATAAAAACATATTACTGAAACCAGCTCAAGAAAGTTTGATATAACATAGGCCAGAGGCTAAAAAACAGTGAATGACAGAAGAAATACTAATACAGATGAAAGAAAGAAGGAAATATAAAGGAGAAGATCTATAGAAGTACAAAGTAATCCAACAAATAATTAAAGAAAAACTCAAAACAGCTAAGGAACTATTTGAGGAAACAATGTAAAGAGATAGAAGAAATAGAAAAAAAATATAATATGAGAAATATGCAGAAAAAATAAGAGAAGTGACTAGAATAGGTCGACATAGACAGCAAGGACACATAAAACACAACAAAGGAGTACTACTAATAGATTTACGAGAGAAATTAAGACGATGGGAGGACTACTTTAGAGAACTTTTCCAAGATAAAAGAGATGAAATGCAGAAAATTTAAGAATAAAATCCTTTATAGAAACAAAAGAACACGATAGATGAAATCAAATATGCTATCAAAAACTCTAAAGACAATAAGGCAGCTGGATTAGATGAAATACCAATAGAACTGTTATAACTAGTGGAAGAGGATAATTTGAAAGTACTGGCAGAGCGTTTATAACCATTCCTAAAAAACAAGCAGCAAAAGAGTGCTCTGATTATCGAACACTGAGCTTCATAAGTCATACTTTAAAAGTACTGCTGAAAGTAATACATAAGAGAATATACGAGAGGCTAGAGAAGGATATTAGCGAGACGCAGTTCCGGTTCCGAAATGGAATGGTACTCGAGAAGGACTATGTAAACGTTGATCTACACATGCTTTGTTGCCTACGAAAGCTTTCCAAAAAGTTAAACATGAAAAACTAATATCAATACTTATGAATAAGCGCATTGACAGTAAAATCATAAGTATAGTGCAAACATTATATTGGAATCAAAGTGCCATAGTTCAAATTGTTGGGCAACACTCAGAAGAAATGAATATCTGTAGAGAAGTTAGACAGGGATGTCTTTTATCGCCACTTTTGTTTAACTTATATTCTTAAGAAATTTTCCAAAACACACCCAATAATATCAAAGCGGGAATTACCGTTAACCCAAAATTAATTAACTACTTACGATAGGCAGACGACATTGTGATCATAGCAACGAGTATAGAAGATCTACAACATCTTATCGAAAGCTTAAGTATGAATAGTGCTGAGATGGGAATTACTAAAACGCTAAAAAAAAAGAAGTACATGCTAATTACAAAAAGACCACAAAATATACATCACCTATTGACGATCAATGGTAACGTGATAGAGCAAGTAGAAAATATCAGTACTTGGGAAGTTTGATCAATGAAACCAATAATCATACTGCAGAAATAAATAGGCCAATAGAAGAAGAATAGAAGAATACGTACCATTCGCTGTTATATATTGTCAATATCATTATATGAAGCTGAAATTTAAACTTAAAAAAATGCAATTTAAAAAGATCGGGACTTTCGAACTCTGGTTATACCGCATAGCATTAAAAATATCATCTACTGACAGAATTACAAATAAAGAAGTACTGGAGAGGGTTGGTAAAGAAACAGAACCAATCACCACTATACAAACCAGAAAACTGGAATACCTACACCACGTGATGAGGTGATCAAAATATAAAATTTTGAGACTCATATTACAGGGAATGATTCAAGAAAGAAGATCTGTTGGCCGAAGGCAGAACTCATGGTTAAAGGATCTATGTAATTGGTATCAATGCAGATCCATTGATTTGTTAAATGCTGCAAGTTCAAAAATAAAAATAGCCATTATGATTGCCAACCTCCGTAGGGAGACGGCACTCTAAGAAGAAGAAATTTACTGAACACCGCAATTAAGCTTACCACAAAAGTCTTAACTAACAAAATCAATAAAATAACAACTTTATCAGAGAAACAACAAGGATTCAGATCTGGAAGATCCTATGTAGACGCTGTATTTGTACTAAGACAAATCACAGAAAAGACCATCGAGTATAGTAAACCAGCAGATCTATGTTTTGTAGACTGACAGAGGCTTTCAATCGCATTCAAGTCGAAGACGTTTTACACCTACTGTATAAAAGAAACATACCAATCAAAATTATACAAATCATTGAAAATATCTACTTACATAATCGAATGCAGGCAAAGATAAATGGAAAACTAACACAGTGTATACTAGTACAAAGCGGAGTCAAAAAGGGTGGCTCGTTAAGCACACTTCTTTTAATATAATAATGGATGAAATAATACAAGCAATAGGTAAAGGTCATGATTACAGAATGGGGAATTAATAAATCTAAATAATATGTTATGCAGACGACACCGCATTAATCGTCGAGACAAGACGAGCTCCAAAGATTAACACATATCTTCAATACAACAGCCAAGAAATACACTATGATAATAGCAGAAAAAACGAATGTTTGACAACATCTAAATACCTACTAAGATGTAAAATCGAAATTGATGGGAAAATAGTAAAGCAGGAAGCAAGGTTTGGATATCTAGGAATAGATATATCTAATTACGGAGATGTTGAAGAAGAAGTACGACAATAAAGCTTAAAAACAAGTAAAGCAGCGGGTTCTATTAATGACACAATCTGGAAGAACAAACACCTAAGACAAGATACAAAAAACAAGAATCTGTAAAGCAACAATTAGACCTATATTAACATACACGGCGGAGACAAGATCTGACACATCTAACACGAGACGACTACTTGAAACAACTGATGTAGAAAACATAACAAGAGCATGCAATATAGAAGACATAAATTGATGGGCGACAAAATGGAAACAGAAATGGAATGAACTCATTAGTAGAATGGCAGAGGATAGAATTAGGATAGTACGAATAGCACGAGATAAGTCACCAAATGGACGAAGAAGTATTGACAGACCAAGAAAAATATGGTGCGATAATTGAAACAATTTAGTAGGCTAATATTGAAGAAGAAACAGGTTTTAAAGCCTTTATACCAGAAGGAAGATCAAGAAGAAGCAGAAATAGTAAACCAAGGAAACAGTAGAGTAACACATCCACACAACCAGTAAGTTTTTTCATAACTCTCTATTTTAAATAATCGTTTATAAGCTCGACTTTTGCATTTTGTTACATGCATAGTTAACAAATTTAATTCAGGACAAACCCCTCTGTGGCTCAGTGGTAAGTGGCTTTCTACAGGGATTTATTGACGTAGAGTTTACATTCTGTTATCCTTTTCTTGCTAATTCTTATAAACTTTGTCTTCTTAACGTTTATATTGAGTCCATATTCTTGACTGTAATACGTGATTTTGTTCATAAGAACTTGTAGGTCTTCTAAGTTCCGCAAATACTATGATATCATCTGCATATCTTGCCTCACTCTACGCATGATTTTCATATAGTCAGCATGTTCACCTTCAACTCTGAGATTTGCTGTCTGATTCCAGTAAAGATTTATAATTATATTCAAATCTTCGTTGTTTATTTCTGCTTCTTTTAGTATTCGCATCATCTTGACGTGCTGTACTTGATCAAACGCTTCCTCGTAATAAACCAGACATGGGTATAAGTCGCAGGTGACGTATCTGCATCTCTGTAATAAGACTTGTACTGAGAACAAAGTCTCTCTAGTACCAACAGCATTTGTGAACCCAAACTGGTTGGTAGAAATTTGACTTTCACACAGCTTGTAGATTCTCTTATAAATTAACTTTAGGAACAATTTTAGGAGATGACTCATGAGGCTCCTGTTTTTTTTGAAGTGCAATAAACTCAGATTTTAGTTATTCTCTTGGTATTTCTCCAAAGTTGTATCATTCCTCAACCTCTTGCATCCACTGTTGGATATAGGTCTCCTCCATGTTTCTTCCACTGTTCTCTATCTTGCGCCTTCTGTATCCAATTTCTGACTGTTTTTCTCAAGTCGTCCATCCATCTTTTTGGTGGTCTGCCTCGGTGTATTTTGTCTTCTCTAGATCTTCATTCTATGAGTCTTTTGGTCCACCTATTATCATTTAAACGTGCTATATGTCCAGACCATCTCCATTTGGCTTGTGCAATTTTTTCTGTACATCTGTCACTTTAGTCCTCTCTCTCACTATCCTATTTGGTACCATATCTCTTCTAGTTATTCCCAACATTGCTCTTTCCATTTTTCTTTGGGTTACTCTCAATTTATTTGCAGAATGTTTGGTTAAAGTTATTGTTTCGGAACCATATGTTATTACTGGCAGTATGCATTGGTTTTAAACCTTTTTCTTCAAGCAAATCGGTAGCGTTCCTTTTAGAATATCTCGCATCTTGCCAAATGCTGCCCATCCCAATCCTATGCGACGCTGGATCTCACAAGTTTGATTGTCTTTTCCTATTCTAATTTCATGCTCTAAATAGATATAGCTAAAGACCTAATGTACTTCGTTCCCATCTAACCTCATAACATCACTTGGAACTAAATTGGTCATTTATTTTGTTTTTTCAAAGTTTATGTTCAGGCCTATTTGTTCTATTGCCTGTTTTAGATCTTCCATCATTTTGTGAGCTTCATTTAAACTCTTGGCTATAATGACAATATCATCTGCAAAGCGCAAGTGGCTTAAGTATTCACCAACAATATTTATTTCCCTTTTAGACCAATCTAGTTTTTTAAAGGCATATTCCAGAGCTGCAGTAAATAGTTGGGGGAAATGGTGTCGCCCTGTCTAATTCCTCGCTCAATTCTATATTTATTGGTAAAGTCATGTAGTTTAACAGATGCTGTTGCGTTGATGTATATATGTTTTATTAAATTTGTGTATCTATAGTCTACTCGGCTTTGTTCTAATGCTCCTAATACTGCCGGTAATTCCACGGTATCAAAAGCTTCCAGAATTGTATATGTTGTTGAATATCTTTGCAATCTTTGCTATTGATTCGTTGTCCATTATTTTGAGTATTTATGCTTGTGTATTATCAGAATCTGACGCTATGCCATCCTTTAACTGTGTTATTGTGGAATAAACTTTTTCCTGTAATATTCTTGGTCCATCATTTACCTCTTCTTCTAGCTCAAAGGTGTTATCGCTTTGGTCTTCAAATAGTGTTTCTAGATATTCTTTCTACGTTCTTATTTTACTTTGTTTGTCCAAGATGATGTTTCCGTCGGAATTAGTTATATTTCCTTTCTGCCTTCGTCTTAGTCCCCCTGTGAGTTCTTTAACTTTTCTACGTACATTGAGACTATCGTACTTTGACTGCAGAGTTATTTCTATTAATGTTTTATTTATTTTTGTAGCCTACAGCGGAATTCTATTTCCCGGCGAAGAAGAAGCTGCCTTTAGCAATTTCCGTCTATGGGAGTCTACAGGTTCAGTTATAACATACATCTACAGTCCTTATTTGTGCGTACGAGTTAAAATATATCTCCTCATGGGACTAATGGTTATTGGAGTTTTAGGATACACAGCTGTTGAATATACGCAAAGTAAAAATAATAGACAACTTAATCTGGATGAAGATCCCAAAAAGCAGTTTGAGATGATTGACACACAAATACGATCTAGAGAAGTTGCTGATTAAAAGTATATACTTAGTTTTTGAGTTTCTGTCTTAAACGTGTAAAAATATGTATTACTGCCTAATTTTATAGGTATTTTCAACTTTTGGAGCTTTATTTTTTATTTTTTATAACTTAAAATTATAAATATAAAACAAAAATATGGGTTTTATTTATATAGTATACACTATAAAAGGGTGTTTTATTTTTTTGCATAAAATGATCCACTGTATGATAAAACAGTAAGAAAGATGTTATTACGAATATTTATTATTTGTATAAAAATGTATTTAGTTCAATTTTAGTTTTATCATGTTACTTAAAATTTCCCGTTGCTACTGTTCCATAAATTATGTCAAATATAATATAAAAAAACGTCAAAAAAAAACTGTCACCCAGGGAAAAATTTAAATAATTTAAGAATTTAGCAGACAGCAAGAGAACAGTAAGTAATGGGAATTAATTAGTTTTTTTTTTATATTGTCAATTTTATATATTGTAGGAATTTGAGTTGCTTTTACGCAAATAAAACAGATAACTATAAATCCGTCAATTGCTGTCTGTATCAATACAGATAAATTCCCAACAAGCTCAAATTCTATTCATCACACGCGATTGCTGAATCACACAATCTTACAAGGTCTACGAATATGGGTCCGTTAGTTGCTGGACGAACCAAAATTGATCTATGTCCTGTGTGCAACAAGCCATATCGTGAAGAACGGATGGTAGAATGTACAGAATGTAAAAAATGGTGCTGTTTTGAATGCGTAAATGTACAGGATGATTCCGAAGTAATTGGTAATGACAGCTGGAAGTGCCCTCTTTGTGTAGAAGCAACCACTAAGAAGTCTCACCCACAAAGTTCCAAAATCAAGAAATCTTGTTCTGCAACCTCCTTAAAAAGTTCCTCATCAACAAGCAGCAAAACAAAAATGAAGCTTCAACTTCTGCAGGAAGAACGAGATCTATTACGCCAAGAAAGAGAGTTAACCAAGGAGTCTAGGAGAATTATAGAAGAAGATGAGTGCTCGAATGATGGTCAGGACATCGATGAAGAGGAAATAATTGAAACTAACCCTTTGGTCAATAAATTCCTTTCTTTAAATATAGATAAGCCCTTTATCGACAATGTTGCCCCTTTAACTCCAACACTTGGTAAGCCTCTGCCAACTTATAACGATGAAAGTTCAGGTATATTATATAAAAGAAGAGATCCTGGAGATCTCCCTATTTTTAATGGCAATCCACATGATTGGCCTGTTTTTATTAGTAGTTTTGAAAGATCTTCTGAGCTATGTCAAGTAGATAATCATGAGAATTTATTAAGATTACAAAAATGTTTAAAAGGTCCAGCGAGAGTCAGTGTTTCAAGTTTTTTAATTTTACCTCAATGTGTGCCCCAAATTATAGCTACATTAAAAATCAAAATTAATGGGAAAAACCCCGTAATTGGCTGTATACCATCGTTTAAAAAAACACAGAAGTTAAAACACTTCACAAATGTGTATTTAGGTATAAAACAAACAAGTTAAAACTTTTTAAAAAAGTGTCGTCACATTTAAAGTTCTAGCAGAACGTTTTCGATCACTACGGATCATCTTCAGTGCCTCGTATTTGTTGCTAACTATATAAATATGGTGTCTATAAGACTTCCATGTTTGATTTGGTAAAGTGTCACATTTTACATTAGGTAATGTTGATACTGTAGGTCGATGACAATGGATGTATTTAAAATTTATTACTTTAGGGACTACATGTCTCCTAAGCTCGAGTACTTGCACGTTGTCAGTTGAAGCGACGACACAGACCAAATTTGGTCTGTGTCGTCGCTTCAACTGACAACGTGCAAGTACTCGAGCTTAGGAGACATGTAGTCCCTAAAGTAATAAATTTTTAAATACATCCATTGTCATCGACCTACAGTATCAACATTACCTAATGTAAAATGTGACACTTTACCAAATCAAACATGGAAGTCTTATAGACACCATATTTATATAGTTAGCAACAAATACGAGGCACTGAAGATGATCCGTAGTGACCGAAAACGTTCTGCTAGAACTTTAAATGTGACGACACTTTTTTAAAAAGTTTTAACTTGTTTGTTTTATACCTAAATACACATTTGTGAAGTGTTTTAACTTCTGTGTTTTTTTTTTACATTAAAAATCCTTTTTGGAAGACCTGAGCAAATTATTGAAGCTCAAATAAATTCTATTCGTAGATTACCATCTCCTAAACCGGAAAAACTTGAAACTCTGGTAGAATTTGCTTTAGCAGTTAAAAATTTATGTGTTTTATTGGAAGCATCTAATTTAAAAAACTACATTAATAACCCTACCCCTATGCATGAATTATTGGAGAAACTACCTTCACAAATTAAAGTTAATTGGGCGATATATCGCAGTGCTTTTCATAAATTTCAGGGATTAAGTGAACTTGCTGATTGGTTGTATAATCTAGCAACAAATGTTTGTTCTGCTCTTCCTACACTAGTACTTAATGACCAAAGTAATAACAAAAGGCAATTTAATAATAATGTGCATGCTAGTATACATGAACCAAATGCCTCCAGTGAAACACATAATTGTAAACTGTGTAATCAGAGAGATTGTAAAAAGATTGCAGGTTGTTCAGAATTTCAGAGATATTCATTATCTCAAAGATGGGAGTCTGTTAAAGCCTTAAATTTATGTAGGCTTTGCTTAAAGAAACACAGATTTCCCTGTAAGTATCCTGTAAAATGCAACAAAGAAGAATGCCAAAGGAAGCATCATCCTCTTCTTCATGAATTTTCAGAACAAGTATCTAATAAAAGTACAAAGCTTATTAAAAAGGAAAACGGTATGCAAACAGTAGAATCACACCTCTTATCTGCAGATGAAGAAAATGAGGCACATCAAGGAACACGCTTTCGAATACTTCCCGTTGTTTTAAGAAATGGAAATAGGGAGGTCACTACATTTGCCTTTCTAGATGAAGGGTCTTCCGTTACTTTTTTAGAAGAAAGTATTGCTAAAAAGCTAAATATAATGGGAGAGCCAAAACAACTTTGCTTAAAATGGACTGGAAACCAACAACGCTTAGAAGATGCGTCAGAAAAAGTATTCTTTTCTATTTCTGGTGATTACAATGCGGCCAAAGAATTTGACCACCGACCAGCCAGAACAGTAAGAAAATTAGGCCTTCCAAAACAAACTCTCGACGCAAAGGCAATTAAAGAAAGCTTTCCCTATTTAAAAATCTTGCCTTTTAAATCATATAAGAACGCTGTTCCTCAGATCTTGATAGGCTTAGATAACTGGGACTTAGCGTTACCACTTCGAGTGAAAGAAGGTCTAGAACTTCAACCGATAGCTGCAAAGTCCAGGTTAGGTTGGACTATTTTTGCAATGTTTTCAAATAATGAAGTAGACTACACTTACCATATTTGCGAATGTAGTTCTGAAAGCATTACTAACCAAGAACTCTTTAATACTGTAAAAGACTTCTTTTCAGTTGAAAGCCTCGGAGTTCAAAATATTAAACCGTCTCCAAAGAATTAGATAGGGCTATTCGTATACAAGAAAGCACCCTAGTTCAAATTGGTAACCAATATAAAATTGGATTACTCTGGATATATGACAATTTGAAACTCTCTAATAGTAAACCCATGGCTATTCAAAGACTGGAGTGTATAGAGAGAAAAATTAAGAAAAATCCAAAACTAGGTATCAAAATTAATCAACAAATTCAAGATTTTCTAGAAAAGGAATATATTAGAAAACTGTCAGAACAAGAACTCTTACAGCATCAAAAAAAAACATGGTATCTTCCCATATTTCCGGCCTTTAATCCTAACAAACCTGACAAATTCAGATTAGTTTCGGATGCAGCAGCAACCGTACAGGGAATATCCTTAAATTCCATGTTATTAAAAGGAGATGACCAACTTGCTTCTCTATTAGGCGTCCTCCTACGATTTCGTGAAAGAAAGATTGGCTTTTCTGGAGACATCAAGGAAATGTTTCTTCGTGTAGGTATAATAGAAGAAGATCAACATGCACAACGATTCTTGTGGCGAAATGGTAGCTCTGATAATCCTTTGGAAGTTTACGTCATGACTGTGATGACCTTCGGAGCTACCTGCTCACCCAGTTGTGCACAATTTGTTAAAAACGCTAATGCGAAGAAATTTAGTGTAGAATATCCTAGAGCTGTTGATTCCATAGTAAATAATCATTATGTCGATGATCTTTTAGAATCAACAGACACTGAGGATGAAGCTATCCAATTAGCAAAAGAAATTGCCTTAATTCACGCCAGCGGAAATTTTGAAATAAGAAACTGGAGATCAAACTCTGAAAAATTAATGAAAATCATGAACACCACTCATGGAAATAACGAAGAAGTCAACCTAGATCTAGAGAACAATAAGAGAATGGAGAAGGTTCTAGGAATGTGGTGGGATTTAAAGGGAGATAATTTTATTTTCAATTTAAAATGTAATAAAGGAAACAAAGATGTTTTAAGTGGATTAAGAAAGCCAACAAAGCGAGAAATTTTACAAATCTTAATGTCTATATATGACCCTTTAGGTTTGTTAGCAAACTTTTTGATTTATGTGAAGATCCTTTTACAGGAAATATGGAGGAGTAACATTTCTTGGGATCAACCAATAACTAATGAACAGTTTCAAAAATGGCTTGTTTGGTTGAAACAGCTTCCAGAAATAGAGAAGGTTTCAATTCCAAGGTACTTTTTTAATAAACTCGAAAACTGGAAGGATACCAATACGCAAATGCACATATTTGTAGATGCCAGTGAACACGCAAGTGCTTGTGTGGCATATCTAAGAATAATGAAAAAAGATGTCATAGAGTGTACGTTGATTGGAGCGAAAACACATGTAGCACCATTAAAACCACAAACTATTCCTCGACTGGAACTTAATGGTGCAGTAATGGGTTCAAGGTATGCTAAAAACCTTTGTCAACATCTTTCCATACCTGTGCACAACATTGTTTATTGGACAGATTCTTCAACAGTTTTAAGCTGGTTAAGAAATGAAGACCCAAGAAAATTACCAAAATATGTAGCTTACAGAGTGGCCGAAATTCAACAAAACTCAATGGTATTACATTGGAGATAGGTACCTACTAAGAATAACATAGCCGACGAAGCTACCAAATGGACAAAAAGTTCCAATTTAAAAAACACGAGATGTTGGTTTAAAGGTCCTGATTTTCTGCATTAATTAGAAAACGGTTGGCCTCCAGCCATCACCCTTAAAAAGGAAAAAGCTGATGAAATATTAACCACTCATGAAGTAAAATGTAATAGTCCACTTTTAATTGATTTTAAAAGATTTGCTCAATTTAATAGAATTTTAAGAGCAACTGCGTATGTGTTTCGATTTTTAAGAATTATTTATGCAAAACTGATGAAATCTGAAGAGCCTAAAGGAATATTAACTGCAGAAGAACTTTTAGATGCTAGAAATATGTTAATAAAGCAAACTCATTGTGAATATTTCAAAAATGAAATAAAACAATTAAAAACAAATAATTCTGGTAGTTTACAGAAAACAGTTAATAAATCAAGTAGTTTATTTAAATTATCACCATATCTGGATGAAGATGGCTTACTTCGTATAAGAGGAAGACTGGATGAAGCTAGAGATATTACTTCAGAAACAAAAAGGCCAATAATTTTACCGAGAGAAAGTCGTTTAACTTTGCTAGTTGTTGAAGACTATCACAAAAGATATCACCATAGAAATCATGAAATTGTAGTTAATAAGATTAGGACCAATTGTCAAAACTGCCAGGTCAAATTTGCTAAGCCAAAACCACCATGTAGACCAAATGTCACCTCTACCGCCATGTAGACTTGCAACATTTACTGCTCCGTTTACACACACTGGTATGGATTATTATTGGTCCAATAAACGTTACTGTTGGAAGACGGACAGAGAAAAGATGGGGAGCTTTATTTACGTGTCTCACGACTAGAGCAGTCCATCTCGAAGTAGCTTACAAACTAGATGTGGACAGTTTTATACTATGCTTGACAAATTTTATTAACAGAAGAGGACGACCAAGGCATATTTATTGTGATCGAGGTACGAATTTTATTGCAGCTGAACGAGTATTGAGAGAAGAACTGCAAAAGGTTGACAGTAAATTAATAGCCAATTCACTGATTAGCCCAGAGTTAAAATTTCACTTCAACGCACCCCTTTCCCCACATATGGGTGGGGCCTGGGAGCGCCTAGTAAAAGCGGTTTAAAATTTCGTTATATGATTCATTACCAACCAGGAACCCTACTGACCAATTACTTTGTAGTTGTCTCATAGCTGCAGAAAACATAGTAAATTCAAGACCACTTACTTGTCTTCCAATAGAATCTGAAGAATCTGAATCTTTAACTCCAAATCATTTTTTAATTGGATCTTCAAACGGAGATAAACCAATTGGATTTTAAACGAAGACATTAAAGTATTTAAGTTTAATTATTTATACAGAGAGCAATTTGCAAATAAATGTTGGCGACGCTTTATTTCTGAATACATACCTGAACTACTACTTAGGGCAAAATGGCATAAACAAGTTGTACCAATTAAAGAGGGCGATATTGTAATTATATGTGATAAAGATTTACCAAGATGCAATTTACCAAAGGGTAAGGTAATTGAAGTTAAAAAAACACCTGATGGGCAAGTGCGACGAGCAATAGTTCAAACAAAAAGTGGAATATATGAACGTCCTGTTATAAAATTAGCGGTAATACCAATAAATGGAGACCAAAAAGATAATGAAAAATAAGTGGTACAGTCTCTTTTTCGCATCGAACTGTACCGGGTGGGAGTATTACGAATATTTATTATTTGTATAAAATGTATTTAGTTCAATTTTAGTTTTATCATGTTACATAAAATTTCCCGTTGCTACTGTTCCATAAATTATGTCAAATATAATATAAAAAACGTCAAAAAAAACTGTCACCCAGGGAAAAATTTAAATAATTTAAGAATTTAGCAGACAGCAAGAGAACAGTAAGTAATGGGAATTAATTAGTTTTTTTTTATATTGTCAATTTTATATATTGTAGGAATTTGAGTTGCTTTTACGCAAATAAAACAGATAACTACAAATCCGTCAATTGCTGTCTGATCAATACAGATAAATTCCCAACAGATGTTTTGTTACAAATTGAACGAGAAATGAATTTTAATTTATAATATCTTTGGCCTTTGGTAGCGTCTCATTTTTTTATGAATATGAAAATTATGAAAATTCTTAACTGTGTATCAAAAATGCCCAATAACTACCCCTTAAAACTCACCAAATTTTATTTGCATATCTTAACCGGTTTTACAGCAATTAATGAATCGTTATTCCAGCAGATATCTGTAACAATCTAGATAGATAGATAGATAGTTTATTTGACTGTAAGTTACAACTAGGTTTACAGCAAGTCAAAACTTCTTCTTCTTCTTCTACTTTTTGTATATCTTTCGATCTGTTTAATTCTGAAGCTGCCTCTGGTTAATTTCTTGGGAGGTAGATTGCCAACTATCCCTCCATCTTTTAGGTGGTCTTCCGGGGGTCTTGAACCGGGCGGATTGTTTTCTAGGGCAATTTTTGGGAGTCTATTCTCATCCATTCGTCTTACATGGTTGTACCACATCCTCTTGCGCTGTCTTCCCCATCTTACAATATCTTGAATTTTGCACTGCTCTCTAATGTTTGTATTTCTCACTCTGTCCCTTCTTGTTTTCCCCATTATTGTTCTTAGGGTTTTCATTTTGGCAACCCTTAGCATCTGTTTCGTTTTGTTGGTATCTTCTCGCACTTCTATGCCATATGTCATGATCGGTCGTATGCAAGTCTTATAGATTCTAATTTTACTATCTGTACGCATATACGGATTTGACCAGACTATCTCCCGCAGACATCCTGACAGTGCAGACGCTTTGTTGATCTGACTCCTCAGGTCCTTTACTGGGTCGTGGGTGCTTGATATATCTATGCCCAGATATCTGAATTGTATCACCTGTTCTAGGGAGTTGTCCTCAACCACTAACTTACATCTAAGCGGATCTTTTGCTATTGTCATACATTTATTTTTGTTGATAGAGATATTCATATTTTTTTGTAATATTTAATATTTATAATTTTAGTTTTGACTTCAATATGAATATGAAGTCAAAACTAAAATAATAAATATTACATATTACAAAAAATGGAAACAATACATTAAAAATATTTAAAACATTAAAATACTTAAAAAACGTACAATATAGGTATATAATTAAAATAATAATAAATTTGGTTATATTGCAGCTTAGGAATTCACAGATACACCCTCGTAATATTCACCTAATGTATAAGGACACATGGTCACTAGGTACTCTTTGACTTGGTTTTTAAAAGCTGTAATTGAATTAATGTTTTTAAATTTGAGGAAATTAACTGCAATTTGTTCAGTTAAAAAAAGAATAAATCAAACTGTTGTTGTAACTGTTCAGTGGAAAACGGGAATCTTGAATTCTTCCAGTTACTTGTTGCTAAATATTATTTGGACTTCCCGTGGTTTTAATTACGAACACAAGACCGTACATAAAACTATTTAATACTTCTATGTAACTGTTATATTATACAAAAATGACTTAATTGTTTGTAATAATACAACTAAAAATATTACAAATATAAATTAATACTACATGTTGTTACATCGATGACTGGAAACGGATTAATGCTGAATGAGGGTTGCTAGATAGCCTCCCAAAGGTGGGTACTTTCCAAAAATATATTGTAACCGGAATTTCTAATCTCCTTTAGCGACAAGTCATCGCCAAACTAAGCTATGCGCTGTTTCAAAGACGATAGGACCGTCGTCGGGTCTTTTAAAGTTTTAACATAAGCCGCCCCCTTTGAACGCCATAAGGGGGTTCAAAAATTAAAATGTGTAAAGTCAGCAAGTCAATATTAAGCCGAAATTATAAAGTTTCCCTAAACACAAAACAAAACCAAAATTGATCTTCGTTCGGTAGCACACATAACTTCACAACCGGACGTTTGTATACGCCAGAGTTTGTTTTTAGCGTTATACTACGCACAATCCCATCACTGCCGAAATGGATGTCAGTCACTCTACCTAAGGCCCATCTAAGAGGTTCCAGTCCATCTTCTTTAACAAGTACTAGGAAACCGATCTTAAGAAGGGAACTGCATTGTTTCTTCCACTTGACACGTTACTGAAGAGAAGAGACGTATTCTTTGGACCATCGTGTCCAATAGCATTGCACCATTTGCTGCACCTTTTGAAATCTGCTTAATCTGTTCTCCATAACATCTAACAGATTGCGGTCAGGAACTGATGTGAGAAGTGACCCAACCAGAAAATGTGCGGGTGTGAGAGGAAGTAGGTCTGAGGGGTCATTAGACATAGAAAAAAGGAATCTGAAATTGAGAATTGCTTCAATCTGAATCAAAACAGTGGAAAACTCCTCATAGGAGAGAACCGTATTGCTAATTACTCGTTTAACATGGTATTTGACCGATTTTACCCCCGCTTCCCAGATACCACCAAAGTGAGGTGAACGCGGCGGAATGAATTTCCAATCGATACCCTCAGAAGAAAGTTTGTCATGTAAGGCAGAATTGTCAGCCTTGAGAAAGTTGGAAAGTTCATTGTTGGCACCTTTAAAGGTGCTCCTATTATCGGAAAGAATAGAATCGCATTTACCCCGTCGAGAAGTAAAACGTCTTAAAGCTGCTATAAAGCATTCCGTAGTCAGACTACTCACAACCTCTAAGTGTATATCCTTTGTGGCCAGACAAATAAAAAGTGCTACATAACCCTTAATAGTCTTGTAGTTTCTTGTCATCTTGATTAAGAAAAGGATTCAGGATGAGAAGTTTGCTTTTATGATCGACCTTGCCATGTTTTTTGAGATGTGTAAAATAATCAGAGAAAGACTGATTTTGTACAATGCGAATAAGACAAATCAGAGAACAGGCAATTTCGTCACATGTTAAATTGGTAAAGGTTCTTTCTGGCATGGTTAGCCTGAAATTTTTACAGAAACGTAATAAGTAGGCTACAATTCGTTGTAATTTACACAAGAAAGAAATTTTGTAAATAATGTCGAGATTTATGCAAATTCTTGCAGATAGATTAACCGAAAATTGAAGTTCAGGAATTTTAACCTGTTTGAAGGGTTGATGAGGCCAGAAATTTTCAGACAATGAAAGCCATGGAGGGCAATGAAACCATAGATCGGAATTTCGTAGTGCCGTGGGTGAAATACCACGTGACAATAAATCTGCAGGATTGAGAATTAGTCAAGGATTGAATCTGTGAAATTCTGTTTGCAACGAAAGGTTTTAACAAGTTGGGAGGTGTAATAATCCATGCTAGAACAATGCTGGAATTACACCAACAAACGAATTCATTAAATCCGTAAAATAGTTTCGAAACACAATTCAGATTTCTGCTTATAATCTGAGCCTTCTAAAAATTGCAAGGCAAACAGACGTTAATAAAAGATGTTAAAAGGGACATAGGGAATCTAAAATTTGCATTCGACGACATGTCTTTACAACTAAACAGAAATCCTTAGCGAATTGTGTTTCTCGTACTCACACAGAGTATATCCAAATAAAATGAAAAAGACAGCAAATATTTGATTTCACGCAAAAAGCGCCTATGTATCTGTTGATACGTATTTCGAACTAATAGGTCTTATCAGAACAGTTATGCATAGATGTTCTCAACGTGAAAAATCAATATTTTCTGCCTTTTAAGAAGCAACACTAAAATGACTTCAATACGGACGCAATAGCGACATCTAATAATAAAATCCGTAAAAATGTGTCGATTAAATCCGAAAAAAAAGGATGTGTCGATACATTTTAACGATATCAGCAGTTAAAGCAAATTTGTGTTTTCGAAATCGTAAAATAATAGTGAAAAGATCGTCTTGCAGTGTATCACCTACCATGAGTATATCGTTCAACGAAAAGCCAGTGTCAGATTTAGCAGCTCCGTAAAATACGACTCGGATCTTGTTACCCTTGTAAACGCAATGATGAGAGAGAAAGAAGTCTGGATGAGATACTAAATTTGAAAAAAGTTTAGTCATATGATTCAATAATGAGTATTCACTGATAAATTGAGTATAATCTCTTTTTAAAGTTGGGTTAGAGTTTAATTTTTTTCCAGAGAGAAAAAACGTTTGGTAGCTGAAATCTCTGAATAACCAAGATTAGATAGAGGTAACTTTAAAGGAAGAGAGACAACGAATCTGCCTGTAGAATCAAAGAAAGTAGTTTCTTTAAAGTGTTTCTTACATTGAAGTTCTTCTTCAGAACAGAACTTGGTTTTTGTAAATTCTTCAAGTTCCCAGAATTTCTGTAACTGATTTTCGAGATTTCTGTTGCTAGAAAAGTGACAATTTGTTTTGTTATGAGAAAGAAAATGTATAGGATCGGATACAATCCAGCCAAGCTTGGTTTTTGTGTAAAGTAGGTTGACCATGTGATAGCTTAATTTGGCCAACGCATAAAAGATCCCAAAATGTGTCTGCACCGATTAAAATGTCTATAGGAGACGAAACGTTAAAGTGTGGATCGGCGAGGGTAACATTAGAGGGAATGTTTAGAGATTCCCTGTTTAGTGTATAGAAGGCAGTCTACCAGTTATTTCAGGCATTACTAAACAAGAAATTGTACGTGTAAAGTTCATTGTATTTGATTTAAAGGTAAGAGAAGTTTTATGCCATAGAAGATTTATGCCATAGACAGAAAAATCAATTGCAGTTGTGGGTAATTTCAAAGTATTAAGTAAACGTTGAGTATTGAAATTACTTTCCGAACCACTGTCCAACAGTGCACGAGCTTCATGCATGTTGCCTTTGGAGTCAAAGACCTAAATTTGAGACGAACTAGCAAAATGGTTGAGAGTTGTTAAGGAATTTGTAGTCTAATTGGAAGGTAACAATAAAACACTGAAAACTTTGTTTGAATACGGGATGTTTTGAAATCTTTGTCTCTAGATGATCCATAAAAATATCTGATAACAATGGGCTTAGAGAATCCCGTATTCAAACAGTTTTTATATTGGTGGAGATACGTAGACGACGTACTGGTATGTTTCACACATGGACGTATAAACACAGATGGACTCAGTTATTTACATAAAATTGTGAAGTCAAAAGTAGTTGAATATGTCACATTCTCAGCACCTCCAACTGTTGTCACGTTTTTTTATTAAAATTTCTTATTCGCGAGTCGCTGAAAATATTACTCCGTATTTTATACTCTACAGGTGCCATCAAACCAAAATAATAATTTATTGGTTATATTAATATATCTAATTGTAATCAAAATATCAAGTGTGCACATAGTGTGCATTATCATTTAATAATAGCGTATAATAGATATCAATCAATTATTTTATATTTAGAAGCACTGAAAACTATTTATAAATGGCAACGGTTGTTTACATTTCTCTGTTTTACGGTTCTACGTCAAACTTCAAATGCTATTCCATGTTTGTTTACAACGATTGAGAAAATAAGGAAAAATTGTTTTTAGATATTTTGGCTGTGTTTTGAGTGATATTTGTGAAAAGTGAAATAACATAAACGAAATATTTACATCCCGGTCTCTCATTTCATTTGTAAGTACATACAATTTACATTATTTAAGATGAGAAAATGAAAAAGCGTGTTTGTTTACATTTTAATAGGCGTACCATTGGGTTTATTCATGTTTATTAATGTATTCAATAAGATATAATAAAATTGTATTTTAATTTTTCTATAAAGACGTGATTTGTTAATAGTTAAATTCTCGTTTTTTTTTAATTCTTTGAACGTGTTTTTATACATTATTACTACTTCCAATTTTTAAAATCTGAATAATTACCCGCGAGTAAAAATTCAAGCACGCTTATACTCATTGCGGAAGCATCACATTCTATCGAAGCTTCAAAACATTGTGTGTTAAAGGTATCTTATTGCTGTGTCCATCTATGTTTATACGTCCATGGTTTCACAGGAACTAACAGGCAACTCGACCAATTTTTATCATATATTAATTCACTTCCTAGTCATATTGAATTTACAATAGAAACAGAACAAAATCAATCCATAAATTTTTCAGATTTAAAAATTAGCAGACTTCAAAACAAACATGACTTCTCCATATTTCATAAACCTACCCATACTGACGCGACTATACACAATTCGTCATCCTATCCAACACAACATAAACTGGCAGCTTATCATAGTATGTTACATAGATTAACAGAAATTCCGATGTCAAAATACAACTTTGAGACAGAATTAAATATAATTAAACAAATAGCAGTAAACAACGGATACAACGAACAAACAATCAATAAAATGTTAAATCAAAAACTACAGAAGAAAGCCCTGAAATTGGTATTTCCACCACCAGAGAAAAAACCCAGTACCTTCTGCTCGATTACATATACAGGCAAAATAACAACAAAAATTGCCAAACACATAAAAAAGAAAGAAATAACATCAGCTTTCCGAACAAATAACAACCTAGGCAAATATATTAAAAATAACAAGAGCCAAAATAAAAAACACTTAAATAGTGGTGTGTACAAACTTCAATGTGGCGACTGCCCAAAAACTTACATCGATCAAACTGGTAGAAACTTTGATAAACGAATAGCAGAACATAAAAGGCCTTTCAAGAATAGAAAAACAGATTCGACATACGCACTTCACCTTCTAGATCATAATCATTCTTTTAATGACAAATTTAAAATTCTTCACATTCAAAATAAAGGCCTTAAGCTATCTTTGTTAGAATCTATGGAAATCAACAAATTAAAAAACACAGATATAATTCTGAATGACCAACTTGAGACAAATACTATAAATTATAGTATAAATTAGTAACTATTTATTTGTAGACTATAAATTTGTAAACCCAAGCCAAAATAGATCACTTGAGAAAGGCAATCAGCCGAAACAGCTGTAGTGATAATATTTAAAATAAATTTTGTGGAAATTTGAAAATAAAGTTTTCAGTGTTTTATTGTTACATAAAATGAATTTCCATCAAGTAACGGTCGAATCCATCAATTGGAAGGTGTTTGAGAAGATGATGCTTCCAAATTTGGAGTGTTCTGAATAGACTTATGAAAATGCAAAAGCGTATGATGAGCTTTACCATATTTGCAACAGTTAGAAGATTTGCAGTTTTTAGTAGGATGTCCAGAACGTAAACAATTGATGCAAAGTTTTAAACGTTTTGCTTCATTTAAGCAAGAGGTTGGCTGTAATTTACTAAAATTGGGACAAGAATAAATAAGATGATTTTGTGAACATAATAAACAATTTAAAGTGTTGCTGTTATTGTTCGTAGCCACAAAAGATTTTGCATTGGTGCGAAGTTTATCGTCGTGATTATTGGGAGACTCCAGAACTCTACATTTTTCTTTTAAGAATTCTGTGAGCTCATTTACTGTGGGTAAATTTGTAGCGTTATTTTTTAATGATTGTTCCCATTCTCGGTGAGACGTGTTGTCCAATTTTGTAGTAACTAAGTAGATAATAAGAGGATTCCAACCTGTATGTGAATTTCTAGAAATTTTGGGTAAATTGAAGAGCTTTTTGATGTGGTTATTAACCAGACGTGGTTTATTTTCAAACCTTTCCCTTAAAAGTGACCATGTTGTGACATATGTCACATCTGAAATATCTAAATTGCGTATTGTGTCTCCAGCAATGCCCTTTAAGGATAGTCTCAAATAGTGAAATTTTTGAATGTTTGAAAGTGTGGAATTTGTTTGAATGATAGAGTTGAAAGTGTCTCGAAAAAATAACCAAGTCTCGTAGTCGCCTTCAAACGAAGGTAAATTAATAGGTAAACGTATATTTTGTTGAGAAATCTTAACTTCACTTGTAGAAGGTGTAGATGAATGGGATATCTGACCAGAATGAGGAGTCGAAAGTTTGGCAAGAAGTTTTCTAGCTAGGCCAGTAATAGAAAAGAATGGAAATCATGAATGTGTTGCTAAAGAAATAATAAATAAGACTTACTCACAATCAATTTAATTTAACTATCTGACGACCGGTTTCGCTTTCTACAATATGCAAAGCATCCTCAGGTCTCGATACAAAGTTAAACAACCGGCATCATTTGTTTAACTTTGTATCGAGACCTGAGGATTCTTTGCATATTGTATATAGTTTCGAAACACAATTCAGGTTTCTGCTTTATAATCTGAGCCTTCTAAAAATTGCAAGGCAAACAGACGTTGATAAAAGATGTTAAAAGAGACATGGGGAATCTAAAATTTGCATTCCACGACATGTCTTTTACAACTAAGCAGAAATCCTTAGCGAATTGTGCTTCTAGTACTCACACAGAGTAAATCCGAATAAAATGAAGAAAGGCAGCAAATATTTGATTTCACGCAAACAAATCCTATATATCTCTTGATACGTATTTCGACCTAATAGGTCTCGTCAGAAGAGCTATTCATAGGAGTCCTCAACGTGAAAAATCAATATTTTCTGCCTTTTAAGAAGCAACAATAACATGGCTTCAATACGGACGCAGTAGCGACATCTAATTACAACAATCGTTAAATAGTTTCGAAACACAATTCAGATTTCTGCTTTATAATCTGAGCCTTCTAAAAATTGCAAGGCAAACAGACGTTGATAAAAGATGTTAAAACAGACATGGGGAATCTAAAATTTGCATTCCACGACATGTCTTTTACAACTAAGCAGAAATCCTTAGCGAATTGTGCTTCTAGTACTGACACAGAGTAAATCCGAATAAAATGAAGAAAGGCAGCAAATATTTAATAATAATAATAATTTATTCAACAATCATACAAAATTTGTTTCAATAATTAACAATATGTGAATAAAGTAACCCGTAGGTCTCCGAGAGGTGTGGGGACACCTGTTTCGGTAAATGTAACATACAATAAATAAAAATACAATATAATATACTAAAGTATAAATATATATACACATATATACACATATATATACACACATATACACATATATATATATATATATATATATATATATATATATATATATATATATATATATATATATATATAATATATATATATATATAATATATATATATATATATATATATATATATATATAATATAAATATAACCATAAAAAACAAGCAGATTGAAAATTTAGATACTATAATCAAAGATGTATAATAAAATTAAACTTAGATACTAATAAGTTTTTAACGAGATCTGCAAATACACAAATTATGTTCTGGTAAATATGCTAAATAAAATAAACAATACAATGTATACAATACAACAATATATACTGCTTTTTGAATCATAAAATAACCATAATTAAAATTTTAGTAGAAACCCTTGGTATGAATACAGCACTTACGTATGAATCAATTAGTTAACAAGATTTTTGAAAGGACAAAAGTGTAAACACACATGCTTCAATATAAATATAATAAACACATTAAATAAAACAATAAAAACAACACGATATATTATATTTTTCTCTTTTTTTTGTAAATTATCTTTGAAAGGAGTAGATTTAAAATTAAAGTTTTTTCTTTAAGAAAGTTTAAGTGAATATGGCTTTATAACTTACGCTACTATAATGATATTACAAAAATGTCTTATCTGTTCCATGAGATATAATCTTAATTTATTTTTAAAGAGAAAGACATTCTTCGTATTTTTAATATCAAGGGGAATATGATTGTATATTTTAGTGGCTAAAAATAAGAAAGATCGTTGACAGAAAGATTTCGTCATTTTTGGAGCCATATAGAGGTGCTTGCCTCTAGTATGTGAAGGTAAGTTGCTTTTAACTTTCATGGTGTGAAATTTTACAGATATACAAAGAAAGTATAACTGCTTTAAGTCAAATATTTTTCTCTCCTTATATAGTCTATCTGTAGAACAAGTGTAGGGTTTAGCCATAATTATCCTCAGAAATCTTCTTTGCATGATTTCTAGTGGGAGAATGTGAGTTTTTAGGGCGCTTCCCCAAGCCAGCATACCATAACGGAGATGACTTTCTACTAATCCATAATATAGTGTGCGAAGGTATATATCCGGTATGTGTTTTTTTAGGTGCTTAAATTTATAGAGGATAAACTGTACCTTTTTAATAACGTATTTAATGTGACAATCCCATTTTAAGTGTGTCTCTATTATAACGCCTAAATATTTAACATTCGTTACTGGTTTGATGCAAGAATTGTGTTTATTATGTGTTATTCGAAGTGGTTCGAAAAGATCAATATTCTGGGTATAGTTAGAAATTGGTAAATAAACAGTTTTTTTTAAATTTATTGTAAGTATTTTATAAACAAACCAGTCTTTTATGAATTGTAGATCAGTTTCTGCTTTTATTTTTAAGTCATACCAGTTATCAGCTTCATAAACAATAGCCGTGTCATCAGTAAACCCAATTATATGCCCTGTACTTTGCAATGAAAATAAACCATTTATATATAGATTAAATAAGACAGGTCCTAACACTGTTCCCTGAGGCACTCCATACGGTATACCTCTTTGTCCGCTTATTGTTTCGGAAACCCTTACTACCTGCTGCCTCTCAGATAGGTAACTTCTGAATAGTTGAAGACAGTTGCCTCTTATACCAACTTTCTCTAAGGTTTGTAAGAGTTTACTATGACTGAAAGTATCAAAAGCTTTGGCCAAATCTAGAAATACACATAAGCAAACTTTATTATTGTTGAGAGCTTCATACACTTTTGATGTTAGATTCAAGACGGCATCTTGTGTGGAAGTATTTAGCTTAAAACCAAATTGGTTAGCAGAAATTAAATTATACTTTTTGATGTATGCTGTAAGTCTATTATTAAGTAATAATTCAAATATTTTAGACATGTGTGGAATAAGCGATATAGGTCGGTAGTTTAAAGCAAGAGTTTTGTCTTCACTTTTGTATATTGGTATGACTACTGCTGTTTTGAAGGCTTTGGGCCGTATTCCTTCTTCCATACATATATTGAAAATGTAAACCAATGGTTCGAGTATGTATGGTGAAATTGTTTTCAAACATTCTGAATTAATATCGTCAATGCCAGTTGCCTTTTTACTTTTTAGTTGATTTATTATTGTTTTCATTTCAAATGTATTTGTAGGTAGTAAAACCATTGAGTTTGCCAAGGAGGTATTATCATATACCTAGCGGGAGTTGCTAATGATTTGTTCATCCAATATTTTGCCCATCTCCGAAAACGTCTTATTAAATTCATTTGCAATATCGGAGGGATGAGTCAATATCTTTCCCATTTGGTTTTTAAGACTGTCGATAGGCATTTTTCCTTTTTTAGTACCACTAAGATCTTGCACTACACTCCACAATTGTTTATTGCTATTTGAATTCTCTAAAATCTTATTTTTATAATAATTCCGTTTTGTTTTATTCATAAGTGAATGCAGTTTATTTTTATATGCTTTATATTTTAGCAGTAAATCATGGTCATTCGGATGAAGCTTCGTTAGTCGATACAGTCTATCTTTTTCACTAGCGGATTTTACTAAAGCTTTTGTAATCCACGGTGTAATTTTTGTGTTTTTTCCTTTTTCTTTTTTCATAATACGTACATTTGTTGATATTTTGCTGTACAACTGTTATTAATTGATCTGTTGCTAAATCCGGGCTACTATTTTTTAGGATAAAGTCCCAAGATTGTTTAGAGATAATATCTATTAGCCTTTTGTAGTTGATTCGTTTAGCATAATAGTCATTTGTCTTTTTAGTTGTTTTTTTGCTAAAAACTATTTGTAATGCTATTGCAAAGTGATCTGTTATGTCAGTTTCTATTACTAGAGGAATAATATTCTCCAAGCTATTGGTTTTTGATTTTACAAATATATGATCTAAACAAGCTGTTATTCTAGTTGGGTTATTTATAATGGATGTAAATCCGCACTCACTCAGAGTACTTGTATATTCCATGGTATCATCGTTTAAATTCAACAGGTCAATGTTAATATCTCCAACAAAGAGACAGTAACTTTCAGAATTGGTAGCATTGTTGTGTAAAAAAATGTTGTAAATTATTAATAAATTCAGAAATACTCGAATTATAGTTTTCCTTAGAGGGTGATCGATAAAACGCAAAAACCCTAATTGTATAGCTATTATCAACAGTTAATTTAATTTTTTGATTTCACGCAAACAAATCCTATGTATCTCTTGATACGTATTTCGACCTAATAGGTCTCGTCAGAAGAGCTATTCATAGGAGTCCTCAACGTGAAAAATCAATATTTTCTGCCTTTTAAGAAGCAACAATAACATGGCTTCGATACGGACGCAGTAGCGACATCTAATTACAACAATCGTAAAATAGTTTCGAAACACAATTCAGATTTCTGCTTTATAATCTGAGCAAATCTAAATTTATTAAATTCAAAATAAGTAAGGTACAATGTTAAGTATTTTAACTTGTGTGATAAATGAAAGTGTAAGGAAATGTAAATTTTTTGTGTTTAAAAAGATATAGAACAATAAAATTATTGCTGCAATAAAATGACACAGAAACTATGTAAACGATTAAAGTGTAATAAATGTAGCTTTATTTATTTATAAAGCGTGCCCGAATCGCTGGAAAGTCGAATCGGTTAGTAAAGAGTACCCAAAAGTTCTAAAAAAAGAAAATATGTCAAATCTATCCAGAAAGGATGTAGAACTGACGATAATAAAATAAGGAATAAAACCCTGCAATACCACACCACCGCATTTATACCAAGTAAAATATTCAAATAAATGTTTTGTATGTTGTGCAAAATAGTGATTAATAACAAACAGTTAAGATAGAAGTAGTTTTCCACCGAATTGAAACAAATCAAATGCAAATCTCATGTGAAAACGTAAAAAAATGAAATAATGGTAAAAGGAAAAGCACTAACCTTTGATATTTCTTATTTTAAAGCAGCAAGCATCCAAATCGAAGAACCAAATATGTTGTTGTAACTGTTCAGTGAAAAACGGGAATCTTGAATTCTTCCAGTTACTTGTTGCTAAATATTATTTGGACTTCCCGTGGTTTTAGTAAAGAACACAAGACCATACATGAAACTATTTAATACTTCTATGTGACTGTTATAATATAGGAAAAAGACTTAATTGTTTGTAATAATACAACTAAAAATAGTACAAATATAATTTAATACTACATGTTGTTACATCGATGACTGGAAACGGAATAATGCTGAATGAGGGTTGCTAGGTAGCCTCCCAAAGGTGGGTACTTTCCAAAAATATATCGTAACGGAAATTTCTAATCTCCCTTAGCGACAAGTCTTCGCCAAACTAAGCTATGCGCCGTTTCAAAGACGACAGGACCGTCGTCAAATCTTAAGTTTTAACACAAACTATAACAAAATTTTTGGACTATTTTTTGTGCTACGTGAATAAACATTTTAAATAAACAAAATATGTCAATAATAATAAATTATGTTAAAAAACAACAAACGATAAATTATTTCATTGAAATTTAAACAAAATGCTTCCAGAGGATTATTTTTATGACCCAGTGTAGTAGACCGTGTGCGACTACTGATACACAAAATTAAACTGCGTGTACTGAAAGGTTAAGTACTTTGTTAAACACAAGTTTTGTAAAAATAAAAGTGTTTTTGTGATTGTGATCAAACCAAATAAAATTTGTTTTAAAACTCAAAAATCTACAATTTACTTCAACATCGAATTTTTTTTTTATTGAGTTAATGCCTCGACAAATATGATCATTGGCATGGTACAGTCAGGTACCTAGTGTAGTGTGTGTGTGTGTGTGTGTGTGTGTGTGTGTGTGTGTGTGTGTGTGTGTGTGTGTGTGTGTGTGTGTGTGTAGAGTAATTGTCTTGATACTTAGCAAAGTCGACGTCATTGTCTTTGCTAACAGTCGGTAATTGTATCCAAACATCTGCGGCCCCTCCGGTGAGTACCGATCACACATGGATAGAAATTATTTTCATTCATTAAACATCGAATTAGTACTTGCTTCTTCAAAGATTTATAAATCGGAGACTTTCATGGTCAGTTACATTAAAAGCTTCGCTCTCATTTCATGTTGAGGGAGAGACCCTTGACTGTCCTGTATAT
The DNA here is from genome assembly GCA_918026665.1 of Diabrotica balteata. Classification (NCBI taxonomy): domain Eukaryota; kingdom Metazoa; phylum Arthropoda; class Insecta; order Coleoptera; family Chrysomelidae; genus Diabrotica; species Diabrotica balteata. The sequence goes on from OU898284.1 coordinate 44,426,808, forward strand.
ACTTTATGAATATATATATATATATATATATATATATATATATGTATGCATATATGAATATATATATATATATATATATATATATATATATATATATATATATATATTTTTAGTGGATTCTCTTGGGCTTAGGTTCATAAAAAAAATTTAGTTTGATACTAAGACATTTTTATATATATTTTTTCCGACGTTTCGGCAGGAAATCCATGCCTTTTTCAAGAAATATATATTGACTAAAAAAAAACATTCTATGACAGACATAATATGGTTTAAAAAATAAACTTTTGACTTACCAAGCATGTAAAGATTTGGTGTTAACAATTAGACGTCACAATTAAAATAATTTTAAAACATAGGACATACCCACTAAGTCACTAAAAGTAAAATGTATTTTAAATCTAATGTGTTGTTTATTGATGTTAGCTTATCGTTTAAACAATCAGTTATTTTAACATCATAGGCGTTCTGAGATTGACTTATGTATATTTAAATTAAGTTAAAATATATTTTGTTCAAATTTTTGACATCTTTTTTATCATTTATTGCGTTATTATTTTTTTTTATTTGTATAGACTCTAGAAGCTCTCTCTTCTTCCTGTTGGCTTCACTTTTTAGGATCTTGGTTTGCTCAAAATCAAATTTATGTTTTTTTTTCGTTTTCATGTTTTGTGAGGGCGGTTGAGTTTTTTTTGTCATATTTGTGGGAACGTATTCTTGAATTAAGTAGTTGACTGGTTTGTCCAATATAAACTCCATCACAATTCGAGCAGGGAATTTCATATACAACATGTGATCTTTTTAATAGAGGGGTTTTTGTTTTCAATCTTGTAAAATTCCTTTTCAAAAGATTGTGACCTTTATGAGAAACCGTAATATTATGTTTAGACAGAAGATTTGCTATTTGTTCTGATAACCCTTTTATATAGGGGAGAGACATATAGTTTTTCTTTACCGTGTTGGTTTTATTATTATTATTGTTATTGTAAAATTTATGCAGTCGCGATTTGAAAGTGTTGTCGATAAGGTGGTGTGGGTATGAATTAAGTGTAAGTGCTGTTTTTGCTTTTTTTATGGCCTGAGGTCTATTGATAGGATCGGATAATCTAATAGCTCTATCAGCGAGTCCGATAACTACTGATTTCTTTTGAGACAGGGATGATGAGAGTTGAAATTTAGATATCTCGACGACCAGGTTTTTTTGGTGTACCATGAAGTAGTTATAGTGCTGTTTTCCCTATGCAAGGTCAGGTCCAGAAAATTAATTTGATTATTTTTTTCAATTTCTAAAGTGAATTTTAGTTTTTGGTGAAAGTTATTGAATTCATTTAGTAAAATATCCATTTTATCCTCTGGTGCTGCACTCAAGCAGTCATCTATATAGCGATAGAAAAAAGGTATATCAAAATCTATTTTATTTAAAACAATTTCTTCTAGATGCTCTAAAACTAATTGAGCGATGGCATTGGATATGCTAGCACCCATAGCACATCCATCTGTTTGTTGGAAGTTTTTGTTTTTATATTGGAAATAGGTTGACTTTAATGTTGTTTCGACTGCTAGCAGAATCGCTCAATTAGTTTTAGAGCATCTAGAAGAAATTGTTTTAAATAAAATAGATTTTGATATACCTTTTTTCTATCGCTATATAGATGACTGCTTGAGTGCAGCACCAGAGGATAAAATGGATATTTTACTAAATGAATTCAATAACTTTCACCAAAAACTAAAATTCACATTAGAAATTGAAAAAAATAATCAAATTAATTTTCTGGACCTGACCTTGCATAGGGAAAACAGCACTATAACTACTTCATGGTACACCAAAAAAACCTGGTCGTCGAGATATCTAAATTTCAACTCTCATCATCTCCTGTCTCAAAAGAAATCAGTAGTTATCGGACTCGCTGATAGAGCTATTAGATTATCCGATCCTATCAATAGACCTCAGGCCATTAAAAAAGCAAAAACAGCACTTACACTTAATTCATACCCACACCACCTTATCGACAACACTTTCAAATCGCGACTGCATAAATTTTACAATAACAATAATAATAATAAAACCAACACGGTAAAGAAAAACTATATGTCTCTCCCCTATATAAAAGGGTTATCAGAACAAATAGCAAATCTTCTGTCTAAACATAATATTACGGTTGCTCATAAAGGTCACAATCTTTTGAAAAGGAATTTTACAAGATTGAAAACAAAAACCCCTCTATTAAAAAGATCACATGTTGTATATGAAATTCCCTGCTCGAATTGTGATGGAGTTTATAGTGGACAAACCAGTCAACTACTTAATTCAAGAATACGTTCCCACAAATATGACAAAAAAAACTCAACCGCCCTCACAAAACATGAAAACGAAAAAAAACATAAATTTGATTTTGAGCAAACCAAGATCCTAAAAAGTGAAGCCAACAGGAAGAAGAGAGAGCTTCTAGAGTCTATACAAATAAAAAAAAAAATAATAACGCAATAAATGATAAAAAAGATGTCAAAAATTTGAACAAAATATATTTTAACTTAATTTAAATATACATAAGTCAATCTCAGAACGCCTATGATGTTAAAATAACTGATTGTTTAAACGATAAGCTAACATCAATAAACAACACATTAGATTTAAAATACATTTTACTTTTAGTGACTTAGTGGGTATGTCCTATGTTTTAAAATTATTTTAATTGTGACGTCTAATTGTTAACACCAAATCTTTACATGCTTGGTAAGTCAAAAGTTTATTTTTTAAACCATATTATGTCTGTCATAGAATGTTTTTTTTTAGTCAATATATATTTCTTGAAAAAGGCATGGATTTCCTGCCGAAACGTCGGAAAAAATATATATAAAAATGTCTTAGTATCAAACTAAATTTTTTTTATGAACCTAAGCCCAAGAGAATCCACTAAAAAATATATATTAAGGTTCAAGAACTAAACTCAAACTATATATATATATATATATATATATATATATAATATATATATATATATATAATATATATATATATATATATATATATATATATATACTTTATGAATATACTGAATACCTTTTATCAATTAAAAGTACTTTAGCTTTTTTACACATTAAGTCGCAAGTGTTGGAGCGAAGTCTAAAATAAAAAAAATGTTAAATTAGGTCATCGAGATTTAAGTGACAATTTTACGAATTCTTGTAATGATTTGTAATAATTACAAAAAGCAACACTTAGTATACTAATAAATTTTGTGTGAATCTGTAATTTATTAACGAAACTTGAACTTACCATTAGTTAAACATAAGTTGTTGATAAAAAAAACATAGTACGGCGTTTTCAAAATATAGAGTTTTGCTTATATAGCATGTCCTTTCTAAGCTTATTTTTATTGAAATTATTAAAATATATTATTGCGGAACGATTTATTGACGGGTAAATTTTAAATTAAAATTTACGATAGAAAATATGTACTAAGCAAATAGCCACTAAACAGAACGAAATATTATAATGCATGAGGTGTCAGAGTCACAGTCTAAAAAATATTAGGTACTTGGAAAATCTGATCTTTCTCTAATTTTTCCAGACTCCTTGCAAATTGTTGTTGTCGATCTTGTCGCTGTTCGGGTATCTCTCGTTGCAATCGATCTTTTTGCATTTATACCTCTCGAGTCAATCAGGCTTTATGGTTCTCATCGGTCTCCTAAGCTCGATGAAGACATTGCCTTGCGTCGTCACGGTAACTTCTACTGACGCCTTCCTCTGGAGTTTGCTGGCAATGGCGTGCCTGCCGAAGTACTGAATCTTGGTCTAGTCTACCTTGCCTCTAAACGTCTTCTTTCAATGTTCCTCGCGTCTTCTGTATTGGGATTCTCGCTGTTGCCTATTTAATCTAGCTTTAGAGCTCTCTTCTTTCCGATGTTACCGCTTAGATTTTACTTCCTGAGCTCGTTATTTGTCGTTTTGCTAAGCTCTAACTTCTCTACAATAACAGCGCTACAGGCCTTGAAAGCCCCTGGCTTCTAAAAATTTGGTTGTTTCCCTCCATTTTTTCTGGCCCCTTGCTTTCAATTTTCAATTTCTCACGCTGGTTTCTGACAAGTCTTTTTACTGCTTTCAACCGTTTAATCTTTGGACCTCCTCTTCTTTATTTTCATTTCTCCCTCCTTCAGTACTGTTTAACATTTTGATTCTCTGTCATTCGTATAATGTGACCAAATTATCTAGCTCTTCATATACGAGATACGTGAATACGCGAGTATTCACCCGATCCTTCTGGTATCGCTCGAGAATGCATCCCGCTAAGACACAAGAGAACAGTTTTAGTCGTTAAGAGCGAGATACGCAAGCCGCTAGTGTATGGATGCATTCATATTGAAGTCGTTTTGTTCGTTATTTCGTAAAGTAGTGCAAATCATGGTAATTAGCATTAAGATCTTCACCTAGTTTTACCTAAACCTTTAAATTGGTTTTGATTGTTTATTGCAACCATTTAAATTTTGATAATTATTTGCACCTATGAGTTAAAGTTCATTCATCTTGCCAGAGCTATTGAAGGAATAGTTCGTATTAGTTTAATTATAGTCCTTTTCCATCATATTGATAGCACGTTATGTATGCAAATCCTTAACAGGCCAAAAAACCATAGGCGTCACCCTATACTTGTTTTGAAATAAATAAAAAAAATTAATATTTTAAGATGCCGTCAACAATTCATTATATTTTAACAAATATTCTATAAAATAAGTGTCCACTAATCTAACTATACCTTTCTTGTGCGTAAAAAATGTCGGTATATATGCCATACTATTATTGTTAATTATATACGGGTAATTAACGAGAGAATTCAAGGTTTCACGAAATAAATTAATGTAAACGGTAATTTAAAGATGAATATTGTTTTCTATACAAGTTATCGCCTGACACAAAAAGAATACCTTCTTTGAACGATTACCTGGAATTACTGATACGGCTTCACTAATGATAGTTTAAGTAGTTTTTATGCCACATTACGGCTTATGCCAATAATATAAATTAGAAATTGTTTCCATCTTCCATTTAGTTGGTAGATATATATTGTTCATGTCTTACCTACCTACGTTTTGGTGTCGATATTTTGTTATTTGCATTTAAAAATGACGTCGACAATAGGTTTTATCCCGGTTAAGTGTAGTTTTAAAGAGAGAAAAATATAATATTAAATGTACACGATGCACTTGTACATCAACGCCCTTTAAGTAATGTTCGTGAAATCGTTAAAATGTGTTCAAATATAACAGGGGTTGGGAAGCAACAATTTATAGATTTCTAAAAGAAAGAAAAGGAGGAACTGTTTCATTTCCCAAGAAGAGTGGAGGAGTAAGCCCTTGGAAATTGAAGAAATGCATAAAACCATGATAAGACGCAGCGTCCACTCATTTCTTTTAACAAAGAATTTCCAACATTGGACAAAATCCAAACATTAATTAGAGAAAACGAAGAGTTACCAATCATAAGCAACAAGAAATTATGGGGACTATTGAGAAAGATGGGATTTTGTTGGAAAAAGAATAGAAGAAAATCCGTTTTAATTGAAAAAGATTACATTGTATGTTGGAGACGAGATTATCTAAAAACTATAAAAAGGTACCGAGAAAAAGGGAAAACAATTTTTTATTTGGACGAGACTTGGCTAAATGAAGGTCATACTGTACTATATCTATGGGTTGATACAAATGTGAAAAGTTCCCGTCAGGCATTCATCGAAGGTGTATATACTGGAATAAACAATATTTCCGTTGGAAAATACGGTTTTGTCAATTGTGGATTATTAAGTTTTGCCTCAAAATGAACCAAATATTACCACGAGGAAATGACTGCTGACGTTTTTGAAGAATATTTTGAGCAAACTTTGGATTTAATTCCAAAAAATTCTGTCATAGTAATGGATAATGCTAGTTACCATTCAAGATTAGCAGAAAAATTGCCAACAACGGCATAGAAAAAAGAAGAGATAATCGAATGGTTGGATAAACACGCAATTGAGCACAAGAATAATTCGACAAAAAAGGAATTATTACCTATTGTAAGGCAACATAAAGCAGCTTATAAGAAATATAAAATTGATGAAATGGCATTAAACCATGAAGTAATTATTTTACGTTTATGCCCATACCACTGTGATCTGAATCCGATAGAAAATATATGGTTTCAAGTAATGGATGAAGTCGGACGCAACAACAAAACTTTTAAATTAGAAGACTTACAACAATTATTAGAACATTCCTTATCAAAAGTAACTCCAGAAAATTGGAAAAATGCTGTTAGTCATGCTCACAAGGAAGAAAGTAAAATGTGGAATTTGGATAATATGACTGATGCAATGCTGGAACCGGTAATAATTAACATTGGAGTTAAAGATTCCTTAGATTCTGAAGAAAGCAGTAAATCTGAAATGGAATTTGATTAAAATAATATTCATTTTTTACAAATCGGCCCCTGTTGCGGCAACACAAATTATTTTATATATAACCAATAAAATAAACATCTTACGTTTCTTGCAAATTCATTAGTACCTGTTAATCTCCATCACTCTGACACTGGCAACTTTATTTAGGGATTTCTGCTTCAACCTTTATACCTGGTGGTCATACTCAATTTAAAATTGTTTTCTTCTTCAATTTTCTAGAAATCTTTTTTCATAAATGTTTTTTTGTTCTCGCTAGTATCACATCATCCGCGTACGCTATGTATTGTTCCCTGCTATTGAGAATAGTCCTGTTTGTTTTTATATTTGATCTTCTTACGATTTGTTCTAATACTAGGCTGAATAAATTCGTTGATAGTGGATCCCCTTTGTTTTAAAACTCCATTCACTGTAAACTGTTTTGAAAAGTTTTCTTATACTGTTACCCTATTTATCGTGTTCCTAAGCGTTATTTTTATTAGCATTATAAGCTTTTCTGGTATTTCTAATATTCTCATGACCTCATATAGCACATCGTTCGATTTAGGGAGTCATATGCTTGTTTAAAATCGAGAAATAGCACATGTAATCCTGGTATTCTCCAATCACTTTGTTATCATATTTTATTAATCTTTTCCTAGTAATTTTTGCAAGTATTTTATAGTCTACTTCTAATAGTGCTATATCTTTATAGTGTTCGCACTCCGTTTTGTCTCCTAGGACAAAGATAGAACAAATAAAGATAGAATAGATAGGACAAATAAGAGCGCTATTCCATTGTTTCGGCATCTCTTTCTTTAGAAAATTATTAGTGTCAAGTAAAATATCATTTCCTTCAATCTTTCGCCACCTTCCTTAAAAATCTCAGCTGAGATACCACTTTCTTCTGCACTTTTGTTATTTTTTAGGTCCCTTATTATTTCTTTGACTTCGCAAGTCTCTTCTTCATCTTCTTGCCAATTCCCATTTCCTCAAGTTCCTTTTGTTGTTCTGTATTTAATAGATCTTTGAAATATTCTACTCATCTGTTTAATTTTTCTGTAGTTCCACCTAGCACTAAGCCTTCTTTGTTTCTGCAATAATGTGGATTATTTTTTTGTAGTTTCTCTGGATTTCTTACCTTCGTGGTAGAAATTTTTCACCTCGTTGTTTATATAGGCTTCTTCTATGTTTTTCAATTGCTATTCTAGCTGTTCTCTTTCTTTTTGCAAATTCTTTTTACCTCCCTTCTTTTTGCCACATAGTTTTCAATCGCGTTTTGAGTATTTGTTATCTCTTTGTAGTTTTGCCTCATTTCTTCTTGCTAAAGCAGTCTTCTACATTCTTCATCAAGCCAGTCTTGCTGTCTTTTATTATGATCTCTTTCTTTGCACTTTTTCGCTGCTTTCAACATGTCTGTCTGTATGGTCTGCAACTCTTCATCTATATTCTGTTAACTAGATTCTCTAGTTTTTTATTTATTTCTTCTAGTCCGTTTACAACCTGGTGTTCTTGAAGGCTAATACTCTTGAGTATTGTTATTAATATAGTTATTAGATATGCTATTATTATTAATATATTGATATGTTGTTTGTTATTAATATAGACAATATTTCGCAAAGTTAGCTTATTTTATTTATTTAGCGTATGGACTTTCACATAACGATAAATATACAAAATCAATAATATATACATATATATTAAATATAATATTATTCAAACACTAAAAATAGAATGAATACCACTAAATATTAATGTCCAATTTACATAGCCATTCAATTGCTTCTGGGGAACATTCCGCAAAGTCCTGGAGGTTTCCACGGTAGGCACGATTCAAGCAGTCTGAAACACAATGGCTTATGGTCTGTCTAGATTGTCTGCAATCGCACCGTGGACTTTCTGCACGACCCCACCTGAACAGCGAATCAGCACATTTACCATGTCCGGTACGTATACGATTAAGCATTGCCCAAGTGGACCGGGGCAGATTTGATCCGATGAAACCCTGTGTTGGGGTGGATATCTTAATATAGTCCGATTCTACTGTTGGCATCCATCTTGTTGTCCATTGCCTATGTATATCATAGTAATTACCAATTTTTCGGGCAGATCGTATTAGAGGATTTCTAGATCTCAGTCGCTGGTGCTCTTTTGAGATGTCTGGGATATCTTGATGTATTGGTAATTGTACGTGGGCTACAATTTTCTGGTACTCTCTCACTAATGCTGCTGTACGGCATAGATCTGGTGGAGCAATATTGCTCAGAGTAGGCAGCCATCTCACTGGCGTTGGTTTTATTGTTCCAGTGATTATTCTCATGGTTTGGTTAAGTTGGACATCGATTAGCTTATGTCGTAAGTTAATAGTTAAAACAAAAAGAGAAATCATACAATTTCTACCTGGCGAAATCGAATTCAAATCTTAACCACTATGCTTTCTAAAACTTGCAAAGCAAACAGCTTGATAAATAACTCGTCAAGAGATTTATTTATTTAGCGTATGGCTACATCACAGGTTCATATAAATACAAATATATAAATTATATAAATTACAAACAACAGTAAATATAAAAATATTATTCTACAAACAAACATCTAGATTATAAATATATTCGATTGACTCTTTTGTAGCAGCCAGGAAATCTGAAGGGTTGCCATTATAGGATCTAATTGGCATTCCTCTACCATGTGTTTTACTGTTTGCCTTTCGGCGCCGCAGTCGCAATTTGGTGATTGTATTTTTCCCCATCTAAAAAGTGAGTCGGAACATCTGCCACAGTTCGTCCTTATTCTATTGAGTGTGGTCCAAATTCGTCTCGGTTGGTTGAAGCCCTCAGGTTTGCCTGTAATACATGGCATGTTCCAGTTAGCTGGTGCAGCGTTATTCTCCCATTGTTCTCTCCACCGTTCAGTTACATTAAAGTTTTGATCTACTAGCCTTTTTGCTGTTTTTAGAGGCGGGTGTCTTGAACGGAGCCTATTTATGTCTCTGGCGGAAGTTCCGACATGGGAGCGGAGCTCAGGATCAGTATTGATTTTTGTAAATTCTCTGACAAGGGCATGTTCCCGGCGGATGGGTGGTGGAGCTATATGACTCAAAGCTGGTAACCAGTAAGTGGGCGTGGCCTTGATTGTGCCCGATATAGTTCGCATGGCTTGGTTGAGTTGGACATCAACACGGTGAGTATGGACTGTTATCCATACTGGTGCACAGTATTCCGCTACGGGGTATACCAGTCCTAATGCTGTCGATCTAAGTGTGGGTGCTGAGGAGCCCCATGTAGTGCCGCAGAGCTTTTGCAGGATGTTGTTACGAGTTCGGAGTTTTGCAGCAGTCTTAGTAAGATGCTCTTTAAAGTTCAGCGTTCTGTCAAGTGTAACACCTAAGTATTTTGGGTGTTTATTATATTTAAGGAGTCTATCCCCAAAATTGATTTGAGGTTGATAGTTGGCCATCTTGTTATATAAATGGAAGCAGGACACTTCTGTCTTAGTTGGATTGGGTTGCAATCTCCATTTTCGGAAATAATTCCCTAGGGCATTTAAATCGTTTGTTAGAATGCGTTCAGTGACCTCGAATTCTTTATGACTTGCGGCAAGCGTCCAGTCGTCTGCGTATCCAAACTTTTTTGATGTGGTTTCTGGCATGTCTGCTATATAAAGGCTGAAAAGCAAGGGGGCCAGCACGGATCCTTGTGGAAGTCCATTATTCAGTTTTCTTTGGGTACTAGTCTTGTCTCCCAATATAACTTTAAAGCATCTGTTGGATAGCATGGCGTTAATAACCTCAGTGGTCTTTCTGCATGGGATTATTCGCATTAATTTATATATTGCCCCTTGTCGCCACACAGTGTCATAAGCAGCAGATAGATCGATAAAGACAGCAGTTGTTTTTGATTGCTTTTGAAAGTTTGATTCCACATAATTGGTCAGGGCGAGTACCTGTCTGTGCAGCTGCGGTTTGGCCGAAATCCTGCCTGTTCCACTGGTAAGTGTTGGAATATGGTTTTGCTGATTCTATTATACAACAGTCTTTCGAACAATTTGTACACCATACTTAAGAGTGCAATGGGGCGGTAGTTTTTCGGTGAATTATTACTTTTCCCTGGTTTTAAAATGGCGACGATTTTTGCATTTTTGAGTTGGTGGGGGACGTTTCCCGTTTGAAGGATGTCAGAAAAGAATTCTGCGAGCCATTGCCTAGTGAATCTGCCGCTATGTTTGAGGAACTCAGCGTGAATAGCGTCGAAACCCGGCGCTTTTCCTGTTTTCATTTCATTTAGGGCTTGCGATATTTCTTCATGCGTAAATGGGTTGAAATATTCTGTTGACTGTGCAAGACTAGATTTTATGGTTTTGAGGTCTTTTTTAACTTTAATTGTATGTAAACGATTTTGAGGTTCCCTAGAGGTTGACACTATGTGCGTAGCTATTAGGTCTGGAGTTACTAGGTTGGTTTGGCGAACGGGTGGGTTGCTACTTCCGAGTTTCCGCAGTAGGGACCAAGCTTGTCGACTTGACTTCTGGAAGTCTAGGTTTTCTACTGTCTGTGTCCATTTTTCACGCCTGGCAGCATCAATGCTGTGGAGTAGTTCGTCTGCAATCTCCTGCTTTCCATCTTCGCAATATTCTTCATACAGTTTTTCGCTCTGTTCTGTCCAACCAGGGATATATTCTTTGCAGTATTCTCTAGGATTGTCGCTTTTGCTGAGGTGATTATTGCTCCTGTTAGTCTCCCGTAGTTCTGGCTCTTTGGTGGAATCCATCCTAGGCATTTGTCAAGGTTACTGGCGAAAGCAGACCAGTTAGCTTTCTTGAAGTTCCATCTGGGTCGTGGGAACGATCTTATAATCGGAATGCTGATACCGATCTTGATTAGGACGGGGCGATGTTGACTATGTGGAAAGTCAGACATAACCCTTCGTGATGCTGCTAGCGGTTGGCCTTTGTTGTCAATGGTAACAAAACAGAGATCAGGGTTATATTCTCTCCTCCAGGCCGCAGATCTGAAAGTGCCTCTATCTTTGGCGTCAAATAGAAGGTGGGCACCATGTTCCTCTGCCCATTCCACAAGGGATGTGCCATTTCTGTCAGTGTCTGAGTATTTCCACATCTCATGGTGGCTGTTGAAATCACCTACGTATATGGCTGGATGTTCATAGGAATTAAGAACTTGGACAGGCCAGGTAATAGCAGGAGGTTTGTATATGTTAGCTATTATGACATTGCCTATTTTCACAGTTACCTCGTGGATGTTGTTCTCGGTAGAGGCGGCTATTAATGCTGCATTTTCTATGTTTGAACGGACATATGTTGCCACTCCGTAAACTCTATTGTAGGTAGCGCCCAAAAGATCATAGCCGGGGATTTTTCCTCTTGAGCTTGGTTGACCTTCGTTTTCTGTGTGCGTTTTCTGAAGTGCTACTAGGTCAACTTCGTTGTCTTTTAAAAGTCTGTGCAGGATTTGACATTTTGCCCTGCTTATGCCTTCTATGTTAAAATGGCAAACTCGTATGCTTGGTCCGAGTTCTTTGGTCAAATGGTCCTGATAAGGTCCTTTTACAAGTGTCATGTCTGGAAAGATTTTCTGTGATGATTGAATTGCCAGGAGATTCAAGATTGTCTGGCGCCTTTTGTGCTAGTTCATTTAGCGTTACCCAGGGTGCACGTGTAGTGTTCTACTACGGACGCGCACTAGCTTTACACCCCTCGTCAAGGGAATTTAGATTGCATTCCAAATGCCGTTCATCATGGTCAAAATTCGTAGTGAATTCAATTTCTGGTACTCCAAATGGAGTAAAGAATTCCCTAGACTCTCTTGCCGATATATTTATCAAGCTGTTTGCTTTGCAAGTTTTAAAAAGCACAGTGGTTAAGATTTGAATTCGATTTCGCCAGGTAAAAATCGTATGATTTCTCTTTTTATTCGTAGATGGCGTAGTTACGTCTGTATATAGTTATTTTAATAAATATTGTCTAAGACGGGAATAGATTTTGTTTCGATACGGAGTAGTGACTGTACCGTTCTGAGGAGACCTAAAGAGGTCGAAATACGTATAAGCGGCTTGTCGTTGCTTTATAACGTTATGCTGATAACACTGTTATATTGGCGTCATGGCCAGTAGAACTGGAACAAATTATAAATAGGCTAGGCACGGTGAGTACGGAATATTGTTAGAAAATAATTATGCAGAAAACCAGTGATGATCATCGATAGAATCAGAAACAACCAGGCAGAGATAAAGGTCATGGCAGGTTACAAAGTGGTCAGGCAATTTAATTACTTAGGCTGCGTTATTACTAACAGTGGAGGATGCGAAGAAGAGATCTGTCGACGCATCACAATGGTCAGATCGGCAAAAGCAAAACTCATAAAATTTGGCAGAACACTGACATTAAAAATAACACAAAATTACGCCTTGTTCAAGCATTGATATTTACTATCGTGACCTATGCTTCAGAAACTTGGACAATAAAAAAAAGCCAATTCAAAGCTTATAATGGCATTTGAAATATGGGTCTACCGTAGAATGTTGCGCATACCTTGAACGTACAAATAACTCAATTCTAGCAGAAAAAAACTAGACTCATCACAACTATCAACCAAAATATACTGAGATATTTTTTACATATAACTAGAAGAAGAGAAGACATGGTGGTAACGTAGCAGGTAAAAGATCCAAAGGAAGATCTCCAGTACGAAGGTCCTATCAAATAAAGGTAATGACTTGTTACTCATTTTCCAAAGAAAAATAACACGCATAGGAAAGAGATAACTGGACAGAAATAGTAAAACAAATTAGATACATGATGTCACCACATCCTTACGAAGAAGAAAATATTGAGGAGGAGTGTTATTATTAAATATTTTATTATTTTTTAAATATCTATATTATTATCAAAGTTTATTATATATTATTATCGACTTTTGTGTCAAAGTGGTTTTGTATGGACCTTAATATTTTTTGCATAATTTTGAATAAAATGATTATTGCGACATTTTCTATCTAATTATTACAAAAGCTCTTATCTATAAACAACTGTTGATTAGCTCAAGAATAAATGTAGGTAACATTTAAAACATGAAAGTATTTTATATAAGACGTCTGGTTTTAATTTATAGCAACAGTAGTTCAATTACGAATCGAACGAATAAATAAAAGATTTATTATTAAGACATTCTGTACTTTTACATGACATTGTACGAGTCATTGACTAATAAACCTATAATATACACTATCCGGGTCATAAACCATCGATACTGTTGTAGACAGCATGTTTTTCTACGAATACATGATATTATTCTTCTTGTGCCTGTTTGTGTTCTGTAAGCTGACATGTGGAAGGTGTTATAGTAAAACATGCCTGATAGGGAAAACTGCCATTATTACTGGCGGAAACTCAGGTATGATTACAGTATTTTAAAAATTATAACTCTTTTAACTAATTTTCTGTTTTTGTCCGTCCTTAAGCTCGTCCTAATTTCAATAAACAATACAAAACCAGGGATATTTTTTTGGAAATGAGTTGCCTTTGTTTTAAAACATCTTCATCAATAAGCCAATCGCGTCCACTGCTGGACATAGGCCTCCCTCAGTTCTTTCCAGTGTTCTCTACACTGGGCCGCTTGTAGCCAGTTTCCCGCTACACGTTTAATGTGATCGGTCCATCTAGTCGGTAGTCGTCCTCGGCTTCTTTTATAATTTCTGGGCCTCCATTCCATAATACGTCTTGTTCACCATCCATCTTGTGTTCTGGCTAAGTGCCCTGCCCAGTTCCACTTAAGTGTCGTGGTTCTTTTGATGACGTCGTGAACTCCTGATCTTCGCCTGATTTGTTGGTTTGTTATGGGTCTCGAAGGCTCACGTTCAGAATTGCACGTTCCATGGCTCGTTGTGTAACTCGAAGTTTATTCGCAGATTTTTGCGTGAGTGTTAAAGTCTCTGCTCCATAAGTTTGTACAGGTAAAACACATTCAATATAAACCTTTTGCTTGAGACACATGGGAATTGAACTTTTTAGAATATGGCTTAATTTGCCAAATGCTGCCCATGTTAGACCTATTCGCCTCTGTATGTCATGTGTTTGATTGTCTCTGCTTATTTTGATTTCGTGTCCCAGATATTTGTAAGTGTTTGTTTGTTGTATGGTATTATTGTCAATAGTTATATTTCCACTCATTACGAGATTTGTTATAATTTTAGTTTTCTCAAAGTTTATCTTTAATCCTGCTCTTTCAGACAGACTTTTAAGCGAATGCATCATAGAAACTGTATCTTGTAAGTTATCTGCGATTAATACAACATTATCTGCAAACCTTAGGTGATTTAATCTTTCTCCATCTATATTGATGCCCATATCTTGCCATTGAGTACCCTTAAATATTGACTCTAGAGCTGCCGTGAAGAATTTTGGTGAAATATTGTCTCCTTGTCTAATTCCTCGACCTAAACTGAATTTTTCTGTATCTTCGTGCAGTCGTATACTTGATGTAGCGTTCTGATAGATGTTTTTGATTAGTGTCGTGTACCTGTAATCTATTAGGCTTTGATTTAGGGCTTCCAGTATTGTTTCAAACTCTACAGAATCAAAAGCCTTCTCGTAATCGACAAATGCAAGAACCAGTGGTATGTTGTACTCGATGCACTTTTCTATTAAGATCTTTATGGTATGCAAATGGTCATTTGTGCCATATCCTGCCCTGAAGCCTGCCTGTTCTTTGGGCTGATAGAAATCAAGTTTAGGTGTTAGCCTCTTTGTTAAGACTTTCATTAAGAGTTTGTACATATGTGTCAAGAGGCTGATGGGTCTATAATTTTCTAATTTAGTAATATCGCCTTTTTTGTGTAACAAGACTATTACTGCATTGTTCCAGTCTTTTGGAATCGTACCCGCATGTAAGCATTTAGTAAACAGTTCGCTTATTGATTTTAATAAAATTTCTCCACCTGCTTTTATTGCCTCGATAACGAGTCCATCATCACCAGGCGATCGATGGTTCTTCATTTCCTTTAAAGCTGCTCTTACTTTTGACACAGTAATGGGTAAAAGTATTTCCGATCCCTGATTTATGAGAGTCTTTACTCGTATCGGGAAATTGTCTTGTGGTCTTTGGCTGGTATAGAGGTCTTTATAAAATTCTCTAGTTATTTTCAGAATGTTTTGTTTATCTGTTGTTGCCTTTCCGTCTTTATCTCTCAGCTTGCATATTTCTTTTTTACTTTGCGTAAGTTTTCTTTTTATTATCTTTAAACCTTTGTTCTCTTCTACTGTTTGAGTAATTACATTAGTATTATATCTTCTTACATCTTTTCTAATTTCCGCTGAAATTCTTTTATTTAGTTTTTTATATTCTTCTTTGTTTCCGTTTTCGTTCTCGCTTAGGTTTCGTCGTATTTCCATGAGAGCCCTTGTATCTTTGCTAATCTTTTCACTTTTGGTGTCACATCTTAATGCCAGTTAAACATATGTGTATTTCTTTTTATCTTCATAAATTTTATGAAATCTGGCAACTGAGTTGTTCAATACAATTCTCTCAACCGATACTAGCAACCCACTGCGGATCGGATAATCTGCTGGGGCCAGTATCAACTTGCTCATATGAAAAGAGAAAGATATTACGAGCATCCTATATGAGTGACAGAGATAAAGCTATACCATATATTCAGTAATACATTTAAATGGTGGATCAGAACCAGAACAAAGACAGTAGACGCGATAGAACAAGCAGCAAAACTGAAATGGAAATGGGCTGGACACAATGAACGTCTCCAAGACGGACGATGGAACAATGCCATCGGAAAGTGATGTCCATACAATGCAAAGAGCTCAAGAGGCAGACCACAGATGAGGTGGAAAGATGACATCAGGAAACAAGGAGGTCCCACATGGCAGAGATAAGCTCAAGATAGGGAAAGATGGAGAGAACTGGGGGAGACCTATATCCAACAATGGAAGGATAGAGAATAGGTTCAAAAAAAAAAACATTTAAATGAGACCACTCGAGCCACGCACGAGACCTAGAGATGAAATTTTTAGTAAAGCTTATCTATTTCGAGTTTATTTACGCCTTCCCTTGCTACTATTGTGTTTATTATCTAGAATAATATTTTGATTATGTCGTACGTTTAATTTATTTATTGACAATAAATCCAAATTATTATCTTTTGGTGGTTTTTCGTTCAATTCACAAGCTGGCTGTGTGGTTGCGAACAAACCAATAAACTGTTTTGATTTGTATGCGTTTTGTTTGTAGTTGACGAGACTTAGTCAAATAAAGGCACCGATGATCTTGTTCATATATGGGAGAAAATAAAATTCCATAAAAAATTCAAAGGGCACATAAATAATGTTTTTAGCCTTTTAACGCTTGGTAAGTTAAATCTAAAGACCCAATTACATTCAGCTTATTATGATACTCCAATTAAACACAATGAACAGGTAGATAAGAATCGATATGTCTTGAATCAAATTATAAATTGTATAAGGTTTGGTGTAGCTTTTGAGTTAGCTCTCAGAGGTCACGACGAGACCAAAAATTCAGAAAACAGAGGCATATTTAAGGAGCTGGTCAATTTTAGCGCCGAATTCGACAATTACTTAAAGCTTCAGATTCAAAGTTGAAAAATCTTTTAAAGGTACCCTCAAACATAACTAAAAATGAACTCCTTGTGTGCATATTCTTTTCTTCTTCTTCATTCTTCTCTACGTCTCCTCAAAGAACGAAAATTTTGGACGAGGTGGTTAATCGCAGGTTGCAAAAATCTTCCCAAACACGTTGAAATTTTCAATCACGGGGTTTTCATACTGTTCATGAAAATAGAAAAGAATTCATTGCAGTTATGGAGATTATACAAAGGAATTCACGTGATCCAATAATCAAGCAAATATATTAAAGCTCCAGGATAAACATTTTTGTATTTTGGTTATTTGGTATATAATAATATTTGGTATATTTATTTTTAATAAAATAATGTCTCAGGTTGAAATTACTTATAGACGTCATTATTTTTAACATTAAAAAAATAAACACGTCACAGAGACAAATGAATAATGATAATGATGAAGGAATACAAAAAGGCGTTGACGAACAGAAAACGAGCCTTAGAGATGTTCCGTGGTTGTGTGGATACGTGTGTGATAAACATCCACGGAAACAAAATAAAACAAAATAATATTTATTTTGTAAAACTTAATTAATTCTCGAAGGGTCGGTATTTTTTGTATATTTATATATCGCGAACCGAAGCAAATGGTATCTCAAAGATTACTGAAAACTCAAACTAAATCATAACATGCGTTCTTTCATTTTAAAAGCCAGACGATAAACTTTTATTATCGGGCTGGGTCGTAAATACAACGCACTCAAAATGTATAATTAAAGTGTCGACCATATCTAATATCTGTAGTAATTAAATAAATAGATTGAGGAACACGTTTCAATTTTTATTTCATTTCTATTATGTGTATAGCCAATTGTGAGAAATGTAAATTTTAATATGATATTGTTTTATTTAATTTTTGAATACAAAAGTTTAATTATTCGTAATTAGCTTGTCGCTACAACACCCCCTTCGAGAAATATGGATATTACATATGTAGTTACACTGGAAATTTAATAGATATATCAGAAAAAGACAATGGTTAAACGAGAAAAAAAAAATTCACTAAAAAAATATTTTAACTAAAAAAAATGATTTAACTAACACTTGCTTGATAACTTCCCGTAAATCTTGTTTGTCTCTTGGGTCTGTTGTTCTTAAAATTGTTGTCGGTGTTTGTTTCTGTGGACAGTGTAATTTTCTCTGGTTCTTGATTTACGTTGACCTCATACGCAGGTTTCAATCTATCGATGGAAATTGTTACTTCTTTTCCGTTTACACGGACGACAAATGTTTTGTCTCCACGTTTAACTACTGGAAAAGATCCGTGATATGGGTTATCTAAACCGTTTTTGATTGTGTCACGGCGGAAAAACCACGTGAGTAGTGGTTTCATCTCTTTGAAAATAAAAGTGCTTTCGGACCCTGTTGCTACGGTTGCTTAAGACGCAGATTTTCGAAATGATTTTGAAGTGTCTTTAAATAAATGTGAGCACTGTTGTCGGTGTTTCTTTGCGACGAAAATAATAATTCACTGGGCAAACACAATGGCAACACAAGACAACAACTCCATAAACGAGTTCGGCAGCTGAAGTATCTAAATCTTCTCTTCACGCTGCTCGTATGCCCAGTTAAACTGAATGTAGGCTTTCCGTTCATCGAATATTTTCATGGCATCGAATTGCTGCTTTTAATTGTTGATGAAATCTTTCCATCATGCTATTTGTTTAAGGGTGATAAGCGGTTGTTCTTAAATGGATAGTTTCAGTTAATTTGCAGAGTGATCTAAAGAGATGTGATTCGAAGTGTCGACTTTGATCCATTGTGATTCGCTTGGGAGTGCCAAAACGAGCTATTCAACCAGAAAAAAATGTTCTGGCTACTGTATCTGCTTCTTGATTCGGTATTGGGAAAGCTTCCAGCCAGCGAGTGAAATGGTCGACACATGTTAAACAGTATCTGTTTCCTTCAGAAATCGGCATCACTACAATGTCTATGTGAACATGCTAAAATCGGCTGGAAGGTGGTAGGAAACTTTGAGTCTGTGAAACAATGTGGCGCGATATTTTTGATTTTTGGCACTGTAGACACGCTCGAGTCCATTTTCTCACATCTGATTTGATTGAAGGCCAAACATATCGCAGTGTGATAATTTTCACAGAACTGTTGATTCCAGGGTGTGCTATATTATGCATGGTGCTAAAAATTGCCATTCGAAGTGGTTTTGGTACAAATGGACTGGCTGTAGATGTTGCTACCTCACAGTACAAATTAATGTTTTGTTCCGGAAACCGTATTTTTCTTTAATTGCAACGATCTTTTCTCTCTTTTAGTACTGGATCTCTTTCTTGTACGCGTGCTAAGTCCGTGATGTCGATATCTTTCTTGTGTCTGCTACAATATTTGTTAATTCAGAAATGTGCTGACTGTTGGTGCGAAACTGTCCTATAAAATCTAAATATCGAAATTGTCTAGGACTGCATTTGACTGCTTCTGTGTAAAGGCGAAGGTGATTGGTTTGTGATCAGTATATATGGTTATGTCTTTGCCTTTAGTCATATGTCTAAAATGTTTTATAGCTAAAGATATGCCAATAATGTCTGTCGTACGCACTATATTTCTTTTCACTAGGTGAAAATTTTTTGGAAAAGAAAGGCAAAGGTTTCATACCTGTATCCGTTTTTGTTGTAATACAGCTACAGCACAAAAATCAGAAGTATCACAAGTGATGGAGATATAAACATCGTTTACAAGGTAGCTCAGTAAAGTAGCGTTAGCTAAATTACTTTTGCAGTGCTCAAAGGCTTGGATCCGCTATGGTGTCCATTCAGTTGGTGCGTTTTCTTTGACATTTCCTTTTAAGGCATTATGAAGTAGTGCTTAAAGCTCAGCTGATTTGTGTATGAACCTTCGGTAGAAGTTCAACATACCTAGAAATCTACGCAGGTCTTTCATTGTTTTAGGATGAGTGAAATTTTGTACAGCTGCTACTTTTTCTTGGGAGGTTTGAGTCCTGCTGCTGATACTGTGTATCCAAAAATGTAGTTTCGTTTTTGCCGAACTGACACTTTGCTAAATTAATCACAATGCCAAATTGCATAAGCCTTTTGAAAATGTCTTCTAAATGCGATATATGATGCTCTTCGAATTCTGATGCAATGAGAATATCATCTATGTAGGCGTAGGCGAAATCAAGACCACGTAAAATTTCATCTATGATACGTTGGAAGGTCTGTCCTGTGCTTCTTAAACCAAAAGGCATATATAAATATTCGTACATTCCAAATGATGTGGTTTTCGGAAGTTTTTGGTACATCTTCGGTGGCTACTGGTATCTGGTTGTATGCTCTAACTAAATTTATTGCAGAGAAAATGATCTTACCAGTTAGCGACTGACCGAAGTCTTCGATGTGTGGAATTGGAGGTCGATCTGGAATAGTCCTTTGGTTTGGACGTAGATAATCTCCACAGGGCCTCCATTCTTCACCTTTCTTCGGACCATAGGTAGTGGTGTAGACCAGTTACTTTTTGATGGTCTTATGATGCTTAATCGCAGAAAATTTTTGAATTTTTTTTTAGCCCATTGCAATTTGTCGGGTGTTAATCATCGAGGCTTAGAGAAAACGGGTGGACCTGCTGTTGTATCGATTTGGTGCTTGGTTTGGTGTTGAATGTCTTTCAAAATACCGGCAAGTCGCGTGATTTCCGGAAACTGAACAAACAGCATATGGTAACACGACACTTCCGCGATTGTCTTTACGCTGCTATCGAAACAATCTTTAATGAGTCCCTTTGTTCGAATAGTTGTAGTACTGTCTATTAAGCACTGGTTAGCAATGTCTACTAGGAGAGCGAAATGTGATAAAAAATCTATCTATCTATCTAATCAGACTTAAACGCCCACTCTTGGGCATAGGCTTCCCCTGTTAATCTCCATTGGTCTCTATTTTGAGCGATCTGCATCCAGTCCTTTCCTGCCGTTCTCTTAAGGCCGTCAGTCCATCTCATCTGTGGTTTTCCTCTTTTTCTTTTCTTTTCCCATGGTCTCCAGTGTAGAATTCGCTTATTCCATCTTTCATCTTTTTGACGGAGAGTGGGACCGGCGAAGTTCCATTTAAGTTTTGCAACCTGTCTTGATACATCGTTCACCTTTGTTTTTTTCGCTGATCCATGAGTTTCTTTTTCCTGTCTTTAAGACCGATACCCAGCATCTGTCTTTTCATTGCTCTTTGTGTTTTGGATATCCTGTCGAGGTTCTTCTTTGTGAAAGTCCATGTTTGTGAGCCATATGTGATAACTGGTAAAATGCACTGATTGAATACATTCGTTCGCATATATTGAGGGAACTTTTTATTTTTTAGAATATATGATAGTTTACCAAATGAGACCCATGCTAGTCTAGTTCTTCTTTTTATTCTTCTGTTTGATTGTTCCTGTTCAGCTTTATTATCTGTCCTAGGTATATGTATTCTGCCACCGGCTTTCATATATTCTGTTTGACTACTATTTTTAATTGGTCTTCTTGGTTTGTCATAGTCTTGGTTTTACTATAGTTCATCTCTAGACCTACTTCTGTCGCTTTTCTATCTAGTTCCTCAACCATCTTCTGTAACTCTTCCTTCTTATCTGTTATCAGGACTATATCGTCTGCATATCTCAAGTGGTTCAAGAGCTCTCCATTTATTCTTAGTCCGTATGTATCCCATTCTAATTTTTTAAATATATCTTCCATAGCCTGATTGAACAATTTTGGTGATATTGTGTCTCCTTGCCTGATTCCTCTTTCGAATTTTACTGGTTCTGTAGCGTGTTCGTTCATCAATTTTATTGTGGTACTCGCATTTTTGTATTTGTTTAATTGCCCAAAGTCTATGAATGCCATGTTTAATGGGATTTGATACTCGTTCGACTTTTCAATCAGTATTTTTACTGTTAGCAGATGGTCGCTAGTACTAAAACCCTTTCTGAATCCCGCTTGTTCTCTTGCTTGGTATTCGTCAAGCTTAGTTGTTAGTCTATTTGTCATGATCTTCGTTAGTAGTTTAAATACAATACTTAGTAATGTCAGATAAAAAATCAGCTTCTATAATAGGCTTTTAAATGTCCACCACTACGAAACGCCACGTAAAATCACGTCTTAATCCGATATTTAATGTCAAGTTAACATAACCGTATGTTGCGATCACTGTGCCATTGGCCGCGTATAGTTCATATGTTGTCTTTTGTCGATTAAAAATTGATTTTCAGGTTCAAAATCTGTTACAAAAAGGTGGCGAGACTTTCTGCTTGGATCTGATGCAGCAATTACCGATTGCCCATGTAGTTTTCCTGGTGCTTGCAAGGAAGTGTGCACTTTTGAGACCTACCACCAAAACGGTAGTAATATCAACATATGTTACTATTATGTTCCCTGCAGTGGCTTCTGTTTCTATAATATGGTCTTCCTCTTCAGGTGCTGAGTACAAAGATATTCGATGCAGTTTTGTTACAAATAAAAACAAGGTTTATCTTCTCCGGACATTTAGTTGCTTCTAATTTATGTCGGAGAAGTTTTCTGCTTATCAGCATCAGTTTCCCGAATCTTTTCTTATTGAAACATGCAGACAATTTTTATTTTTACACAAAACTCGGCTTAAATCCGGATTACAAGGACTGTATCAGCGCGAAGAATTAAATACTACCTCTGGGGCTGTTTCGCATCAGTTTTATTAAATGATGAAGGTTTCAAATGTACATTTGCAGAAACTATTAAACTTTTAACACAAGAAAATCGGGCTTAGCATACCTACCTAGAAAGCCCGAAGGGATCATTTTGGCCCCAAGTTCCTAAATCAATAAAAACCAAGTTTAGAATTAACTATTTATTTGGGAATAAACAAAAAATAAAAATAAACAGTTTTAAGAAATTATATAAACTCGACGATAGAATTTGATTTAATTTTTAGTTTCATTTTAAACATTTGGAACACCATACAGTTTGCAGTTTTTGGCATTTGCCATACATTGCCTTGTTACTGCCGTGGCACTCATTGGAAGTATGATTTCCTTTACAAAACATTTTTAACTGACTTTTTTTCTTTTTTGGCTAGCAAGAGTGCTGGTGGTTGGTAAATCCGGTGGTGCTGGGTATAGTACCAGATTTCGGGAGGCAAGGTATGGAGCCCGTAATTCATCACACAGCTGAAGAATAAACTTACGACGACTGATTTTACTTTCAGTAACTTCTTTATAAATAATCCATGCATTTATTGCTCCTAAGTCAAGAATATTATAAAATACGTGCATTGGCCATCGTCTTGAAGCAACTTTTGTAGTATAAAGACGCGCCATTTGGTCCACTACATCAACCCCGTATTTTGTTTTGTTATAAAAACTCACTTACTGTTTGAGGAAGTTTTTTTCCATCGACAGCAACATCCACTGATTGATGTAATAAGCTCAACAAAAGCACATTTTTGTGACTCTTTCCTTGGTATGCAGTGAGTGTTATCTTTTCGTCGCTGTGGAATATATGGGTAACATATAATTCTCCATTTTTACTCTTCACGCTTAGAGGAACTTCCTTTCTGCTGCGATTCAAAGTACCCACAAGACTTGTTGATTTTTTTTTTGCAATGCCTTGGCCAATTTTAACGATGTAAAGTAGTTATCTGTCGTAACATTTTTGCCGTTTCTTCCAGTTGATTTTCCATTAACCGCAAAACAACATGTTCACCAACACTTGTATCTTTCTTGCATAGATGATCAGTGCCAGTGTAAGAGTTATTGCCATTTACAATATATTTTGATTCCACGCATGTCAAAAGCCAAAATTTTATGCCAAACTTATCCGGCTTATTTGATATGTACTGTGTGAACGGGCACCTGGCTTTAGAAGGCAGTAGTTGTTCGTCCATAGTAAGGTTTATTCCCGGTTTGTAACATGCACCACTATTTTCTATAAATCCATTCCAAACCGCAGAGGCTAGAGCAAATTTGTCGGTTTTCAATCGTTCGGATCTCGTTTGCTTTATGTCAAATCTGAGATATTTTATAATATCCTTGAATTTGTCTCGTGGCATAGTTTGCCTAAAAAACTGAGGACCCCATACTGTTGACCACAAGCTGTTGGTTGGGAAATTTTTGGCGCCGTGGACTCCTTTTGCGTACATAATAGCAAGGGCAGCCTCCAGTTCTTCCAAAGTTCTTCCAAAGTCCATGTGTCATTTTTTAAACATCGATGTGCTTCTGCAATAGTGCATTCTTTTATATGACGTAACATGCTGTCGTTGATTATTATATGCCAAGCACTTACCACACAATTGTTCTCCACGTTCCTTTTTGCATACGACGTAGGACCTGATTCCTCTGATAAATGTTGTGCTGAGCGCGACGTCCTGTAATGAGCAAACATTCAATGAATATGAAGATACTAAAAATCATAATCTTACCAGGTAATGATCCAGAATCAAAACTTTTCACGTTGTTCCGGATTTCGATTGTTCGGTGTCTCCGATTGAAATAGTTTTTCCTTGTTGACCTCTTTTTCTCTTGTGACAGCTTAGATGCACTTGGATTCACGATAAAATTAGCTGACTCGTGCTGTTGAGTTGTATAAGCGGTGTTTATATAAATTGGTGAGTCTTGTACAATAAAACTTTCTAACTGCTCTGAAGCATCAGAGCACTGAATCATTATTTTGTGGTGGTACGTATTGTTCATCGTCTGACTCATTATTTTCTGCAAATTCAGATTCACCTCCCGAAACATCTTCTTGCATTTTTCGTATTTCTTCAAAAAGTTCAAGCTCTGATAGTCCAAGACGAGACATTTTTACAGTCGTCTTGAATTTTCAAAATTGAACGAATGTTTTAATATTCTGGAAACGAGAGTCAGCAGAACCTAATAAACCACTCAATAAACAAAATACTTTTAAGGAACAAACAGTATGTAACAAAATACCTTCTAGGAATAAACCTACATAAACATAATTTGATCTATCCGACAGAAAGTTAAAAGAAATCGTCAAATTTCCGAGAAAACGATAATAATTAATACAACGCCAATTTGTCCCTGTATTAATCAATACAGAATATTATCAAAATAATAAAAGGCATAAAATATGAAATTATTATTGCGTCAAATAAAAGAACTACAATAACTTCAAATCGCAACAGGGGTCAAATTGGCCCCTCCGACTTTCTAGTGTTAAGTATATTAATTATTACCATTCGTATGTCAACATCTGAAGTAGAACGTTGTTTTTCGATGCTAACACGAATTAAAACATTCCTTAGAAATATCACGAAGGAAGAACGACTTAGTGCTTTAGGTATGCTATCTTAAAGAAAATTGAAAATAGCATTGAAAAGTTTAATAATAAAGTGATTAAAAACCAAAAAATAAAGAAGGATGGCGTCATATATCGGAAACTTTAAACAATTTTGTGCGTGCAAATAGTTTAAATAATATACTTTATTTTTTCTTTTCAAGCTCTCTACAATACTCAAGGGAATATTCTGAGATGAATAAAGATCGTAAACCTCACGAATAACTTTATTTTTTAAGGTGTCGGCTACGAAACAGCTCTAGCCCTTGCCTCACGTGGCTGCAGAGTGATAATCGCCGATAAAGACGATTCGTCAGTATCAAGGCAAAAAATAATCGATGAATCCACTAACCAACACGTCATATCCAAAGTACTAGACCTAAGATCTCTAGCTTCGGTAAGAAAATTTGCTGAGAATATGCTACGATCGGAGCCAAGACTGGATATATTGATCATGAATGCAGGAATAGCTTCTAATAAATTGATCCATACTGATGATGGTATACAGATTACAATGCAAGTTAACTATTTGGGACATTTTCTTCTTACATTTTTACTGTTAGGTAAATATATAATTGTAATAATTTTAATAATATAATATTCTAGATTTGTAGATTTAAAATCAGATCTGTGGTATCTTCTTTCTTTGCTAAATTTTATCCTGTCAAGCGGAAATTGGGTTTAGCTACGCTAAGGTAGCTGGTATATACCAAAGATGATTCTTTTTAAATTAAAAGTTTGTAGCGAAACAGTCTTGATAGCACCCATAAGCTATACAATATATATATATATATATATATATATATATATATATATATATATATATATATATATATATGTATATATATATATATATATATATATATATATATATATATATATATATATATATATATATATATATATATATATGTATTTACATGATGGGGTTTTTTGAGAACATCAGGAGAGGATATGGTTCTGCTAGCGTAGATTTCCTAAAACAATGGGCCAATTTCAACATCAAGCTTGCATCACTCAACAACAGAAGAATTTTCCTTCTGAAATGTAGAAAAAATCTTTGTTTTCCTGCACACATAGAGAATGGAAAGTTTAACATCAATAACTTGTTACATCATAAAGGAGGTAAATTAGGTAGTAAAATTCAAAACTTCAATTCAAATTTAAAAACCAAAGTCCCAAATTTAGAAATCTCTGTAACAATAAATGATATTACATACACAGAAAAGAAGTTACATCAACTAAAAAATACATTAGAGCAGCATTTACCTGCTCCTTTACTACAAGAATTCTATAGAAGGCAAAAAATTAAATACAATAAAATTTTCTTTCGAATTAAAAATAATAACATCAAAAAATTTAACAAAATAAAAGTTGATCAATTTTCAAAAATAACATTTCAAGAAAAGTGGTTCAAAAATCTAACTGACATCACTTTTCCATACAATGTGAAAAAACTTTTGTCTTTGGGTCCAAAATTTTGCCTATTTCCTAGTGCTAGAGATTTTAAAATGTCTTCTCTTCTCTCAGATATTAAGTTTCTTATTTCTGGTTTAGAACCTCAAGAGAAAGATATTGTGAGATCTCAAAGCACTAATGTTATCACTAACTTTTTACACAAAACAAGTAAAGAAGGACATTTTTTGAACACAATATATAATGAGTGTAAACAATTTTTGAAATCAAATCCAGACATTTACATTGTTAGAAGTGACAAAGGTAATGTAACTGTGGCAATGTATAAAAATGATTACATTGAAAAAAGTAATAGTTTATTAAATGACACAAAAAGTTACATAAAACTTAAGAACAGTCCGGTGTGCACCCTCCAACAAAAGGCGAACAAACTGGTTTCGGATTTAGCTGCTTCTAAATCTATAACAACAGAAGTTGCAAAATCCTTGAAAATTTACAATGTAGTGGCACCCAGGTTTTATACACTGCCTAAAGTTCATAAACCCACTATTTCAATGAGGCCTATTGTATCTTCCATTGATGCTCCTAATAGTAAACTTGCTAAACACCTTACAGATATTCTCACAATTTCCTACAACGAATCGAATGAATTCTATATTAGAGATTCTTTTTCATTTAGTAACTTCATTAACAATGTTAAAGTTCCAAATAATTATATATTGATTAGTTTAGATGTTGTGTCACTGTTTACAAACTTACCACTAGATGCTATTCTTAACAGCATTAAAAATAACTGGAACAACATCTCTCCACATACTAAGATCTGTTTAGATGATTTCATAAGAATTTTAACATTTATATTTGATTCTAACATCTTTTTATTCAATGGTAATTTTTTTAAACAAATTTTTGGCACTCCAATGGGCAGTAAAATATCCCCCATACTATGTAATTTTGTTTTGGATGAACTTATAACAACGTGTAAAGAAAACATACCTTTTCACATACCATTTATTAAACGTTATGTAGATGATTTGATTCTATCGGTCCCTGAAAACAAGGTAACTGATGTTTTAAACACTTTTAATGCCCAATGTGAACACCTAAAGTTTACGGTTCAGAGAGAGGCTGATAATATGATTCCTTTTTTAGACATGCTAATCCATCGTGGCAATGATGGCATGCTAAGGACGGAGTGGTATCGTAAACCTTGTTTCAGTAACCGTTACATAAGCTTTTATCCATCTAAGATGAAAACAAATTTGGTTTTGGCTTTAAAAACTAGGGTTATCAATTTGTCACACATAGAATTCAGAGACAAGGGACTAAAAAAATTGAGATCCATACTACAAGAGAATTCTTATCCCATAGGGCTGTTAAATAAACTCATTTTCGGTTCTCCTTTTCCTTCACAAGTTTCTGTCAACCAAAATTTTCATAACAATGAGATCCGACAATTGACATTGACACATAACGCATCAATATTACCATCTTAAATAACTTATGGTTGCCTACCCTACATTCCATTTTTGACACCTAAGCTAATGAACATCTTTAAAAATGTTAGTGGCTTAAAAGTTACAACCAAAAATGTGAAAACAGTATCGAAGCTTAACACAAAAACAAAAGATCCTTTCACAATACAGGAGTCATCGAATGTTGTTTATTCTATACCGTGTAGTAACTGTAATAAAATTTACATAGGAGAATCATCTCGTAATTTTCACAGCAGGGTGATATCACATCGCAGTGATATAAAAACCAAAAAAATCAATGCATGTGCATTGACAGAACATGCACTAACTCTAAAACATGAATTCAATTTCGATGATTCCTGTATTTTGGCAAAAGAAAAGAACCATTCAAAACGTGTTTTTTTGGAAATGTGTTTCATAAAATCTAGCACATCTTGCATTAACAAAAAATCCGATATAGACAAATTAAGTAACATTTATTGTTATTTACTAGAAAAAACACCAAAAATAAAATAAATATTTACCAGTACAAAAATTACACCTCTGTATAATATGTTGCATACCATTAAGACAGGTTTAAAAAGTATATTCACCTAAGAAGGGCCTCCAGTATTTCTTGTAAAGAAAGATAACATCAATTACACCTAATTACACATTAATTACACTGTTTTTTCTTTCCATTCTCTGTATGAGTTGATATACATCAGTAAAACATGCCATCAATCAAGTTTTACTATTTTTACAACAAATTTTAAAAATTTTATGATGTATTATGTCCATAATTGTATATTTTACATGTGTGGTATAAATGATGAGTGTAAATGCTTACAAAAATAATCTCAAGGACTAGTAAGTTACACTGAAGAATTGTGATATTTTTCAAATATTTACATAATTGTCTTTTACAGTGTCTTGAAAAAGGAATAAAACCATTCCGAAAGCTCGACAAAAAGTCAAAAGAGTGTTTTTTTTAACATCCCGGCCAAGATTCTGACTGCAACCCTAATAAACTGTGTTATTTGTATATATATATATATATATATATATATATATATATATATATATATATATATATATATAATAAGCGAGTCTTCTTCTACAGCTGGCGCCGCTTCTCGCATCCTAGTCGAAGCAATCTTCAGTTGTTAGATCTCTGGCGGTCATTGCATCGTCGACATCGTCTCTCCAGGATCCTCTTGGTCTACCTCTTTTTTTTCTAGTTGGCGGAGTCCATTCTTCTAATTTTTTTTGCCATCTATTTTCCGACATTTTCTGAAGGTGTCCATACCAGTTAAGTCTTTTGGCTTCGTTTCTCACCCTATCGAGTCTAGTGAGCTGGCAACATCGTCTCCAGTACTTCATTTCCATGGCCTTAATTTTTTATTTGTTTCTTTGGTTTATTTCCCAGAGTTCGGCAGCGTACAGTCCAATACTTTCTGTTATTGTTTTATAAATTCTTCTTTTATTTGCTTTTGTTATTTTTTTGTTCCATAATAGTCCGTGTGTCTGTCTGGTGGCTGATCTTGCTTGACCAATCCTGGAATGTATTTCTTCGCTACTTCCTGCTTTTTATGTTATTTGGACTCCCAAGTATTTAAAATTGTATGTTGGTTTTATAGTTCCCATTTCGATTTGTAGGCTTTCTGATTTATCTCCTACAACTAAGTACTCAGTTTATTGTATATTAATTGTGAGGCCCCATTTGGTGTACTTATCTTCCAGTTTTCTAAGCATGTATCCTACATCACCCTCGTCTTCAGCTAGAATGACTTGGTCTTCAGCGAAGTGTATCGTGTACAATCTAAAATCTCCGATTGGGATGCCCATATTACAGCACTTTCTTCTCCACAGTAAGAGTACCTTATTTAGATATATTTTAAAGAGTGTAGGTGCTATGCAGCAGCCTTGCTTTAGGCCCTTACTAATAGAAATTTCTCTAGTTAATCTATTTCCAGTTTGAATGATTGCCGTCATATTTTTGTAGAGCTGTTGTACTGCTTATATATTTTTCTGCTTATTCCTTGTTTTTTCATTGCTACTCAAAGCATTGAAAGTGGTACACTATCGTATGCCTTTGTCAGATCTATTAAGACTATATGAGTTGAAAGATTGTGGGCTAATCTTTTCTCTATAACTTGCTTTAGAGAGAATATACTGTCCATACAGGATCTGCCTGCACGAAAGCCATTCTGTTCTTCTACATCTGTCATCTCTTTTTCAATTTTATTTTTTATAATTCTTCCACACAGTCTTGATAGTGAATTTATGACACTTAGCCCCCTGTAGTTTGAGCAACTCTTTCTATCTCCTTTTTTGTAGATATTGTTAATATGTGCTTTTGTCCACTCCGGTTGTAAATCGTGTCCATTATAGAATAATGTGAAGACATACGCCAGTAATTCCCGTAATACTTGTGGGTATGTTTTAATAATTCATTTGGTATACCTTGTGGTCCGCATGACTTCCGATTTTTTAGAGTTCGTATTGCATTCTCGACTTGCTGTAGTGTTATTTCATCGTCTTCACTGAATTCTAGTTCATATGTTGTACTGATGTTCGTGAATTGAGGTCTTGTTTCAGTCAAAAGTTGTGAGTAGTGTTCGATCCAAGATCTTTCTTCTATTAAATCTATTCTACTCATTTCTTTTCTGTTTGTTCTCAGATTTTTTACCGTTTTTCATGCTTCTCTTGATCTTGTTGCCCCTATTATATTTGTTGAATTCTTCGCATTTACTTTCCCAGGAAATATTTTTTGCTTTAGTTACTAATTTTTTTACTTCTCTGTTTGATCTTGTATTATGTTCGTCTATCATCTGGATCATTTGTTTGCAGCCACTTTTGCGTGCTACCTTTGATTGCACCCATAAGCTATTAACAGAAAATAGTCACTTTTGCTAGATCGTGACCACTTTCGTATTTATTTTGCATGGTATTTATTAACTTTAGAATGAGTTTAGATAAAATATTGATAGATATTTTCTTTTAGATGCCGAATCCATACCTAACTCAAAAATTACAAATTTGGACTTATCCACTTTTGCGTGAATGCTTTTTATTTGTTTTTTAAATGTATGCTTTAAATATAATATTTTCAGATCTCATGAAAAAATCTTCCCCGAGCCGCATAATATTCACTTCTTCAACAGGAGCGTACTTCGCCAAATTTTCTCTCGAAGACCTCAATCCAACAAAAGATTATCCTAGACAACATCGCATATACTTGAATTCAAAATTGTGCTTGATACTATTTGCTCGTTATCTATCGATGAAGCTGAAAGGAACTAATGTTACTGTAAATTGTGTTCATCCCGGAGGAGTACGATCCGCCATCTACTTGCGAGCATTTAGAGTTGAAAAATCTGTTTTCCCGTTGATTTTAGGATTTCTTACACTGATTTTTGGAAAGGTAATCTTATATACTAAAACGCTAAGCCCTTTTCTTGTCCACCCCTTTACTCAAAAACCGTACTAGATAATTACAAATATTTTTTCGGAATATTATTAGTATCACGTATGAGATTGTCAAGATATACTTTTGGTACAAAAATTCACTTCCGGTTTTGAGATGACCGGAAATTAAAATTTATGTCACATTATGTTATGGACAATGTATATATGGATCGAAAGGTCTCGTCGAGACGAATCTAAATATGTATTTCCGGTTGCGATCCGACACCGGAAGTGACCCGAAACGTCATAAAACGTCAAGATAGAGCAAATCTGACACCGGATTCGTGATCAGCATGCAAAATTAACTGCTAAATGATATCCATGTCGACATTTGATGAACTAAAAATTGCATTCCGATTTTGAGGTCGACTTCCGGTTTCGTTTTTATTAAAAACTAAAAAGTGAAAGTTTACATAACTCCCGGTGCTAAGCAAAAGTTTTCAGAAAATGGAGACATTGTAACAAAAAACATTGTTTTCGACGAAATATTTCGTGATATTTAATACACTTTTTACTTGCATTATTATTTATTAATGCTATGTATATTCTTGCTTATATTGTCTGTATTTATTACTATTTATAACTGGGAATAAGCCACATTAAAGATAAAAATACATTTATTGACGTTTCAATTTCCAATTCAGAAATCGTTCTCAAAATACAAAAATTTTTGTATTTTGAGAACGATTTCCGAATTGGAAATTGAAACGTCAATAAACGTATTTTTATCTTTAATTGTGGCTTATTCCCAGTTATAAATAGTAATTAATTTACAATGCCACAAGAAAATAGCTTCAGAACAATATTGTCTGTATTGATCTCTTAATTTTTCTCGCAAAATAAAAATTTCGTTTAAAAAACTCGATGTCGAGTTGGTCCGCTAGTATTAATTTAAACAGATACATTTTTTACAGATTTACAGTTCTTTCTCACTATTTTTACTTATTTCCATATATTTTGTATATAGGCTAACGGGTAGAGTGATTGGCCACTTAAGGAATTGCCAATTCAATTAAAATTGTAAATTGGTATCTTTTAAAGTAAAATATTTTGTAAGAATTTTTGAATAGTAATGTTACATCAGATTTTATAAAAACACCGGTTATTTGAATTAGAAAAATGATGTATATTAAAAATCAACACAAATTTGAAAACTTACAGAACTACACAGTTATTGGCCATATAAACATAGTTATTGGCATATAGAATTACAGTTATTGGCCATTCATAAAATTCATAATTTTCTTTTTTTGTTCGTGCAGGTAAGGCACACTAAACTATTTAAGTTTTTAATTTCTTGTTGTTTTTTTGCACAAGTACCAATACGGTAGCCTTTATCACAAAATAGACATTTTATTCCAACTTTTGATTTAGATATATTATAGGAACAATAATAACACAGGGGACCGGCCCTGGCAAGGTATGGTTAAGTTGTACTGATATCGTACTCCTAGTTTTTAATAAAAACAAGTGGTTTTATTAAATAGTTTTTTAAAACTAAAGTGTTTATCTACTAGATACTACTACGTAAGTTATCTATACGTAATTATTATTTTATAAGTGTGAAAAGAAAACGTCAATAATAAATATATACTACCGTACAATCATTTTGTGAGGTTAGCTGTTATAAGTACCTTATAGTAGCATGCGGTTAGTTTTTTACTTACCAGAGTCGGAGTAAGGCCTTCGCCGCAATAGCTTAAAATGACTTCACAGAATGTAAATACACCTTCCGATCTAACTAGTCCAGTAAATCAACGTTCGAATATCACAAACAGTTATGCATCAGCCGCTTCATACTCTTTTCCGAGTAAGACCCAAGCAATTGTATTTAGTTGCATCGATAATGCTAAACTGCAGGATTATCTCATTCCTTTGGGCATAATCGTCAACCCAAAAAATATTTTTTTTTTTATCTAGACTATCTCATAATAGAATCTGCATGTATTTGGCAAACAAAACCGTAGTAGATAACTTCATGATACAACATGGCTCTATAGAAGTACTCGGCGAAGTTGTAACAGCACGAAGACTTGTCTCTCCAGCAGAAAGACTAGTCTTGTCTGGAGTCTGCCCGTCAATTCTTCATCAAGTATTAGTTGGAGAATTACAGAATATCGGATTAAAGCTTATTTCCCTAATAACATTTCTGAAAATTAGCTCGACTCTCCCCGAATATAGTCACATATTGAGCTTTCGGAGGCAAGTTAATATAAGCCCTATAATATCACCAATTCCAGATTTTATTCTAATAAATTTCGATCAAACACCCTACCGCATATGTTTGTCACAAGGTACACTTACCTGCTTTATTTGCAAAAATACAGAACACATATCATCCCAATGCAATAACAGTTCAGTAACGGAATCAACTCATATTGAGTCAAACAATGAAGTACCAAATCAAACAGCTTCAACAAGTATACTACACAAGGTACCAAACACCCAGCAGTCATCAAGTTATCCATTATCAAATCCAAGCATATCACCTACACCTACAAATCTCCATGACAAAGAAATTACTAACGCTCCTACTCATAACAACACTTTCAATCAACCTCATTCAGTAGCAATACCGTTTTCACAAACTTCGGAAGCAATATCCTCCAATCTATCAGCTCCTTTTTCATTAGAATTTTCTTAATATTTTTCTTAGATAAGAATTTTCTTAGATAAGAAATTTTCTGCAGTTGTAAAACTGCAGAAAATTCTAATAAAACTGATACATCAACACAATTTTCTGAAACAACCATTTCAACCAATCTTACAAATAAAACTTCAAGCTCGAGTTCTGTCACTACCAAGGAGTTTGCTCCAGTACTTCCAAATGTAATAAAGCCACAGCATCTAAGTGAAAACTCTAATAACATTTCCGAAAACACAAGTTCTTCCATAAAACGCAGTATTGGTGAGATCGTCACGCCTCCTTCAGACTTAGTAATTTCATCAGAAAATCTGTTTGCAAAACCCAAACCCTCTAAACTAAAAAAACCGCGCTCATATAAAGTCCCATCTACACGAGAAACTCTTGAAAATTTCGTTGATAATCATACCCCACCATTCGTTTTAAATTACCATCAATTGTCCTTACTGATTAATAATGTCCAAGGCTCCTCCGGCACTATTAGCATCGTCAAAGAATTTACAACTGATATCGATGGTTTACTTCATCTTTTACAAAGCAGCTATCAATATGCAAATGATAGATCTACAAAAAGCATATTTACAAAACTTTAAAAGAAACTATACAACCATTTAGAGAAAGAGATTTCTGACTTAGATAGTGACTCTTCTGTAGACAATTGTTTTGCATCATCTAACTCAGAATCTGTTAACAACATTTAACTCGATACTTCAATGGAACATTGATGGATTTTTCATCGTCTCCCTATGCTACAGATTCTTTTATCTAAATATTCTTCAGATATTATTATTTCTTATGAACATGGAAGAAGAGTCCAATTTTTATGGGTTCCCTCAAACGTCGGAATAACAAGAAATGAAGAAGCTGACATTACTGCACGAGAGGCAATTTTAAGTGATTTGTCGAAGCCGATCGACAAGTGTGTTTTTAGTGACTTAAAAGCTTATTTTAAAAATAAAATGTGGTGTTTGTGGCAAAATGAGTGGTCTCAAACTAATTCCAATCTAAATAAAATCAAAAATAATGTGTCTCAGTGGTTTTCATCGTCGCTCAATAGAAGTTGCGGTTGCGCGTTTACGCCTAGGACATACCAGATTAACGTACTCCTACCTTTTCACAAAGAAAAATCCACCTATATGTGATCAGTGTAACGTCCGATTAACAGTCGAACATTTTTTAACAATTTGTAGTAAATATGACCAAGAAAGACAGCGCTACAAGATCCCAAACGCTCTACTACAGGCTCTAGGTCAAAACTGTTCCTATAAAAATATAGTGAATAATCTTAGATCCATAAACATTTTGTACAATCTGTAGGCGTCTAACTTTGTTTTTTATATTTTGTTCCGTCGCTAATAAGCTTTTGGTGTATGCGACATCTTTTTCTAATAAAAAAAATAATAACACAATCCTGTATACAAAAGGTTATTTACAGTTGGGTTGGTGTCGTCTGATTGTTTTACTGTTATATCTGAGAGAATTTGTATTTTTTCGTGTTCTGGATATCACTCAATTTCAAAAAATAACTTTCTTTTAGCCGACTCACCAGCATGTTTTTCTTTACTGGTTTCCAAATTTGTACATTTGCTTTGGGATGTTTCCTCAAATTTGATAAATTCATATTATTGCAGACATCAAAAAATGTGATTGTGTGCAGATTAACTTTTTCCTCTACAGAATCAGGAAATTGGTTTCCTGACAATTTTTGTTTTTCTTTGAGGACAACAATATCTAGTATATGTACTCTAACTCCACTTTTCAAAGTAGTGCTTTTAATTGTATGATCAATAAGTGTGTCTGCTTTCAAAATATTTGTATCTACAATATAAACTGTATTCACTGTAACATTTTCTTTATTCTTCACGACAGTTTGACATTTTTTACTTCCGAAATTGGCTCTTGTGGCAATTTTTTTTTACTTTCATCTTGATTTCCCTGTTTTTTGACCTTAATTTTTGCTTTTACGTAAATCCGCTTTTGTTTTCGTTCTTATTTTATTTTCTCTTGGTCTGCTTTTTATTCAACTTTACGCCTCTCTGCATTTTGATGATTACGACGAAGAAGTGAGCACAAAAGGCAACCTTTCTGTTTGCTTTTTGCCCTTTCTTTCTGGGGATTTTTGGCCAAAAAAAGAATTTGTTGATTGAGGTGTCAATTTCTTTAGATAATGAGTTGTCTTGATTAACTAAAGGCAGATTATTGGATGTCGATTGAATATCTTCTGTCATTGTATTCTGTGACATCTTTTATATTATATGTAATATCAACGTTTTCTGGATGTTGATTTGGAAAATCAGAAAGTAGATTTTCTTCTGTAATAACAGGAATAACTTGTAAGTTGCATATGATTTTATTGCCACCTACAGGGTTAAGTGTAATATCTGAAGATATATTGGTTTCTGTGGTAATAGAGGTATCTTGTATATCATTTGTGATTCCAACTGTCTCTGTAGTCTGAATCATGGGTAGATCTACGGTATTTTGAAATAAATGAAATATATTAAAGAGCAGTTTTGAATCTCCACTTAGTTCTTCGCAATTCTCCAAACTTTGAAATTCTAATAATTTTGCGGCTAAAACTGTGTCGCTTACAAATCTTCATATGTAATAGATTTTGTCATAAAAATGGTGTGATTAATACCTTTATGCGGGTCTTTGATCTTTCTGGAATATTCTATTGCTTCAGGATTCCATGTATACAATACAGATGCTTTAAAGCCAATAATTATGGAATCTGATTTTAATTGACTAATTGCTATGTTTAGTGCATATGCAAAATTCTCTTTTGTAACTACTGATTCCGGGTTTTCGCGTCTAAGCTTCAATACTGCCTGGTTCCAATTTGCCTTTAATGGTTTAAATGCAGCAACATCTGCAGGTTGTATAATTCTGGTAGCATTGGGATATAAAGCCACTAAAATAATTTGTAACTTTGAACATAATTCACTGGTTTGAATGGTTAAGTGAGTTTTATGGTCAGTTTTATTCTTCATCCATCTGGTATCGCTACATCCTATGCCCCATTCTCGTGGAACGAAATTTAAAATATTGCTAGAAATTCGTTTGTAATGGTGAATAATAGTGATGCTGTTATTTCTTCAGATGCTGCAAAGATAAACATAACCGTTAAATTAACTTTATAGTGACGCTCGTACCAACACTCGTTTATTTTTGGAACACAAGAGGAAGCAGGTTTCTTCGTCATATAAAACACGTAAACGGTCTTGAAGAATATCAATGTAACCTTTACGATGCAAGTATTCTTGAACACCGGTAAACCATTTTTTTAGATATTTTTCAGACCCAACTGAACTTGTTGCCGTTACTGCTTCTGGAGTTCTCTCACTTAAATCTGGGTGTCGCTTTAAAAAGGATCTTTACCAACCTCTTCCGGGCCGATTGTCAGTCAAAGAATTCGCACGTAGAATTACGTCAAAAAAAACGTTTAACCATGTCTTGTATATTTCCATTCTTACTGGAAAACCTTTGTCTTGGCATGTTATAATCCAATGCTTTAAACGATTCTCTTCCTCCAAACAAAGAATAGGATTGGGATCAAGGGTAGTTTTTTCATTAAATTTTTCGCTTGTTCTAAACTGCAATAATGCTCTTGGCACATTAATTGTTCAGGCGGCTTTTAGTTGGCTCACTAACACACAAAGTTGGCACACAAAGTCTAAAACTCCACTAAGCTCGTTAGAGCACACTAATGTTATCTATCAGATACCCTATTCTGAATGTAACTCCTGCTACATTGGCCACATCAGTCGGTCACTTCTAGGGCGTATAACTTCACATAAAAGCGACATTAGACTTTTCAAACCCTCTTGTGCCCTTGCACAACACGCCATTTCCACCAAACATCACATTGACTTCTTAAATGCTAAAATACTGGAGAAACAAAATAACCATCAGAAACGCTCCTTTATTGAAATGTGTGAGATCGTTAAAAACCCATCTGTAATAAACAAAAGAACCGACATATAAATCTTCGTATCTACGAATATGAACATTATTTTCTGCAAAGTTTGTGTGTTCTTTGTTTGTGTTTTTTTTTTTAAGTTATTTCTAAACAATGAGTAAATTTCAGTACATATATAATAACATCTGTTGTAAGATATAAGTTGTAAGTTATGAACTATTAGATCTGTATTTCTTATAAACTATATGTCATCTATTGTATTTTAGAGAACTGATAAAGCTTTAGAAATATAAAGCGAAACGTCTTCTATAAACTGATGGAGTAGTAGACTTATTTTTTTATTTTGCCAACCTGAATGACCTATTAACCTCTGAATTCACTAGTTAAATACTGAGGGAAGATGGTAATTAGTCCTTCCCCTTTCTCGACATAACGATGATCAGGGATAACAACATTAAAATAGATTGATATCAAAAACCGACACATTCTGGTAGATACCTTAACTATCACTCTTACCATAATAATTCTACCAAAGTCAACTTAATCAAGCAGATGAAAAATAGAGTAATAAAACTATCAGATCCTTCATTTCATACAAAAAACATACAAATCCTACAGAAACTTTTTATTTTAAACGCTTATCCAACACCATTAGTGAATAAGATTTTGTTTAACACTATCCATAACGAAGATACTTCACCTTCCATCGTGACTAACAATGCTGATCCTGATGTCTTAAGTGGGAACTCAGTCTCGGATACTCATATCAACAAATTATTTTCATTACCACATTTCAGAGATATCACTCCGGGGTTAACCAGGATTCTGAAAAGTGTTGAAAATAGCTTTGGTAATAATAATAACAACATTAAACTTAATGTAGCTTGCAGATTAGCCCTAACAATTAATAATCTTTATTCTAAGATAAAAGATAAGACTCCCATAGATAGGCTTAGTAACATTGTCTACAACATTCCATGCCTCTTTTGCAGCAATGCCTATATTGGCCAAACATCTCAATTATTGAAATCACGTATTACACTACACAAAAGTGATTCTTGACTTCACCCTGACCGCTGTGCATTAGCCAAACATGTCCTTTCCACTGGTCATCTCGTGGACTATACCAACACTACAATTCTCCACCGTGAGATCAATAAATCTAAAAGAGAGTTCATTGAAATGCCTTATATTTTCCTTAACGATTTCTCCATTAATGTTAAGAGTGACATTAAGAATCTAAGCGATATATACCACTGCTTACTTAAATCAGATACCAAGAACAATATAACATCACAGTGTTATTGACTGATATATCCATTAATAACTAACCTACTTTAATAATAATTTTCATTAACTAAAAAAGATAACATTCCCTTGCTTTTCTTAGATACATCTCAATAAGATTATTATTATAATAATACATAAACAATATACTATAATTAAAAAAGGATTTTAATTAAGAAACTTCTAAAACAATATTTCCCCAAACTGGGATTTACCTTCATTCGGTTTTACCAATGAACCATAACGACATAAATATTTAAAAGCTCTACTGGAATTGTCAGCACATGCGTTCTGAGAAAACAGAACTTCACATTTAAACTTTATAACAATCAAAAATTTAGTTATTGCCGACAATTTAAATAATTACTTCCTTTAAATGTAGTTACATTGGGTTTTTCGATTAACCTTGGGTAAACCTTTGCATTTTAAGTTCAAAGCTACCATACATTTCCTACGTTAAAAAAACTTTTTTTGCACATAGTAACAAAAAACACCACTATGTTGTTACTAGCAAGTTTTATAACATCCTAACTCGACAATTCTAGTTACGGTAAGACCAATAATGTTTTTTAATAGATAATATATGGTATCTAATTATAATTTATTTCTTTCAGCCCTGACGAAGCCAAATTAATTCTCTTTGGCGAAAACGTTCGGCGAAACAATTGATACTCATTAGAGTTTTTCTTGCAGATTTCTCCAATATTTAAGAGTTTACTATATATATATATATATATATATATATATATATATATATATATATATATATATATATATATTCAGGGATTCTACAATATTCACTGCCTTCCCTAGCTCAACCGTTTCCATCTCTCTCTGTTGTCTCATTCTCCATAGTTTAGGCCTCTCTTACTCATGGCTTCGTCTACTTCGTTCCTCCAGGATCTTCGGGGTCGTCCTCTTTTCTCCTTCCTAGGGGGCTCCATTCGGATATTCTCCTTATCCATCTGCTGTCGCTAGTTCTTCTTACATGTCCATACCACTTTAGTCTTTTTTGTTCTATATATGTTAATATGTCTATTTCTATTGTGTTCTTTACTTCATTTTGTCATTACTTCTCCTATCCATTCTTGATACTCTGCAACATCTTAGCAGACGTTTTATCTTTGTTGCTACTATCTCACTGCTGTTTTTCTTGTTTATAATCCAATTTTCAGCCCCATATGTCATAATACATCACACTAATGTTTTCTAAATCTGTGGTTTTGTCTTCATATTTAGGTGTCTATCCCACCATACTGAGTTAAGATGTCGGATTGCTGTTCTTGTTAGTCCTAATCTTTGCTTAATTTCTTGCTCTGATGTTGCGTTTTTCGTGATTATAACTCCCAAGTATTTTAATTTATCATTTCGATTGTTGCGTTGTCAATCTGTAGATAATTTATATCTTTTTCACTTGTAGATAGGCACTTTGTTTTCGTTAGGTTAATATCTAGGATAGCCTTGGTAAATTCTTCTTACAGTTTCTTCAATATGTAACTGAGGTATTTTTGCTCTTGAGCAATTACTACTTGATTCTCTGCAAAGCTTAACTTATATAGGTATTCGTTTCGTACCAGTACTCTCATGCCTTTGCATTTTCTTTTCCATGTAGTCAAGGCTTTCTCGAAGTATATTTTGAATAGGGTTGGAGATGTGGAACATCCCTGCAGGAGCTCTTTGTTGTGGTGAAGTTTCCTATGATTCTTGTTCCCATTTTAATAAACACTTTATTTTCTTTATACAGAGCTTTGTGTTTTGTATATAAGTTTTTATGTATAGAGCTTTTGTATATAAGTTTTTATGGTCTAAACTAATTTTCTTAACGTTTGTGCCAATTGATCATATTTGTCTAACGTTGTCAAAATTCTCGGTTAGCAAAAATAAAGCAAATCTGATATACATAATAAGGTAATATGACTATTATAGTTTTTATAAACAGCTTTCTTGTGGCATATCTAAGGAATTGTTTTTAACCCGCGATCGGTCCCGTGGTGAGAAAAAATCTCACTTTTTACTATTTTATGCTATAATTTTGATAATAATTTTTTTAACGTCTTGGGCCTTCAGCAATGCCTCAGGTACGTCTCTGGGATTCGGCTTGTAACATTTTGAGTGGTAGGAACACGACCGTTATTGTTTAGTGCCTATCGATATCTAGTGGGTGACGGACGGTGAGAAAAAATCTCTACACGGGACTCTTTGCGTACGTAAATTTGTTCAGTAAACGATTTGTCACAAAAAGCTGATTGAAGAGAAAAATAGGTAAGATTTTAAGTAATATTTCTAAGAATGCCTAATATTAACAATTATTATTATATTTAACATACTTTTTATTTATTTATTTGTTGTTTTATGGATCTGTTATTTGTTTTCAATATAATATTTGCTTCTAGTATAAATAAATTTATTTTTTTCCAGAATGGATATTTTCGACATTAAAACCAGGAATCAACTTTTAAAGTGGTACGAAGAAGTAGAAGCAGAACCGATATCAGAATATTCTGACTCAGAAAATGACGCTTCTTCTGCACATAGCATTCATGAGACGGACACGGAGCAGTCAGAAAACGATGAGAATTTTAAATTATGTGACGCAATTGACGAACCTATAGCAATAACTACAGTTCCCTCAAAATTTCCTCAATTTATTGGCAAAGATGGAACAGTTTGGTTAAAACATAAAATGACAAAACCTGTAACAAAAACAAAAAGACAAAATATTGTTATTCAACTTCCAGGTGTAAAATCAGTGGCATCAAAGTGTTATACTATACTGGACTGTTGGAAACTTTTTTTCCTGATAGTACTCTAGAAAATATCGTACGACATACAAATAAACAACTTGCGGTTATGCGGAAATCGTATAAACTGGAAAAAGATTGTCCGGCAACAGATTTCCATGAAATATGTGCGTTTATTGGGCTTCTATATTTGGCTGGAATAAAAAAGGGGCAGCATTTGAGCACTCATGAATTGTGGACGAACGATGGAACAGCACCTGTATATTTTGCTGCCACTATGACACAGAAGCGCTTCCATGTCCTTGTGAGAGGTATTCGTTTTGATGATCGTCAAACCAGACCAGAAAGGAGAGCTGTTGATAATTTAGCTCCTATTAGAGAGCTATTTGAAAACTTTGAAAATAAATGTTCTCAATATTATACTCCAGGTTCATACGTCACAATCGACGAGATGTTGGAAGGTTTTCGTGGTAAGTGCCGTTTTCGTCAATATATAGCAAATAAACCTCAGAAGTATGGCATTAAAATCTATGCGCTGGTTGATGCACGAACATTTTATGTCAACAGTATGGAGATCTACGCTGGAAAACAACCAGAAGGCCCCTACGTACTGTCAAATGATGCATCGAGCGTTGTAAAAAGACTAATAAAACCCATTGATAATACTGGTCGAAATATTACAATGGACAATTATTTTACATCTATTCCTTTGGCAAATGATCTGTTTGTAAACCACAGACTTACTGTTGTAGGCACAATAAGAAAAAAT
Organism: Diabrotica balteata; assembly: GCA_918026665.1. Classification (NCBI taxonomy): domain Eukaryota; kingdom Metazoa; phylum Arthropoda; class Insecta; order Coleoptera; family Chrysomelidae; genus Diabrotica; species Diabrotica balteata. The sequence goes on from OU898284.1 coordinate 44,469,828, forward strand.
AAAAGGGGTTTACCTTTAGACTTGCTCACTGTAAAAGGTCGACCAGTTCATAGCAGCATGTTTGCATATGGCCAGAATGAAAATCACTGCACTATAGTCTCATATACCCCAAAAAAAAATAAAAATGTACTAATGTTATCAACGATGCACGATGACGATTCAATTGATATAGAGTCTAGTGAGAACAAGCCAGAGATGATAACATTTTATAATTTAACTAAAGGAGGCGTGGATGTTGTAGATAGGATGAAGTCAGAATACAATGTAACCAGAATTAGTAACAGATGGCCATTTACTCTATTTTGTACACTTCTCAACATAGCTACTGTAAATGGCCAAATAATTTATAGGAGTAATACTAACACCTTGTTAGAAAGAAGAACTTTTATTTCAAACTTAGCAAAACAGTTGATAAAACCACATTTAGAAAAACGGTCTTCAATTTCAACTTTTTCCATTAGCCTAAAGCAAAAAATTCGGGATATTCTACAGATCAGGATCAATCCAATTTCACAACCGACAACTTCAAAGAACAAAATAAAGTGCTCATATTGTCCTGCCAAGAAAAATAGATACACACAACACTCTTGTAGTTCTTGCACAAAAGCAATATGCAAAGAACACACTGGCAAAATAACATTAGTGTGTAGTGATTGCATTCTGATTCCTGAGAGTGATGCATCTGAATAAATAATTAATTTGTAAAATCTAAATTACTGTAAAATCTAAATTACTGTTACTTATATTACAACTCTAATACATTGTGCTTAATATAATATTGTTTATTTTTGACTTAACCCTCGAAAACTAGCCTACATAGTTCAATTTTATAAGGCCATTATTGATTTTATACTTATTTTGTTTTATACTTATACTTATTTGTCTGTCAAACGTGGTTCGAATTAGCTGTGTGGTTTACATTTTGTAATCAGACAATTTTAATTATAAAGAAAAAAAATATATTTAATTAGACCTGAAAACACCATTTTTATGCTGACTGTAATTTTTTTTACAAAGTGAGAAAAAATCTCTACACGGGACCTATGGCGTAACGTATCTTAACGGGACCTATCCCGGGTTAATGATAATTTTTCGACTGTTCTAACAACCATTCAAATTTCGTCATTTTGTGTCATGTGGAACAATTTCACCCAATCTTGTCAACATTAGACTGATAATTGCATTCAGTGCAATTTTCAATAGTTATGACAACACGGTCGAGTTTGACAACTTCATTAAAATAAATTTCAAAATGTCACGTTTCGGCAATGAGAATGTTCAAAGTATAAATGTACTAATCAAAGAAAAAATTCAACAACAAACAACAATTGCCAAAAATTGCTGGTCATGGCAATCAGAATTCTATAAAACCATACTTGAATCTCGATCAAGAACACCACAACAAGATTATAAATATTATGCGTGGTAATAGGTTTTCTATAGTAGAGGACAGCAACGAAGCTAATGTTAACTTAAATTTTAATAATTGTACTTTCAATAACTGTACTTTTAATAAATAAATGTTTCGTTATGTTGAGTTTACGTGCTTCGTGCTGTTACCAAGGAACGAGCTTTCGATTGTCATGAAATTATCTCGCCTGTTATCAATGTCCTAGGGATATTACTATTGATAATTACATTTTAATTACAAAAGTATGACGTTTCGATTTTCACTGAGAATGATTTTCGAAGTAAAAACCGAAACATAAAATTTTTAATGTTATTTAAAATAATTATAATATGTTGTGTATTTATTCTAATTGATTTACCTTTTTTAGAGTGCCGAAGAAGGAGCTCAAACAACCTTACATGTCGCTTGTGAAAAATCCCTTGAAAATGTGAGCGGGAAATTTTTCATCGACTGCATTTCAATATTTTTACCGTATCAAGCGTACGACATGCAGCTTTGTGCTAAAATGGTGGAACTTTCAAAGACATTGGTGAAATTGCAGCCCGAAGAATGTTTATTGAGTGAAAAAGTGCTAAAGTAGGATTAAAAACATTGATTTTCTATTTATTTTATTTTAATAAAAAATTCTGATAATAAAGTTTAGAAAGTTTTTATTTACCTTCAGGAGGATAGTTTTATTTACAGTTTCATCGCTGTTGTTGATCTGAGTGTATAAGGAACTCGATTAGTGGCCATAGACACGGGCTATGCCAGTTAGCTAGGAATAAAAGATTAAAACAACAAAATAATAGTTTACTGTTATTAAATATGGTAAAACAAATAAGGTAAAATAACACATAAAGTCTTAGATTAAGAATCTGGAAGGTAAGGTTGGTAATTATTTCCTTATCGCAGATCTGGAGGATAATCACGCAAATTAGTTTAATTCTAAGAATCTGCAACCCAAAGATGTTGGATTAAACAATATAAGCAAATTTATAAATAAATTCGAAATTAGTAAATATGGTGAAACCCAGCTGTCAAAAATTTAAGGGTAGGAAAAGGTAGAGGTAGGAACCTGGAACCAGCTGGGAAACGTCTAGAATAGTGCCAATCGGCAAAATCAACAATAAAAAGTGGAGTACGGTCCTGGCAGTGATAAAATATATCACCTTGCAAGCCGTCCTGAAATATTTAGGTTTTTAAATGAAAAAACCAAATTTAGAAATTGTTTTTGTTGCTGTATTACACATAGTTATAGTGCTGTCTTCAAGTCGGCCGAGAAAACATTTACGTGAGTACCAGAAAATCACTTTATAGTATCTATATCAATATTAATATAACCTATAACGTTCCGAAGAAATAGAAACAAATCCAGTTTTGGGTCAAAATCCACACCGGTTTTCGAACCGGTGACAGGTCCGGACTTAAAATTAATTAACCATGACTTCAAATAAAACTATGCATACTACTCACACTTCATCTCATGTCTCATATTCCAGTGTTGTCAACACATTTAAAGACCCAACAAAAGAACAAGCTATAGTACTCTCCAGTATTGAAGGAACTAAAGTTCATGACTATATCATAGCCGTTGGTTCATTAGTTGGTCTACGTAACGTATCCTTCGCTTCCAGAATTGCCAACAACAGAATATGTATATATCTTTCATCTAAAAATGCAGTTGATTGACTACTACATTCCTACAAATATGTTATTATAAAAGAAACTCAAATAGAAATAAGAAGACTTATCTCTCCAGCTCAAAGACTAGTCATATCAAATGCTTGCCCTACTGTCCCAAACACGTTCATTGAACAAGAACTACATCAGATGGGTATAAACCCTGTCTCAAAAATGACTTTCCTACGAGTAGGCATGCCTGAAAGCGAATACAACCATGTCTTGAGTTTTAAAAGGCAAATCTTTATTACACCTTTAGACAATATATCTATTCCTAATTCTTTCCTTATCTCTTATGATAATACCAATTATCGTTTATACCTTTCTATAGAAGGATTTAACTGTACAAAATGCAAGACTATTATTCATCAGGAAGCTGAATGCTCTAACCAAGAAAACCCCACTACTTCTAATATACACTCACAAACCTCTCAAAATATATTACCTACAGTAAATACATCTAATAACCAAACAGAACTACAAAGTTTTGACAAAGCTAATTCATCCACTGCTAGTGCACACCCAGAAACTTTTCAAGACACATCAATTCCAACAAAATCCTCTAATAACCAAACAGAACAAATTATGGAAACTGACAATAACCAGACAGGATCCATAAGTAATAGAAGTGAAATATCTTCCTAAAATACTTCAACACCTACAACCTCAAACAACATCAGAAATCCTACTCCAGTAGAAATAACACCAAATCCAATTACTACAAATGTCCCTAATCAACTAAAAAGGTTCATCTCATCTTCTCCAGACATTAACGAAAATACCCCACAGACCGATTCACAGATATTTACTCCTCCTGTAGTAAGCAAACCAAAAAAAAAGTCAAAAAAGTCATCCAGAAATTCCCGGGAAGAACTTTTACTTTCACTAGAGTTAATAAAAGACCAAATAGAAAACCGATCACCACCTTTTATCTTAAATTATAATGAAATATGTGACTTCCTAGAAAACGCAATATATGCCAAACACCCTGAAATAATTTCTAAAGATTACTCTAATGAAAATGCCGAGCTAATTGAGATCCTTAATTTTGTTCACGCTTATACCCACAATTCAAAATTAAAAAATAATATAACTAGATTAAAAAAGAAAATAAACCCCAATAATATCTCTTCCACAGAAGAGACAGATGAACAATCATCTCAAGCAGAATTCTAACATGTCCAATTCCTTTATTCTACAGTGGAATCTTAATTGGTTTTATACCCATCTAGAACCATTAAAACTTTTAATAAACGAATTCTGCCCAAAGATCCTATGTCTTTAAGAAACTCATTTTAAACAAGTTAATATAAATCTTCGTAATTATCAGCGTTTTCCAAAAAACAGAGTAGCACAACACGCCAGTGGCGGAGTAGCTATCTTTGTAAGTACAGACCTAGAAGCTAAACCAATTGTATTAAGAACTAATCTCGAAGCTGTAGCAGTGAGTATAACGTACCAAAAACATATTAATATATGGAACATTTATTTACCACATCCTAGCGAGCTAGACCTACAAGAACTAAATAACCTTCTTGATCAAATTCCACACCCAAAAATAATTTTAGGGGATATGAATTGTCATGATTCTGCATGGGGAAGCTCTAAAACAGACAAATATGGTAATCTAATAAAACATCTCATTGACTCTTCTGATCTACTATTACTTAATACAGGAGAACCTACCAGGTTTAACTCCTATAACGGCTCTTTTTCTGCCATTGATTTATCATTATGTAGTCAATCTTTATCAACGTTTTCTCACATGGAATACTTTAAAATCTTTATATGACAGTGACCACTTTCCTATCTGCATATCATTAAATCATATTCAATCTCCTAATTTTCCAATCTATCAATCCTGGAAATTAAAGACTGCAAACTGGTCGTCTTATCAAGATGACATTGAAAAGAAAATTGAAAACTATCATCCAAGTGATGATATAAACTCTAATATTACCTTCTTAAACAATATAATTATAGAAGAAGCTTTAAATAATATAGGTAAAACAAAGCTCTGCAAAAGACCTCCAGTACCTTGGTGGAACAATGAAGTAGCATATGCTCTATCTTCTAGCAATCATGCTTTTAATGTATTTAAAAAACACAATACAAATGAAAATTTACTTAGATTCAAAAAACTGAGAGCTAAAGCAAGATATCTCATAAAGAAAAGCAAAAGAGAAACCTGGAGAGAGTACGTATCATCTATCAATTCGTCTACACCCTCCGAGGTTGTCTGGACTAAAATTCGTAAACTTAAAGGCTCCAATTCTTATAGACATATAAACACCTTAACACACAATAATGAATTAATCACTTGCAAAAATAAAATCGCAGAAGCTTTAGCTGATGTCTATCAACATAATTCTAGCGACAAAAACATTTCTTACGAATCCCTAACATATAAGAAAAACATAGAAATTTCTACAATATCCATTATCAACTCTGACACCCCCTTAAATGCTCCTATAACTCTTCAAGAGTTAGAGTTTTCTCTCTCAAATATAAAAAACACATCTGCAGGACCAGATGATATTCTACCAGTCTTCATAAAAAACTTACCATTCAGAGCCAAATTAATTCTGTTAGATTTATTTAATACCTGCTTCTCAAAGCATGAATTCCCAGATCTTTGGTCTCAAGCAATAATCATTCCCATTGCTAAGCCTAACAAACCAAAAGACAATCCTACCTCTTACCGACCAATCTCTCTTACATGTTGCATGTGTAAGATATTAGAAAAATTTTAAACCTCCGCCTTATATGGTACTTAGAAAATACTAACTTTCTTACTCCCTTCCAAAGTGGTTTTCGAAGAGGCAGGTCCACATTAGATAATCACGTTGCATTACAGACTTCAATTAATGAAGCTTTTGCAAATAACCAAAAACTAATAGCAATATTTTTCGATATAACCCAAGCATACGATAGAGCATGGAGACACTGTATTCTACAAACATTGAAAGATACTGGCATTCAAGGTAACATACTTGCATTTATAAAAAAATTTTTAAAAAATCGCTCGATTCATGTTAGAATAAATGGTGGTACAAGCTCATCTAAGATACTAGATAATGGAATTCCTCAAGGTTCGATCCTTAGTCCAACTTTATTCTTAATCGCTTTTAATAGTATTGTTGATGTAATTAAAGCGCCCATTAAAGCTAGTCTTTATGCAGATGACATTGTTATTTATACTAAATCGAATAATATAATGACAGCAACTAATATTATACAGAGTTTCCTAAATCGGCTGTGTAATTGGACGATTAAAACGGGATTTGTTTTTTCTACTGAAAAAACACGATACATTATTTTTAATAAAAATAAAACCCACCTCACAACTAGTCTTACATTAAATAATTTACCTTTAGAACAGTCAAAAGAAATAAACTTTCTAGGTCTAACTTTTGAGAGAACTTTAAATTGGAATTCACACATAAATAAACTACAGCTTTCCTGCCAAAAAAGATTAAATATACTCAAAATATTATCCAACAGAATTTGGGGTGCTGATCATAAAATATTAATTAGGCTTTACAAATCGCTCATTAGAACTAAAATCGACTATGGTTGTATATGTTACGATACTGCATGTAAAACCACTCTAAAAAAACTAAACAGTATTCAAACTACAGCTTTGAGATTAGCACTGGGAGCTTTTAAAACTAGTCCAGTTAGTAGCATGCAAGTTCTAACTGGAGAACCTCCCTTACATATAAGACGACAGCAACTATCCTTGAACTACATTGCAAAGATATCATCCCAGAAACAGCATCCTGTATTTTCCCATATCTGCAACCCTGGCCTTCCTCCTAACAATAAGACTAAAAACTCTACACCCCTCATAGAAAGAATAAACCTTACAACTTTTGATAGGAATCATTTCAATGCAACACTACATATAAACGCAAACTATCCCCCATGGACAAGCCACCCATTAACTATTGATGTAACACTTACCAAGTATCCCAAATCTACTACAAATTCCACAGTAATTAAATCTCTATTCATGGAAATTCTCGACCACTATAATAATTATTTGCAAATCTTTACCGATGCCTCTAAAACTCCCAATGGTCACGCTGCTGCCTACTACTGTAAAGAAAATTCTTATAGCATATCGATACCAACCAACTGCAGTATACTAACAGGTGAAGCTACAGCTATTTTGGAAGCCCTAATCTTCTTCGAAAAGAGTAGAACGATGAAGTGCATTATCGTAACAGACTCATTAAATGCATTACTGAAACTGAAACAAATATATACCAACAACCCTATTATACAGAGTATAAAAAACGTACTAGAAAAATTTTCATCATTAGGAAAGGAAGCGGCTTTTATTTGGGTACCATCACATATAGGTATCTACGGAAATGAAAAAGCAGATCAACTGGCTAACAAAAGTCGAATGAACTCAAACCATATTGCACAATTGAAGACATATCCGTACACCGATCTAAAAAACCTGGTTAAAATCCATTGTATTAATACTTGGCAAAATTATTGGGAAAAATTAGGTACTAAACTAAATGTAATTTGCCCAAAAATAACTGATGTTCTAGAGACTCCTTTCAACAGAAGAAACCAAGTCATTATTAATATTCTAAGAATTGGCCATACTGCCTTAACACACAAATACTTAATAACAAAAGAACCACTACCTATCTGCTGCAGCTGCTCTAACCCACTGACTGTCAAACATATCTTGCTTGATTGTCCTCAATTCATGGAAAAAAGAAGATCCCATGGATTCACAGATGATGATCTCAAGACAGTTCTCACCAAAAAAATTTCAACAGTGTTAAGCTATTTAAAAGACATCAATTTATTCAATTGTATTTAATGTAATATTCAATTGTACTTAATGTATCATTCAATTGTATTTAATGTAATATTTCATGTATTTGTTACAGCCACTAATAACCCTGCGCGGTTGATGTGGTTTTGTGTTTAAATAAAAAAAAAATAAAAAAAAAAACAATAAAAAGTAAATGAAAGTACACTGTAAAAAAATTATAAAGAAAATTCGAAATTTTATTATCGAAAATTTCCTAAGTCGAAACACCTATATAAAATGGTGAAGATAATTGCAAGTTCAAACAAATATTTCAAAGTATCAAGAAATAAAAAATATTACAACTTTTATTCCTGTATTAAAGTTAAAATATTGTATTATTGTAAAATTATTTTACAAGTTTTTAGCAGTGTACCTGAAAGAGATATAAATACCAAAATCTGTCTAAGTTATTTTTGGCTCTGAAAATCTTTAGAGTCCGAAGGAATAAAATAGGGTGAGAGGAAATAAAACACAAATTTTACAAGTTTATTTCTTACTCTTCCAAAAAGAATATCTGCACCATCCGGTGGCTAAGTCCGTCAAGTAAGGCACTTAGCAATCTGGAAGAGAATAATTTTCTTACCCGACTTGTAAGATACCGAAATAATCAGATTTTAGACTAAGTCTAAAAGCACAGATTAAAGCGGCGATAATTGCGACGCTCTTAAGGAAAATATTAGCAAATTCGACTAAGTCGAAAAGCAGAAATAATTCCCTCAAAAAATGGCCGCTAATTTGGACACAAACCGACAGAGATTCCCCCTGGAACTCTGCCTATTAAAGTTAAAGCTGAAAACGTGAGGTTCTCGGTTTAAAGCTGAGAACGTTCGGTTCTGGATATGATGAGAACATTAGGTTCTGGGAAATAAAACAGAGGCTCTAGGAAACTAATCGACCAGAGGAGCTCTTACATGCCTCGAGGGCTGGACCAGCGGATATATCCTGACCTGGTCTGACGATCTAGCCGTCGTGCATTTCTTTTATGCTAAAAAAAGTAGGTTAACTCGTAACGGTTTTCAACCGCCGTTTTGGCTTTTTCGCCATTGGACCTGCACGACAACCAATGCCCAATTTTCAGCATTATCATTGGCTGCAACTCAGGTGCCATTCGACCAACGATAATACATGAAAATGAGCAACAGACTCCTGAATTATGATTGGATGCAATTACAGCAATTACACAATTCAGCAGGCTGGGCGACAAAATCATCATAACGAGCACATTTGGGCCAACGAAAATCCTCACGCCAAAAAAACGACTCATCACCAAAGGGCTTTCAAAGTTAGTGTTTGGTCAGGAATTGTGGATAACAATCTAATAGGCCGATTATTTCTTCCCAGCAATTTAAATGGTGATAATTATTTGCAGTTCTTGGCAAACTATTTACAAGAGTATTTGGAAGAAGTGGAAATTGCAACAAGGTAAAATATATGGTTTCTACAAAATGGCGCTCCACCGCATTACAGTAATGAAATCCGGCAATACCTTTGTAGGTACTATCCTGGTCGGTGGATTGAAAGGGGTCGTGACGCACGTATTTCTTGGCCACCCGAAGTCCAGGTCTTAACCCCACGGACTTTTGCTTTTTGGGGGTTTGTGAAAGAGAAAGTGTATTCTCCAATAATACAGGACGAACAACAATTGAGGGTTAGAATAATTAAAGCTGCAGATCAATTTCGTCAGAAAAATATGATTTTTCAGCGCGTTCGGTTTTCCTTATTAAAATGATACCGAATGTGTATTGAAAAAAATAGGGGTAATTTTGAACATTTGTTGTAATATAATATTTATAGAGGTTATAGACTTTTTTGTACCTGTTAATTCATTTAAGCGATTTATTTAGTTGCACGTAATTTTTTAAAGGTTAATGAAAAGGGTCGTAAATCAATAAAAACTGTTTATTTGAAAAAATTGTTAAACTAATAATGCCACAAAATTCATTTGATTTGAACGTACTCAAAAGTTTGGGGGGATTTAGAGCTGCACACCCCCTTTGCGCTTGGATTTTGTTGTTTCTTTTTTATGAAAAATGCTTTCAAAACAAGAAAGTAACGTGTCCATTTTTATTACAAAAGTCAAGTGGTTTAGGAGATAATGCAAGAAAAACAATTTTTATTTTGTAACTTCAAAGGCCTGTATCTTTTTTTGTGTACACTTTTGTACTTAGGTAAGTTGAGGCGTTCAGCGCAAAAGTAGCTTAACTACAAAACGACAGAATGTTGGAAAATGGCGATCGAAGATAAGCCTACATTACGTTCATGTTAGAATTTTAATGATACCAATGAAAATTACTCTGTTAAATGTCATTAATAAAAAAATATTAACTTTTATGGTTAACTGGATCAAAACACTTTTATATATATTTATTTATTGAAATAAATGGCACTTAGCCTCCTTTGGCCCATCTTGATATTAATTTATGAATGTGGCACTTAACGCATAAACTGCTGGTGGATAGGTCACTTTGGAATTATAATCAATATTTCCACTATAAGTTTAAAAAATTAAAATATTTTAAACAAGAAGTGTCTGTTTAATTATATATTATGAGTTAAAAAAAATTATCAAAATGAAATAACGCAGATTAGATAGAACAATAAATATTTTTTAAGCGAAAACAGTTTACTTGGTGCATAGGTCAGTTTGGCATACTTTAAATTGTTCAATATTGATATTTTACGTACTTAAGTTAGTACGATTGCTAATAACACCATGTAAAAACAACAAAAAATATAAAAAATAAAAATATTGCTAAAGTATTTAAAAAATATATTTTATACAAAAAAAAGTACAAAATTATAATTGTTCCGACTGTCAGTCCATACTTTTTTCATCAGAGCTTGGCCAAATATACTCATCCTCTTCATTAACACCATTCAAATTACGATAAAATTCTTGTGATATAAGTGGAATGTAAGGCGTCAGATCACTGAGATCCTTAAGTTTTTTTTCGTCAATTTTCATTCCACGGGGATATAACAAAGGTAAAGTATCTGGTCTAGTCGGAGCTTTTCTTTTCTTTAAATTTACTTTCTGAAAGTTAATATTATCGTTCAAATGATTTTTATGTAGCATTAACAGATCACTTCTTTCTCGATATTCGTTTTTCTATTTGTGATTCTTCCAGCGAGCTTAGCTTGAGAAATGAAATCGTTAGACCAGGGGTGCTCAAACGGTCGATCGCGATCGACTGGTCGATCGCGAGTGCTTTTTGGGTAGATCCCGAGAAGAAAAAAAATTTTAATAAGTAGGTAGGTAGGTAGCTAAACTACTGTCAGCAGAGTTAAACGTTTTTATTAATACTGAACTATACAAATACATAGAATGCTTGACTAAGCATCATTGCAATTCAAAGAAGTGGGGACAACAAAATACTGTCCACAGAGCATATTTTATATTTACATTAATTAACTAATTATTTTATTAATTCAATATTTATTATAATTATTAATAAAATTTGGGATGATATTCTATCAACTACAAAAATGTAATACGTAATAAAATAACACTGCTTGCGGCAAAAGGTGGCTTTATCAAAGGAACGCGCGGCACTTGTCAAAGAAAAGCCGTGTTGTTTCTAGACTAGATTGTATTACGGAGTTGAATCCTGGACACTAACTGAAGCAATGGAGAAAAAACTTGAAGCCTTCGAGATGTGGCTATACAGGCGAATTCTAAGGATATCATGGACAGACAAGATAACCAACGAGACCGTATTACGAAGAGTGGGCAAAGAAAGAGAGGTGATGTATACCATTAAAAAGAGAAAGTTGGAATATCTCGGACATATAATGAGAAACAGCACTAAATACAGATTACTGAAGGTAATCCTACAGGGTAAAGTATTCGGAAAGCGAGGAATTGGGAGAAGGAGAATATCATGGTTGAAGAACCTGAGGAAATGGTTCTCCACAACAACAACAAATCTATTTAAAGCATCAGTCAATAAAATAATTATAGCCAGAATGATTGCCAATATTCGGAACGAATAGGCACTGAAAGAAGAAGAAGTTTCTAGACGAGAGACAGTACAATCTAGTTTCGGGTGGCGCGTTTGACGGGACCATTCGAGACTTTCGTTCACGCCGATATAAATGTTGCGCTTACAGGAATTGGAGTTATTCTGAATTGTAACTTGATAGCGATCCTACGTCGATACAAAGTTTATTATTAAATAGTGGAAAATGAGTGCAGTGAAGAAATCTAAAACGTATCATTTTAATAAGGATTGGGAGTAAGATTTTTTCTTTTCTATGGTGAAGGATAAGTGCATTTGTGTTATTTGTCGTGCGTCAGTTGCAATACCTAAGCGTGTTAACTTAGAGAGGCATCATAAAACGGTTCATAAAAACTATGAAAAGGATTTTCCGCCACATCGATATGACAGACACTGCCCAGCTGTGTATTTTTATTCGGATGGTATTCAATGACATGTTGGCTAAGGAAGAATTTTTGACAATCATTCCTCTGAAGGGGAAGACCCGTGGCGAAGATATATATGACGTTTTCTTAAATTTTGTAAAAAACTACGAGTTACCAATATATAAATTAATGTGCATTACAACCGATGGAGCACCAGCAATGACTGGAAACAAAAACGGTTTTGTGGCATTGTGTCGAGCTTATGAAGAATTTCCTTCATTTTTTTCATTCCATTGCATTATACATCAACAAGTTTTGTGTTCAAAAGTTTTAAACACGGAGGAAATGATGAGCATTGCATCAAAAATTGTGAATTCCATCCGTGCACGTAGCTTGCAACGGCGGCTCTTTCAGTTGCAGTTGGAAGATAGGGAGTCAGCTGAACACACTGATTTAGTTCTTCACACGGACATCAGGTGGTTGAGGCGCGGAAAATTCCTAGAATGATTTCAAGAATTATTGCCCGAAATAACAGCTTTTCTAGACGAAAGAGGTGATGACACTCAGATTTTGAAAAACGAAAAATGGCTAAATGATTTGGCATTTTTGAGTGACACCACAATGCACTTAAACACCGTTAACTTGGAGCTTCAAGGTAAAGGAAAAACTATTATTAAGATGATTAGCGCAGTAAACGCATTTAAAAGTAAATTGCAACTTATGATAGATCAACTGAAAAGAAAGGATCTAAAACATTTTCCGTCTTTGAAAGCAAGGATTCCTGATTTGAATTATGATACGTATAAGGCTGAATTATCAAATATTTTGGGACAATTCGAAATGCGTTTTTATGATTGCAGTAAATTGGAAAATATAGCATCATTTATGAGTTATCCTTTTTTATTTAAAAACATTGAGGAATTAGTTACTGAAATAGCAAGTCAGTTTAATATGAAGTCATGTTCTGTTAAAAATGAGTTGGTGCAGATTATATTAGATATACATCTCAAAGCTACAGTATCTGATACAAATTTCTGGCGTTTTATATTTGAAGATAAATATCCCAATGTAAGGCAAATCGCCCTTCAACTGATGGCATTTTTTGGGTCAACTTACTTGTGCGAGTCTGTATTTTCTGAAATGAAGATAATTAAGTCAAAATATCGCAATCGACTAACTGACGATCATATGACATCATGCTTGCGATTAGCACTCAGTGGTTACGTACCATCTTATGAAAAGTATGCTGAGGACATGCAGTGCCACGCTTCAACATCCAAAGCCACTCCTTAGTTAAGTTTAACACCATATGTAACTCGTTTGTTTTGTAATAACAAATAAACTCGCAATTTTGAATAACTATGAATTTTTTCATTGATATTGTAGAGAAGAACCTAACTAAACCTAACCCAAACCTTGACTAAAATAATGTACCTATATTGTACAGAAAGCTAATATCTATATATGCTACGGTACGCCCTACCTAGGTAGGTAGGGTGTATCGTGTTTGTACGACAACCCTGCATCACACACACTTGCAGTCTCTCAGAGTCGATCGTAAGTAGTCTAAAAATATTGAGGTAGATCGCCAGCAGTTCAAGTTTGAGCACCCCTGCGTTAGACCTTATTTCCACAACAACAAATGGGTTCTTTTTTCTTGCAGAAGTGACCACCTTGGACCAATCTTGTGGCAAAAATATATTTTTGTAGTTTTTTTGGATTTCTCAATAACTCTGAAATCCTGATCACAGGGCAAGTATGAGTGACCAGGTACTAAAAATTTGTGTTTGTATTTTCTTTGGTTTAAAGTTTTTATTATTTACTACGTAGTCCATTACAGTGACCATTTTTATGTTTTTATTTTGACCTACACATTGGTCACTATACATAATTACGTTATCTTTTTCATCCATATTATGTTTGAAACAGTGTAATAGACTGATTGATAGACTAATGAAGCTATTTCTTCAGGTCCTCTAGAAGCTAAACCTTCATGCCATAAATACATAAAGACCTCTTCGGTAGTTAAATTATGTATTACAAGTAAATAAGTCCACAGTTGCCTCTTATAGTATACAATGTTAACATCTAAGTCTGGTGTAGGGAGTGTTTTCATTAAATCGAAACAAATTACATCAGTATTAAAGTCATCTGGTTTGCTGTAATACTGATCTGTGTTTAGAGCTTAGTCATGCCCTTTCTGTCACATGGTGGTCATTTAAATAATCTTTTTGTTAATTTTTTTCAGCCTTATTTACACAGTATTCAATTTTATTTTTTAGGGTGTTACATATTTTACAAGTATCTTTTTGTGAAGGATGGAAATAAAGATTAAAATCTTCATTAAATACTTTCTTGAATATGTATGACTCTTCAGGTTTTATTTCTGGCTCCCGCACTTTACAATGCTCTAAATAGAGATTATACATTATTGTTGTATTTAATGTTGGTAATAAATAAAGTCTGCTCCGATTTCTCTTTCTGAAATAATGATGTTGGTGGGCTGGAAATTTCGAATAAAATTTTGAATTGGTTTTAAAGATTCTGGCTTGGTTTTGTTATGGGGTATATGCTTTCCTCTATTATCTTTTGGTGATATTTTTGCTATTGCATAGGCTACTCGTTGGTCACTTAAACGCAATGTGTGTTTAAAAACATTTTTGCATACTTCTTTTTCCTTTCTACTTATTTCTTTTTCTGTGTGTTTTTTTCCTACTGCGCAAACTTTTACTGCTTACTGTATATACATGGTTTGTAATTCCCAGTTTTTCAAATTATAAAAATTGCTGTGGGTATGTTTCCTTCTTATGTCTGAAAAATTGTTTTCACAATTGAATTTACATTTAGACAAAAAAAATTTATACGATCTCGCATTAATAGTTGTTCCTTCAGTAAGATGTGTACTCTTCCCCTCTATTTCTTAAACGCTTACGTATATTTTTTTTCCATTCATTTTCATTCCTTTTCCGTTTTTTGATATTTGTTTTTCCATGTCTAAAACTTGTTCGTTAGAAACATTTAAAACATTAACCTTCTTATCGAATACTGCTGGTATACCTTGCTGACTATTAGTTTGATCTTGTAAAACTGCTCTAATATTTTCGTTAGTGATATTTTCCTCCAAGGTTGAAGCAGGCATGTATTTCGTGGCTATTGTACTATTGCATCATTATTATTATCAATGAGCCTTCGATCTAAATCTTGCTTAGTTTCAATGCATTTATCAGAAATATTACTTGGTAACTCTACAGGAGAAAATAATACATCACTGAAACTATTATCTTGAATATTAATACCATTGACTTAAAGTCAATACCATTATACTGAAAATATTTATTGTTTAAAATACCAATACTGGAACTAAGTTAAAAACTGCCAACATACAAACACCGTGTATCGACATAACCATCGTTACAAACATATGTTTTTATGGTTTTAAACTCATCAATTTTGTTTAAATTTTTTATATTTTTTTTGGTTATCAACTTTAGGGCTTCCATGATCAGAACCACCTAAAAAGAAATCTTATTAAACTTGTTTCTACAAATTAAACTGAGCATAGAAGACATTGCCACAGTAGCTTAACTACCAAAGTGTGTGTTATGCACCACTACAAAATAAATTTTAAAATGCGAAAGTAGCTTAAGTGCCAATTTGGCGGTTTGTTCTATTTTTATCCAAAAATTCACAACAGATATTTTTTTAGAGCATTATGATTGATTAATAATACAAATTACTATAAGCTTGTATATTTTTTGGACGTTTTTGATTTAAACAAGTGTATCTAGGCTTAAAAATAAGTGATGGATTCGACCGTTACTTGATGGAAATTCATTTTATGTAACAATAAAACACTGAAAACTTTGTTTTCAAACTTCCACAAAATTTATTTTAACTATTATCACTACAGCTGTTTCGGCTGATAGCCTTTCTCAAGTGATCTATTTTTGGCATGCGTTTACAATTTATAGTCTCTAATGAAATAAGTTGAGGAGGGGAGAACTGTTTGTCTCAAGTTGGTCATTCAGAATTATATCTGTGTTTTTTCTATCTTTATATCTGTGAAAAAACACAGATATAATTCTGAATGACCAACTTGAGACAAACAGTTCTCCCCTCCTCAACTTATTTCATTAGAGACTATAAATTGTAAACGCATGCCAAAAATAGATCACTTGAGAAAGGCTATCAGCCGAAACAGCTGTAGTGATAATAGTTAAAATAAATTTTGTGGAAGTTTGAAAACAAAGTTTTCAGTGTTTTATTGTTACTTAAAAATAAGTGGTATATTTGACTGTAATAGCTCGTTTTAAATATTAATAATAAATTTTATGTGATTATAAAACATTAACTTCAAATGCTATTTTGATAAAGTATGATTATCAAAGATTTCTTTTTATCTGTTAAACCTTAACAAAATAAATCTTTAATAAAGATATCTTTATGAAAACGAATCCATACACATAACCTACAAGATCTTCAATGTCTAAAATAACAGTAGAATGCTTAATAAATAAACTTAGCAGAAGTGATCACTAAACTACACATTGAAGAACATATATTTAAGATTTTATCAGTCCTACTCTTAAAACTTGACATTTTACTAATAAAACATAACAAACGAATTAATAAATCACTACAAACAGTGGTACTGTTGTAAAGCAATAGTCACACAGAGTTTGGTGCTTAAGTCCCTCTGGCATCAAATGAACATGTTTTGGTAATATTGCCAGAATAAACTTTCAATTAACCCTGGAACCTCATACTTGGATGTGAGATACCCATCGAGACATTTAACTGAATTTAGCATGCGCGAATAGCATTTCAATGTAATACCGCTTCATGTAAATTCAGTCTGTAGTCTGCCAAGGACAAGTTTGTAGTTGCTGTGTCGTTTGAGCGACATTTCCAATCACGAGAATTTATTGAATAAGCGCTAGGGTATGTAGCACCCATGTGTGAGGTTTCCGATAATTTATTAATTTTTCTTATAATTATTTTTTAATGAAATGGCTTCATGTGGCTGGAAAGAAAACTGGGAAAAACGTCGTTCGTTGACCCAAGCTGAACTGGAAAGGGAAGCTGAACATTTATTTGATAATGAAAACAACGAGGATGATGGTAAAAATACCTTTGGTACCGATTCTGAATCTGAAGAGGATTATGTCGAAGAACAAAACTCCAATACCGACACTGATGAAAGTGAACAAAGTGATAGTGAAACAGATCATGAACCAGTGAGAAATGTTGCAAGTTTACTTGGAAAAAACGGGCATCGTTGGTCTACAGAACAGCCCTCAAGGCGTGGTCGTACAACAGCCGCAAATCTTGTTATACGTTTACCGGGCGGCAAAGGAAATGCCAGAATACTTCAGTCTCCTAAAGAAGCCTGAAACTTACTATTTAATGAAGAAATGTAAGATATTATCGTTCTTTTTACAAATAAAGAAATCATTCGCAAACGTGAAAGTATCACAGCGCATAGTTACACCAAATTGACAAATAAAATAGAAGTTAAAGCCTTCATTGGGTTATTGTTCATATCTGGTGCATTACGTGTTTCTAACTCTAGTGTAAAAGAACTTTGGTCCCTACAATTTGGAAATGGAATATTTCGTGCTACGATGTCGCAGCAGAGGTTTGCATTTCTAGCTGTATGCCTAAGGTTTGATGATAAAAATACAAGAGCAACAAGAAAAGCAGCGGATAAATTTGCACCCATACGCGAATTATGGGAAATCTTTATAAGCAACTGTACATCATACTACACCCCTTTTCAACATTGTACTATCGATGAACAGCTCGTAGGATTTAGGGGAAAATGCCCAATTAAAATCTATATGAGTAGTAAGCCCGACAAATATGGAATAAAGATAATGATGATGAATGACTCTAAAACATTTTATATGGTTAACGCTATTCCATATATTGGAAAAGTTCAAACACAGGATAAGGAGTCAGTACCAGCTTTTTACGTTCGGAAATTGTCGGAACCAATACATGGAACCAACATAAATATAACAGTAGATAATTGGTTTACTTCAATACCTCTTGCTGATGAAATGATGAGACAATTCAAACTAACTATCTTGGGTACACTAAGAAAAAATAAACGAGAAATTCCACCGACTTTTCTCAGTAAAAAAGAAGTAGGTACATCATTATTTGCATTCTACGAAAATAAAACTATCATCTCATACACTCCAAATGCCAAAAAAGTGGTTCTCTTGCTGTCAACATTACATTATGATAATTCATTAAATGCTGATACAGAAAAACCAAACCTTATACACACCTATAATGAATCAAAAGGAGGTACAGATACGTTTGATCAATTATGCCATTCTTATACTACATCACGAAAATGCAGACGATGGCCACTAAGAATTTTTTTAACATGCTTGATGCAAGTGGCATAAATGCAATGGTGCTATTTTCTCTCGCAAATACCCATTGGAAAGAAACTGCATCTAATAATAGAAAATCTTTTCTGAAGTCTTTGCGAATGGCTTTAATTGAACCACTAATGCGAGAGAGACTTCAAATACCTTCTTTACCGAAATCACTCAGGCAATCAATTTGTGGCATTCTCCAAGTTGAAGACCTTCCAACACAGCATCCCACAAGTTTAGTAAAGCAAACTAGGTGTTATCTCTGCAAAGGAAAAGATAGAAAAACGAAGCATGCATGCTCGGCTTGCCATAAAGCATACTGCATGGAGCATAGAGCTAAACTGTGTTGTGAATGCAGTCACCAAAATGAGTGAAATTGAAATACCTGGCTAAGAATGACTATGAGTTCTATAATCAAAAGATGTTAGATTTTAGTTAGAAAGACCATTTTGTTGTTATATTAAGGTAAAATATTTTGAATTAGGTTTCTGGATTTTTAGAAAATGTTTGTTAAATATTTTTAAACATTTTTAATATTTTTTCTTTGGTATTACTACAATTAAGAGAGAGAAAATAAAATGATTGATTTAATGATTCTTGTCTATTCAATAGTGACTAGACAGTCCCTGGAAATCATAAAATATTTACTTTTTTATTTATTTCTTCACAAAAAATCAATGGGTATCTGATACCCATATGTGAGGTGTATGTCAAAAAAAAAATAGGTGTGATATTCCAGGGTTAAACTTATAATATTTTCGCTTTAAATTGTCGTTTACACCACTTTGGCATCATAATTTAACTCTCACAGAAGCCAATAGAACAGAAAAGACAATTTAATATTTTTTGTCGCTTGTCACTTTGGCGCTGAACGCCTCAGTTGTAAATAAATTCAATCAATTTATTTTTGTCCACGTAATGGGTGATTTAATTTATAACACACCTTTTTGAAACAGCCTGTATATCCCTAGTGGCCATCTGTAGTTGATTTGTCCTAATTTTGCGTTAAAATATTCTCCAAAATATTCTAATGCAATAAAACACAAACAAATATCGTGTACACATCAAATTTTAAATACTGTTTACATTGACCTGCATTCGTTTTTTTGTCTTATTTTTGTCTCGGATATTTAACTTCGGAACATATATAAAGGAGATCATACGCGCATTTAAAAATAAAACACATTTTGTTCAAAATTGAAATTTTCTGTAATATTATTATTTGTTAAAATTATGGGATTTTTGTGACGAACATTCATACTCCACGTCATAAAATTTGGAATTTGGAATGTAATAACTTTTATTACAAAATTTTACGGATTTAACACAAAAAGATCCTGATCTTGAAATCTAAAACGGTGTATTTTATAGTTTTGTATGTTGGTTCTCAAAAGTATTTAATTATAATACATTATTGAAACTGCGTCAAAAATTAGTAGATCAATAAAAAAATATTTTATTAAACGATATCTAAAAATTAAAATTTTAGTAGTTTATACTACACCCATAGGCATAAATACTGCTTTTTAGGTTTTTTAAAACGCTAATAAAGCTAGTAAATAGATTATCAATACCAGTTAATTCTTCTTCTTCTTCTTTCTCTGGTACTATCGCTCGGTGAAAGCTAGCGATAATTTTACAATGGTTTCTTAACCGTAGAATACTAACGTTTTTTTAATATACGTAAATGTACCTAACTATACGTAAATTTTACGTACTCACTGATTTAGGTCTAGTATTTTTTTTTATTTCATATTTAATTAACACCCCCTCTGTGGCTCAGTGGTAAGAGCGCCTACCTTTAAACCTAAAGGTCGTGAGTTCGAATCTCATCTGGGTGGAGAAAAAAATTTATAAAACATTTTTTATTTAGAATTACTTTTTTAATCGAAACCTGTGGTTAAAACGTAAAAAAAATAATTTTTACCCCCGAGATGGGGTGGCAACCACCCCCAAGCTTTGGCGCACTTTGGTTCGATATAATCGTCTAAAGTTCTTAATCGACGTAAAATCATCAAATCTACCTTATTTGCTTCTTCTTGCCGAGAAGACCACTGATGAATTGTTGTATATGTGATACAGCTTCTCTAGCTTCTTTACGCAAATCTTTGTGAGTTGCAATAGCATCATCAACATAGCCACCATTAAAGTCTCTGTCAACTTCTGAATCAGTTTCGTCCGCCTCTGTTGCCATTTCAACGATTTAATCATCTGTCAACAATCGATAGCCGTGTGCTTCTTCATCACCAATTAACCATTCGTTTCTGTCATCGTTAGGCAACGAATACAAAACAGTTGATGTAGTCATAACTTCATTTGTTACCATGTCACGCTCAGCTGTCACAGGGGCATTTTCATCTTGAGTTGATTCAGCCCATAATTTATTCCACGCTCTTTTCAGCGTTACTTCCCAAACATCAGCCCAAGCATCCACAGCATTATCGACTGCGTGTTTTAAATTGTATGCTTTCCAGTATTCTGGCATGGAATATTCCTCTTCCATAGCTAGGTTTTGAATACATTTTTTTCTGTATCTTCCTTTGAATGTTTTAATGACCGATTGATCCATTGGCTGTTTCAATGATGTATTCGCAGGCAGAAAAGAGAACGTGATATTTTCATCGTCATTTCGTAGCATATTGGCTTCAGGGTGGGCAGGTGCATTGTCCAAAGTAAGAATCGCCTTTGGTAGTAAATTTATTGGTTGCAAGTATTGTCAAACGTATAGTATTAAAACTTAAAAAACAAGACATTAGAAAAATAGATAAACAAATTTTGGTTTTGGTATTATGTTATGCGTAGTAGTTAACGGGAAGCGCGTTAATATTTATGCCCTTTGTTTTTTGCTGTTGAAACATCGTGCTTTTTTTGCTGTACCAATCAATAATATAGGAAGGCGATGATCACCACTTGCATTTGAACATATCACTACTGTGATTAGTTGCTTTTGCATTTTAAATCCTAGTTTATTTATCTTTGCAGACACTGCAGCGAGTGTTTTCGTTGACAATGCTTTGGACACTTGATCACGTATCAAACCATATTCATCGATCATAACTTAAAACTTTCTTTTATATTCGTCAACGACTTCAATACTTGGGGCGCTCCATTTTTCATTTTAGATTTTCAGTTTCCGTATACCGTGGCGATTTTTGAACTTTTTTAACCAACCGCTACTTCCTTTGAATGAAGAATCGCCATTCAATTTCATGTTGAAAAACAACGTTGTTTCGGCAACAATTGGTCCAGACAAAGGAACACATTTGCTTCATTTTTGAACGAACCACAACTACAGAGTGTCGTGTCGTGCCTTGTCGAGTGATTCATTTGTGGCTTTTTTTCATTGTCTAACTATGTTTCATCCGGCCATCCAACGATTCCATTTGCGGAGTATACTTTTCAATTCCATCAGTACTTGTCTTTAAATTATTGATTGTTGTTCTCGGAACATCATACTTTTTGCTCTATGAATGGACGCTGACGGTTAACAGAGGTGACGGTTAATAGAGAGACGGATAATCGAGGTTCCACTGTAATGCAAAAAAACAATCTTTATTTTGTAAATTCAAAATTTTTGTGTACACTTTTGTAATGAGGTAGGTTGGATTCAATCAATTCATTTTTGGTCCCTGAATGCGTGATTTAATTTATGACATACCTTTTTGAAACACCCTGTATTAATAAAATTTATTTTGGATATTTATTTGTTTTATTATTCCCTATGTTCGTGTTGCTTGCAAATATAACAGCAGAGATACTGGACTACGAAAACAGAGCCTGTAAGATTGAGCTAAGGTAAGCTATTTGAACCATTGTAGTCCAATTCAATCCAAAAAACAATTCAAAATCCATAAATTTGCTTAGTTACATAAGTTACATTTATTTACTTGCGTTCTAAAGCAAAACTTTTGCCTACAAATATACATCGCACGAATGACACATTAGCATATATGATTAACATAAAAAAACAAGATCAGTTGGCCTTTACAAACTCAAGCAAAAATCGTCGATACAAGCCGGGATTCCGAGATTTCTAACTAAAATGACCACAATGCCGACTTATCTTAGAATTATCATTCCGCTGTGTCATAAGGTTACTACTAAGAAATTAAAAAGAAAACAATAAACAATACAATTAAACAATACGGTAGTAGTCTTCTATCAGTGTCACATGCTAATATTGTTCGTTTGAGCTGGTTACATACTAGATCAAGATGAGTTTGTTGTATTTCATCGTGTTGTTTTGTTTTGTAAATAATTATTATTGTGCACCGACTTATAAAACTCATGAAGTGCCCTCAGTGAAGGCAGTAAGTATAAATTAGAAATAATGAACAAATATTTAAGATTAAGATTAAAAAATATGTAGGTGTAATACCATAATAAACGAAAAAATTGTGTGCTTACCATTTTGCTTTTTTCGTTTTCTGTCTCTATTTTGTTTTTCTTGCATCGTTTAAGTTTTTCTATTCTTTCTCTATTTCCTGTATTATTTTACTTATTTTTAATATACTTACTTTGAGAATTGTACTATGAGTTTTTGTAAAATCTTGGTTATTTCCTGTCTTAATTGCACCTTGAAAAAATAATCTCGATCGTTCGGAAGAAAAGGGTTACAACTCGAAAAAACTACTTTTGCAGGAGAAGGGTTTTAAGTTTTGTTAGGACTTACATTTTTTATTTCCTAATCAGAAATTAATAGAATTTTTTGCTTTTTATTTAATTAAGTAGGCTTTAATTAAACGACATAATTGTGATTTTTCAAACTGTTTATTTATTATTATAAAAAAATACATGCAACGGTTTTGAAATAAAAATTAATTAATGTTTATAATCTGTAACATTATTAATTTAATTGATAATTATTTAATACACACCTAAAATCATAAAAAGAATTAAATTAAATCATTACAAATTATTGTAAACATCAAAATAATATGGCGGAACGCATTTTTTCTTTTCGACTAATGATATTAAATTATAATGTGTTATAATGTGTTAGAATGGTGGTTACTAGAGCAGAACCTTCTACCCAAAGAACAATACGGATTTAGGAAAGGTTTTGGTACTTTGGATGCATTGGCTACCCTACTTGTAGACATTCAAAACAATTATTCCCGAAACAATTACTTACCAGCATTGTTTCTTGGTATAGAAGGTGCTTATAACTCCGTGTGTCTAATAGCACTAAAAAATGACAAGAATATTTCAAATTGCAGCACAATTTGCCGCTAGTGTTGTTAATCTATACTCAAACAGATTAGTTTATTTAAGAAAAGAACAAATGCTCATAGGTCCCAGAATCGTAAACAAAGGATTACTTCAGGGTTCTGTATTGAGCCCTATCCTGTTTAATATGTACGTAGCGGACTTGTACAATATTAAAATAAATAACATACCCTTCAACCTCATACAATACGCAGATGATTTCTGCATTTACACAGAACACAAAGAATATGAAAAAGCAATTAAAAACTTGGATAGTATCTATCAGCTACTTCAAAAATGGCACCATAAAAACAATTTTTGAATTATCTTGCAATAAATCTCAGGTTTGCATTTTTACTAGACATTATAAACCTAACGATCAAATAATTAAATTAGGAGAGCATCAATATCCACTAAAAAGTAAGGTCAAATATTTAGGGATGACACTTGACAAACGTTTGACTTGGAAGGATCATATTGAGGATATGTTAAACAAATGCAACAAGGGAATAAATTTCCTTAAATCGATTAATAAAACGTGGTGGGGTGCTGATGTAGATGTAAATTTATTGTTCTACAGAGCGTATATCCGCTCCATTTTTGATTACGGAAGCATATTTTATGGATCAGCCAGTAATGTATTGCTAAATAAAATTAACGTAATACACAATTCAGCTTTACGTACATGTTTAGGTGCTATGAAGTCTACACCAATTCAACCCTTGTATTTGGAAGCCTTGGAACCAACTTTAATTATCAGACGAAACTTCTTGTCCGAAAAATTTCTGGTAAAGACATATATAAAAAATCAATCCTTATACACAAAGATCTTTACTCTGAATTGCTATTATTTGTCTACTAAATACTGGGAAAAAAAGAAATCGCCTTTAGTCTGCGAAGCTCTGCAACATAATATGGAAGCATTAAAAGAGATAGATAAAGCTACGTATACACTTCAAAACATTTCATATGCAACATATTGTTCAATTACAGATATCATGGTACCAAAATATAGTGACAATATACACATAAACAGACAGATTATTCACTCAATATTATCAGAATTCAAAAACTCCGTCGTTATATATGCCGATGCTTCCAAATCATTAAACGGCACTGGATGCGCTTTTTTTTGTCCCGTTGGAACGAATAGAACACACATTTAAGTTAAACTCCCAGACCTCTATTTTTACAGCGGAAGCTCTTGCAATATATGAGGCCTTACTTTATGCAACAGAAAGTAGCTCGGATCATATAGTGATATTATCAGATTCTTTATCAGTTTTGACCTCTATTGGGAAACCGGGATTGCCAAATACGTAAGTTGCCCTTATATTTACAAAATTAAGGATATCAAACAAAAGTTAGTAACAAGGGGCAAAAATGTGGTCTTTGTTTGGATTAAAGCACATATAGGTTTGGAAAATAATGAACATGTGGACCAATTAGCAAAGGAAAGTATTTTATCTGGTAGAGAAACTTCGTATAAAATCACAGCTTGCGACTTTCTGGATTCCTTAAAATTAAGATTATAGCAAAGGTGGGATAATACATGGAAGGAATATTCCATTGTTAGCCCAAATAAATACACTTCTCTTCAAACAGATATTCCTAAAACACCTTGATATAAGTCTTTTAATGTACCCAGAAAATATGTTACCACGATCATTAGACTTAGATTTGGACATGCTTGTTACCCTAAACATTTATTTAAACTCAAGGTTTTAGATAATGATCGATGTGAATTTAGTACAGAAGAGGGAAACCTAGATCATATATTTTTCAGTTGCCCCAGAAATACTATAATTTCAGCCAGATTAATAAATACCTTACATAAATACAATATATTAGCCCCTTGGAACCTTCAGTACTTATTATCACTAGACTCGAGAGCAGTGTATGATTCCTTAGTTATGTTTTTAAAGGATAGTAAAATAACCATGTAAATAATTATGCATTAGTTAATAACGTAGCCTTAGAAGAGAGTGACCCTGTTTACCTGTTCTTTGTTTTGTATATTTATTAATATAAACTCAGACAACTATTTTTTTACCATGTTGAGTCTGACTGAATGACTAAAAGTCTATGCAAAAAAAAAAATGATATCAAAAAAAATATCGTGGAATATGCGTTTTTTATTGGATTTGTTCTGTATTAACAATTTGTCTAAATCTAATAACTTCCGCTTGGCAGAAATCTGTATCTTCAAAAGAATTTTTATAAAATAATTTGTTTGAATTTTGTTTTCTAATTTGATTACTCTAAATGACGCAGTTTTTTTACATTTTTAGGGATATTCACAAACAAGTTAATTTTTTTAAATCCACAATGTCCTTAAAACAAAGTTCGTTTACTTTGTATGTTTTTCCAGTTTTTTTGCTGATCTCATAATACAAGCATACTGATCGTGAACGTAAATAGGGCTTGATTTTCTGTATAACTTATTCAGTCAACATAACTTTTGTCACTATTTCTCAACTGTTTTGCTATATTTTTTTGCATAAGCGCTAATTTCTTAATCGTTTTTTTTTTTTAATTGATATGAGGTTGAATGCTCGAATAAATGAACTTTGAAAAATAAGGCTATTATCGAGCACAAGTTTTATTAAATCTTGTCCAAGTACTTTCGCTTAAAATAGCATATTCAGGGGCATTTCGTCAAATATGAGCTATCCAGCAAGCGTAGAATGTTATAAACATGTATGAAAACATAAAATTGTACAAAACACTACACTAAAACAAGGACAAACAGTTTAAAATTACTTTTAAGTAATTCACTACTACTTGTTGAAGAACTTGACGAATAGTTCGATGACGAAGATGAACTGTTGGTAGATGAAACAAATGAATAATTTTGTGTTTTTCTATAACCAAATTCTGGACATCTAAAACCAAAATTAAGTTAATAGACAAAATATCACTTCAAAACTTCAATTTATCTGTAACGTTCTGGTTTGCATTAGACACGATTGGCATATGTAAAGTTTCTTGCTCTTCTTTCTTTGAAAGAATAGCATCATTATTGACTATGCGATTTTCACTACTTTTCAATATATCAAGTTCTTCGATCTCATAGTGCATTATTTCTGGTATGTCTTCAAAGTAAAATAAGTCAATAAGGAAATATAATGTAATAATGTAAAGTTACCTGATAATTTCTGACTGCTAAAATCAGTATTGGCCGAGAAATTGTTACTGAACTTTAATGAATCAATTTCTTTGATCCCATAGTCTAAGGAAAGAAAACTCAAATATAAAGTGTATACACACTTAGAAAATAATTCACAAAGATAATACGATAAGAAATAAAGTGAGCAAAGCGTAACACGAGATATTGGCCTTAACCCAACAACGGCCCACCAACAAGTAACTTGGTTCCACTCAAAATTTCACCAACTGTCCCTGAAACAGGAAGAAGAAAATATTCCCCCACTCAAGAATGATAGGACAGTTGTATATGTTTCTCAGAAGGTAAGGCCTTAACGACTATTGGAAACTTTGAGGTAAAATAATCAGTATTAACAATTGGACATAAGAAACAGACAATACTTGGGATTAAGTTACTGTCAAAAGAAACGGGCCTTCGACGAAAATTACCAATTTATGAAAAGGAAACTGCATACCAAAATGCATTATACTCTTTTCATAATGAATATTATGACGGAAGGATTAAAAACCATTCCTAATTAGGGAATTCCATTTTAGCTGGGTATCTACAATATTTTGCTATCGATACACGATCATAGGCGTATCGCACGGGGGTAAAAGGAATTAGAAATATTTAATATATTAATAATAAAAAAACATGTTACAACATTGTCGTTTGTCAGACCAAAATTTAAAAAATCATTAGGTCAAAAATGCAACACCCTCGGAAACTGTATACAAAACTTCTTTGTTAACTAAACTGGTTAATTTTGTCAAAAAACCATCAAAGCTTTTTTATATAATTAATCGAACTTTTAATAGGGGCACACAAACAATTTTTAAATCATATTATATCTGGATTTGCAACAAAACCAGGTATTTAATATTTTTTCTTACACGTAAATAATTGAAGGTCTAAAATATTATCGTAAAAAATTACAAAAAGTATTAAGAAAAGTGACACATTATAACATTAACCAAAGACTGTGAATAAACTTAACACAAAAGTTGATTCAAAAGTGTAACATGTCCTAATTTTACTGTAATTATTAAAAAATCAATCAAGAAAACGCTACATTTTGACATAAGACATAGTATGTGAATAAATTAACTGAAAAAGTTGGTTCAAAACTGTTACAAAACAAAATGTTGCGGCTTTGTTACAAACGCGAAAGTTAATTTAATCCAAGATTGTAACATTCTGAGATGTATCTGTTTTATTGTGCAATTTACATGCATTTACTACTTACTTTTTGCAACAATATCGAATGTATCCTTTTCTCCTAAATTTTTTAACTACAACAAAACACTATCGGTGACAAATTAAGATATAACGATGTTGTACAAAATATTCTATGAAAAATGCAAAAATCCCTGTGTTACATGCTGACATCTCTTGGCTAGTAGTAGATATTCTCTCGAAACTTTATGCGTTCCTAGTAGTAGTACCTTTTTAGATAGTTTCATGAAATAAAGTGAGAAATGAACATTTTTGAGATGTAACCCTTTTCTTCTGAACGATCGATTTATTGAATGTGTTGCCTGTGTGAGTTCATTTCAAATAGGTAAAAAAAATAAAATAAGACTTACTCACAATCAGTATAATTTAATTTAATTTAATTTAATTTTGAAGTATATGAGGTAGATGTTGATGTAGATGAGGATGGTAGAAATATAGGCACAGCAAACTGGCAACGGTTGGCAATGGATAGGACTGCCTGGCGTAATAGACTTGGGAAGGTCGAGGCTCTTTCATAGGGCTGTAGCACCATTGATGATGATGAATCTATTGAATTGTAATAAATTAGTAAATAAACAAAACGTTACTTACATGCCGGTACAAGAGTTAATAGTTAATAACTAATTCATTAATTGATTTGCTTCCGAAAACTCTCCAATGTATCTCCCCGATCGTTCTGGTTTCCTAATCCAAGTGGTCCAACTGCAGATGATGTTTTACTGGCCCCAACTTTGGCGTTAAAGTCACCCATAGCAATTGCAAGGTCTTTCTTTTTCAACCTTTTCTCGACTTGTTTAATGCTATGGTATAGTTCTTCTCCCTCTTCTTCTATTCATTCTGTTGTATGTGCTTACACTTCAGTTATATTGCTATCGATCGGTCTTGCTTTCAGTTTTTGCCACTTCTTTTGACACCTAATTCATGTTTGCCGTTATGTGTTCCAGAATAGTAAACGCTGTGTTCCCTGATATTTGCGGTTTCTGAACGTGGATAACGCATTTTGCTTATTCCTAAAATATTTAATTTCATGTATGCTATTTCTTGTATTGCATTAGGGATTTTACCTTCCTGTGCCATTGTTTTTACGTTCCATGTACCTATTGTGATGTCTTCTTTGCATTTTAATCTTTTTGTTATACTTGTAACTGCTCGCCCCGAAAATCCTATTGGAGTGCTTCTTCCAAAATTAGATTTTGCTGTAAGCATAGCCCTTTATGATTAAATAATTGAATCCTTGTATAAAAATATTTTAATTTGTGAGAATTTTTGTCTTGCTATATTTTTCTAGAAGTTTGCACTATATTTTGTCATTCTATATTCTTTCCCGTGTCTCTCAATCCGTATGTTTAGCCATTTTGCTCTGTTTGGTTAAGTTTTTCCTTTAAGATTCTGTTATTTTTTTTAAAATCATTTGTTTTATCAAGAGAGTCTTCTGCTATCTTTGATATTGTTTCTTTAACTTGACTCCATATGCTCCCGCTTTTGGTTAAGTTTAAGTTTAGTAACTTTCTTTACCGAGATATTGATGTATTCATTATTTTTGCTACTGGGTTTTTACTTGTTGCAGCTCATTGTTTTCAAATTATTTTAAACCTGGTTGCTACGAAGTCAAAAAGTAAATCAGATGTTTGCTTATGAATTGTTGCCCTACTATACTTTCTTAAGAAATCCACTTCTATTTTTTCGAAAACGCGAGACAACAAAATATAAACAATTACGAAGCAAGAGAAATAGAAAAATAGACCAGATTTCCTGGTTTCAATCTCTTCTATCCTTTATCCTTCGTAAGGATGTGGTGACGTTATGGTATTTGAAAGGTTGCTATCCATTCTTCTCTCTCCTGGGCACGGTTTGCTGCCTCAGACAGAGAGTAACCGGTAGCGTACTTTATTTGGTCTGACCATCGGAGTGGCAATCTTCCTCGAGTTCTTTTACCATTTACCTTGCCTTCCACCACCAACCTCTCCATGCCATCCATTTGTCCAAAGTACCTCAATATATTTTGGTTGATGATTGTTTTAAGCCTAGTAGTGATGTCGAGTTCTGTCAATATTGAGTCATTTGTGCGATGTGCTGTCCAGAGTATGCGCATCATTCTACGATATTCCCACATTTCAAAGATCATCATTATACGTCATGAGTCGTACTTTTTAATGCTCCAAGTTTCTGACGCATATGTAGCAATAGGAAAGATAAGCGTTCGTACTAGGCGCAGTTTTGTTTTCCTGGTTATGTCCGTACCTTTGCAGATTTTAGTAAGTTTGACCGTTGCTAATCTGGCCATTGTAAAGCGTCGACGTATCTCTTCTTTGCATCCACCATTGTTTGTGATAACAGAACCTAAGTAATTGAAACGGCTTACCACTGCAAACCCCGCTACGTTTTGTATTTCCAGCTTGTAATTTTTAATTCGATCGATTATCATTACCTTGGTCTACTGTACATTAATTTTAATTCCATATCCACGACTAATAGTATCTAGTCTGTTCATGATGTATTCAAGGTCATTTATTGATGATGCTAGTATTTAAGTGTCGTCAGCATAACGGAGATTGCTGATTTTGCGGCCTGCGACTGATATTCCACTTTTGAATATTGACTATTGAATAACGTGGGAGAGATTACATCCTTGATGAACACCGACTTTTAGTTTAAAATTATCGCAGCATAATGTTGTTAACTCTTACGTTTGCTGTATTGCTAATATACAGTTGTTTCAGTAGGTATATTACATGTTCGGGGGCATCCATTTCTCTCACTATTCTCCACATTTTATGCCACTTAACATTATCGAACGCTTTCGAGTAGTCGACGAAGCACAAATATGTTTCTAGATTAAATTCTCTAGATTTTTCTATAATTTGTCTAAGATTGAGAATTTGTTCTCGTGTGCCTCTTCCAGAGACAAATACACATTGTTCTTGTGGGATCTATGGTAGAAGTATTGATTTTAATCTCTCTTTAATTATAGTTAGCAAACCTTTACTTGCCTTTCTTATAAATGGGTATGAAAGTGAGCTTACACCAATCATCTGGCCATTGTCTTGTGTTCCAGATTTCATTACACAGTTTGAACATTACTTCAATTCCTATGTCTCTCATTTCTTTAAGCGTTTCCGCCGTGATTCCGTCTTCTTCTTGAGATTTTCCAGTTTTTATTTTATTTATTGCGGTTTCTATTTCCGATTTTATAATATGTGGTTTCTTTTCGTCATTTTGTTTCTTTTGAATTCACGTCTTTATGATCAATATGAAACAACATTTCACAATATTGTTTCCATGTCGCTACTATGCCCTCTGGACTGGTGATGATTGTTCCCAAGTTATCTTTAATTATCTGCTTTCTGGTTTGAACTCTTTCGTTAAGTATTTTACTTTGGCAAACAGTTCTTTAAACTCCGCCTCTGGTAGATACTGGGTGAATTAAGTAGCTCAGTAAATGCCAGTGCCGGTCCCAAGCCCGGATGAAGGAGGAGTGTTACAGCGGTA
The DNA here is from genome assembly GCA_918026665.1 of Diabrotica balteata. Lineage (NCBI taxonomy): Eukaryota > Metazoa > Arthropoda > Insecta > Coleoptera > Chrysomelidae > Diabrotica > Diabrotica balteata. Next base: position 44,501,583 of record OU898284.1, read on the forward strand.
GGTTAGCTCCCCGCCCTGCGTAAAAGAAATATTGCTAAAAATCCCAAAGCACAGCCTCGGAACTCGGATGGCTTCAACGGAAAACGACATAGGCAAAGAAAAAGGCTAACGAATTTTGGATATTGGAACATACAAGGACTGAATACAAAAGAAGACCAAGTATTTAAGGAACTCAGTACATACCGAATTGACATCGCAGTACTCCGCGAAACAAAAAAGAAAGGACAGGGGAACCACTACAAAGACGATTATATATACTTCTGGAGCAGAGTAGAAAAATCAAAAAGAGCCAAAGCTGGAATAGCGGTCGTGATAAGAAAAAACATGGAAAAATGCATTACCAACTGGAAACCGATAGACGAAAGAATTATAATAGTAGACCTAACAACAAAGGGGAGAGACATAAAAATAATTGGCATCTATGCACCCACGGACGACTCAGATACAAACACTAAAGACATGTTCTTCGACAAACTTTCAGAAGAATTAAATAAAATAAAAAAAAGGCAAGAAATAGTCCTGCTAGGAGACCTGAACGGAAGAGTAGGTAAAGCTCTTGACAACAAAATAATTGGACAACACGGAGAAGATGTAGTAAATGAGAACGGAACAAGATGGTTGGAGGTATGCGAACATCATTTGTTAAAAATACTGAATGGATTTTACAAACATAGAGACATAAATAAATATACATGGACTCAAAAGACAAAAAAACTGCAGTCAATTATAGGTATATAGTAGTTAAACAAGAGACTACGATGTAAAAGTTTGGAGAGGGGCAGAATGTGGATCGGATCACCTACTAGTAAAGGCATCCGTGGAAATAAGATATATTAAACAAAATAAATCCCAAGAACAGACAAACAAAGAATCCACACGGCTCTATAACATAGACAGCTTAAAAAATGAGTCCACAAGTTTTCTTTATAAACTCTACGTTTGGCACAAAAATTAGACGAAGAAATAAACGGAACAGCGGAAGAAATGTATGAGACTTTGAAAATCAAAATTCATGAAGCAGCATTAGAAGCTCTAGGTACGAAAGAAAAAGTAAAACGTAGAAATTATTGGTGGACAAAAGGTTTATTAGAACTGGTAGAAGAAAAGAAAAAACTGTATCTCAAATGGTTAGCGACAAAAGATGAGGAAGACCGAAAGAACTAAAACAGATACAAATATATAGTAAAAAAGGAAATTAAAAAAACAAAAAACATAACCTGGGACAACAAGTGTGCAGAAATAAGCTCAATGGTAGGAGGATCTAGGTCCAGACAAGCTTGGAAAACTATCAACAGTCTTAGAAAAAATACAAACGAAATAAAAAAAAAATAAACCCCATAGACATAGAAAGATGGGAAAATTATTATGAAAATCTATTAAATGAACAACGTACACAGTTTCTAGACACACAGATAGATAGAGTTGAAACGGGGTTAAATGAAATGGCGATGATTACCGTAGAAGAAATAAAAAACGCATTATAAAAAATGAAAAATAATAAAGCTCCTGGGCCGGGTGATTTACTTATCGAGTTATTTAAACATGCCACTGCAATAACATTAGAATTGCTTTGTAAAATGTTTAACAAGTGCCTACAAGGAGAAAGTATCCCAAGAGATTGGAAAGTCTCGTAGGAAAACAGGAATGACTGCAGTAATTACCGAGGTATCAGCATTACGTCATCCACTGGCAAACTGCATGAAAGAGTTCTGAAAGCCAGAATAGGAAAAGAAGCCACAGAGATCGAAGAACAAAGTGGATTCCGACCAGGAAGATCTTGTGTCGACAATGTATTTACTCTCAAACACCTAACGGAAAAGAGATTAGCAAGAGGACTAGAACTTCATGCCACTTTTATTGATCTCCGTAAAGCGTTTGACTCCGTACTACTGCAGAGACTATGGACAACATTGGAAAACGCAGGTATAAATGCAATATATATAAATGCCGTGAAAAAGCTATATCAAGATAACCAAGCTTATAGTAAGGTTGGAAACCAAATTTCCAAGGGTTTCACCCAAACAAAGGGTGTCAAACAGGGCTCTTGCCTCTCCCCAACCCTATTTAAAATATATCTTGGTAATGCTTTAAAACATTGAATAAGAAAATGCAGCCCAATGGGCATATGGGTAAATGACACTCCTATATACACAATCCTCTTCGCAGACGACCAGGTAGTTCTTGCCGAGGGCCTACAAGATATGACGTACATGATAAACAAACTAATAGACGAATTCAAAAAATGGAGAGTAGAAGTTAATACCGAAAAGACACAATACATGAAAATAGGCATCGGTCAAGACATGGAAACAGAAAGCGGATTAATTAAAAACGTTGATCAGTACGAATATCTCGGAGTTACACTAAGCGAAGACGGGAGATACGACAAAGATATAACAAGAAAAATAGGAAAAGGAAAAAACATGATAAAAACACTACATCCGATCCTGTGGAATAAAACTTTAACTAAGAAAACAAAGAAAAATATATATCAGGCTATGATACAGCCGGTGCTGACGTATGGGTCAGAAGTGTGGGTCTTTAACAATAATATGTCACAAAAACTCCTCTCAACGGAAATAATGTACTGGAGTAAAATGTTCCGGGTTAACTTTGTTTGACCACATAAGAAATGAAAACATAAGAGAGAGAATGAAAGTAAAGAACACAATATTGGATACGATAGCCGAAAAACAATTAAAATGGTATGGACACCTGAGACGGATGAACGAAGAAAGGATACCACGAAAGGTTTGGAACTGGAGACCTACACAGAGAAATAAAAGGGGAAGGCCAAGAAAGAAATGGATATCCAAAATTCATATAGAAATGGAAAATAGAGGTCTTCAAGAAGGAGACTGGGCCGATAAGAAATTATGGCGATTGGGATGTGAGAAGCGACAAAATTAAAGTTGCAAACGCTATATATATATATATATATATATATATATATATATATATATATATATAAACAGGTCTTTAGATTCTTGTGGGTCGGCGTGTTCTTGTAGTTGTTTGCATATTTCTTTAATATGATTATTTTTGTCTCTTCTACTTGATAATTTTATGCGTCTGTTTACATTTGTTATCTTGTTTTCAGTTTCTGTTGGATTTAAAGCATTGTTTCTAACTGTTCAATATTATAATAAAATTATACAAATGCAGTTCTGTAGAACTGTTCACAGTTGCAGCGACAAAAGTAAAACTGGTTATAACGATTAACAACCTCCTGAAAGGAGATGGTACCTAAAGAAGACGGTGCTTTCGCTAGGTTAGGTTAGGTCATGACTTTGATTTTACTAAGTTTATTTTATGTTTTTCGGGCATATTTAGTTATGAATATTATAAAAACATCCTCTATATTAATATTAGATATGGAATATAATATGGAACTAATAAAATACGGGGGAAGGGAACTAAGAGGAAAAATACTGGCACTATTGAAAAATATATGAAAAGAAGAGAAAATGCCAGGTGACTGGGAGGTAGGACAGATCATAACAGTACATAAAAAGGGAGACCAACAAATCTGTGAAAATTATAGAGGAATAACATTACTAAATACAACATATAAAATATTGACATCAATAATAAAAAAGAGGTTATCAAAGATCACAAAGAAGACAGTAGGACAGTACCAATGTGGATTCACAGAAGGAAGATCTACAATAGATGCAATACACACAATAAAAAAAATAATGGAAAAAGCAAAGGAGTATAAATTAGAACTGGAAATGTTATTCATAGAATTCAAACAGGCTTTTGATTCTATTAAAAGGAACGTATTATTGACAGCACTTAAAAAATTAAAGATTCCACATAAACTCAAAAAATTAATAGAAATGACAATGAGAACTACAAAAATAAGCATAAAGACACAAAGAGGAGAGACAGAGGAATTCAGTATAAATAAAGGGATGAAACAAGGAGATGCCTTATCAACAACGCTATTTAATCTAGCATTAGAATATGTACTGCGAAATATAAATAAAGGAAATCTCAGAACAAGAGGTGGTCAAATAATTGCATATGCAGATGATATTGCTATTATTGCAAAGAACAGAAAAATAATGAAAGAAATGCTTGAAGAAATAAGAGAGAAAGGGAAGGTAATGGGGCTAAGATTAAATCAAAAAAAGACAAAAATATTAAGATTAGGGAAAAAACCAATAAAGGAAAAAATCAAAATAGGAAGCTCCGAGTTTGAAGAAGTAGAATACTTCAAATACCTAGGAGTTACAATAAGTAAATCCGGAGAAAGGAAATCCGAAATAAAAGAAAAAATATTAGCAGCGAATAAAGATTATTTTGCAAACAAAAGATTACTTAAAAGCAAAACACTGACTAAAAAAAGCAAGATGAGTATTTATAACACCATAATTAAACCAATATTATTATATGCAGGGGAAACAATGACGATAGTTAAAAAAGATAAAGAAGACTTAAGAATTGCAGAGAGAAAGATTATGGGAACCATACTAGGACCAATCAGAACAGAGCAAAATGAATATAGAAGCAGAACAAATGCAGAAATTAAGGAAGAACTTAAGAAAGACATCGTAACTAAAATAAAGCAATGCAGAGTTAGATGGTTAGGTCACATTTGGCGAGCAGGCGATGAGGCAGTGACATACGCAATGATAGAATGGAATCCAGGAGGAAGAAAGAGAAGGGGAAGACCGAGATCAAAGTGGCTGCAAGAAGTTGAAGAAGACATCCAAAGGGCAGGAGTCAGTGAATGGAGAGGAAAAACTAGAGACAGGAAAAAATGGAGAGATATTGTCAAGAAGATAAGATAAACAAAAAAAAGACTGATCCACTTAAGAAATAGGATCTAGAAAGCATTTGCGGTTTAACCCCACGCTGGGGTGTATAGCCATTATATATATATATATATATATATATATATATATATATATATATATATATATATATATATATTAATATTTTTTCATCTGTTATCCCAGTCTAGTATCTTAAATGCGGTTTCCAGGATAGTCGTGAATAGCTTTGGCAACATGATAACGTCTTGCTTGATGTTTTTTTTTTTTGATACAGTAAGTTCCTTACTATGTGTAGAGTCCTATGATTGTGGTCTTATAATTTAACATGATGAAGATCCTGCTTTTTTCGTAAAAAATTTAAGAATATCTACAAAAGGTGTCCAAATTTGAAAAATGTTGAGTTTTAACTGTTGAGTCTAATGTTTCCTTTGGCCTTCCCCATTTTTTCTCTTTTGCGCTTTAGCTTCCCATATCTACTTGACTAGCATCACTGTCCAATCTTCACATGTACCACCACTAACTCAGCTGTCGTCATCTTCTATAGAATTAAAGACGTTCTATTTTTTGCTTCTCGGGTATTCTTCTAAGACTTATATTCTGTCTCTTTTAATTCTCTTAGTTAATATAATTTAAAAAAAATTAGTAGAGTAACATCTATTTTAAAGAAAATAACCTTTAAAAATATTAATTTAAATAATAAAATAAAGGCAATATGTTTCCTAAAATCTCTTTCGATGTTAAAAACCGATCTAATGATTCTAAATCAGATGAAAACGATACAATCAGACCACAGTTATTAACTGAGAAAAGTTAAAGAGAAAGTTTTACATACAATTAAAATCCTAATTCACGTTCAGTTTATCAGTAAAGTAACCACAATGTGGGTTTTCGCACCTGTATTTTCTACACGAAGTTTTTGGTTTTCTACACGAACTAGTATTTTCCGCTTGGATTTTGTTGTACTAACCAACTATAATTTACGCGACCTGGTGGTTTTCGAAAATTGCTCTCTAGGAAACCACATTTTTGGTTTGTGCAGTGCAGTGCAATACATACAGGAAAAATGTGTCAGTTGACCTTGTTAATGGAATTTCCAGTAAAAAAAAAATGTTTAACGGATTTTTTGGTTGGTATTGTTGCACATTTTAATAAAATACTATAGATGGAAATTATTTCCTTGTAATAGCATTTATCCATTTATATTTTTCGCTTCCTAGATTTCAAGTGATTATGGTTCCCAATATGATTATAGTTAGTGCTATAATAAATGCTTTGTTTGGTCCGTACTTTGTATAGTGCAGAAGTGTGAAATTGAAGCATTGGAAATGTGGGTTCATAGACGAATACTGAAGATACCTTGGACAGCAAGGAAAACTAATGAAGAAGTACTAAGGAGCGTCAACAAAGATAGAGAAATGCTAAAGACTGTGACATCGAAAAATGTCTTATCTGGGACATATAATAAGAGGAAGTCGATATAAGATATTACAACTGATCCTTAAAGGCAAAATAGAGGGCCGTAAAGGTGTAGGACGGAAACGGGTTTCTTGGTTTAGGAACATTCGTGAATGGACTAGGATATCAAATGCGGGACAATTATTAAACTCATTAAACTCATCAAAGGCAACAACTTAATAAAGATCGTGGAACTATTTAAACAGCATTTACAAATCTGGTATCATACCTAATGAATGGCTAGTAACAACAATAATAGCCATACCCAAAAAGTCTAATGCGAGACAATGCTCGGAACATCGCACCATCAGTCTCATGTGTCATATATTAAAGGTCTTCTTAAAAATCATTCATCGGAGAATATATAAAAAATTGGAAGTTGACATCGGACCCTCTCAATTTGGCTTTAGAGACGGACTAGGAACTAGAGAGGCACTGTTTGCTTTTAATGTTCTAACACAACGATGCTTAGACGTAAATCAGGACATATTTGTGTGTTTCCTAGATTATAACAAAGCATTTGATACAGTAAAACATAGGCCACTGATGCAAATACTGGAAAATAAAAATATTGATACAAGGGACATGCGAGTGATAAGGATACTACAAACAAGAAGCTACAGTACGAATTAACAGCTCGATATCAGATAGAATACAGATCAAAAGAGGTGTTCGACAGGGTTGTGTGTTGTCTCCAACCTTGGACAATGTCTACGCGGAAGAAGTTGTAAAAAAGCTCTTATGAACGCAAAAGCCGGAGTAAAGATCAACGGTCACCCCATTTGCAATATCCGATATGCTGATGATACCGCGCTCATAGCAGAAAATATTGACGACCTACAGAGATTACTAAACAAAGTGGTAGAAGCAAGTGAAGAATTTGGTCTGTCACTGAATACAAAGAAAACCAAATTCATGGTAATTACAAAGAAACGTATCAATAATATCAACTTACATGTAGGACAGAATCTCATTGAACGATTACAAAATTACAATTACCTCGGAACAAATATTAACGAGTCAAACGAATACACCAGAGAAATAAGAATAAAATAGAGAAAGCCCGCAGTGCCTTTAACAACATGAAACAAATGTTGTGTAGCCGAAACCTAAGCCTAAAGCTGAAAATACGAATGCTTAAATGTTATGTTTTCTCGGTCCTGTTATATGGGGTGGAGGCGTGGACACCAAATAAGCAATGTATGGGTAAGCTGGAGGCATTTGAGATGTGGGTGTACCAAAGAATGTTAAAAATCTCCTGGAAGAATAAGATAACTAACCAAGTTGTATTAGACAGGATGAACAAACAAAAGGAGGTCGTATTGAGTGTTAAAATGAGGAAACTACAATACCTGGGACATATTACACGTGGGAATAAATATCAACTGTTACAACTAATTATGCAAGGAAAGATTGAAGGTAGGCGCAGCATGAGTAGGAGAAGAATGTCATGGTTGAGAAACCACAGGGAGTGGTTTGCTTGCACCTCCATACAATTGTTCCGAGCGGCAGCCTCCAGGGTCAAAATTGCCATGATGATAGCCAACCTTCGTAGCGGAGATGGCACGTGAAGAAGAAGAAGAAGAAGCAGAAGACCAAGAAGTCTTCGCAATTATGATCGCTAACGTCGGATAATTCTGATATGGCACGCGAAAAAGAAGATGTTTCCCAAATATTTAAAAGTTTCTACCTTTGCAAATACATCTAATATATCTTTCTACAATTTTTACAACAGTTCTTATTATATTTTAACTGCGAATGGAAGACTAACGATGGACAAAACAGGCTTTAAACTATGTTTCATGGAATGGGAAAGAGAGACGATGACCAGTATTATAATGAAGGGAAGGAATTAGAGAAATAATAAGAAATAGAGCCATTTATAGCTATTTTTTTTCTGATTCCTTCAAGCCTGAAGGCCCACTGCTTATATTTTGTTCACTATTTTATTCCACTCATTTCCGTTTTTTGTCTTTTCCTCCTAGCATGTATTCGTAGCGATTTTAATCTCTTTTAACTGCTGTTTCCATTATTCTAAATATTTCTTAGTTCTGATTTTGATCTTACACTCAATACTATCATCATCATCACCCAGCCATTTGCGTCCACTGCTGGACATAGGCCTTCCTCATTTTTGTCCATTGTGCTCTGTCTTGAGCACTTTTCATCCAATTTCTTGACATGTTCTTAAGATCGTCAGTCCATCATGTAGGGAGTCTTCCTCTACTTCTTTGGTCTTATCTCGGCCCCCACTCAAGCAATCTCTTCGTCCACCTTTCATCACTGATTCGGGCGACGTGTCCGGTCCAAAAAATTATATCGGTAACTTCTGTTCTTCGTCTTAAGTCTTCATTTCTAACTCGGTCACGAATCGATATACTCAGCATTGATCTTTTCATTTTCCTCTGAACTATTTTGCTCATTGTAGCTGTTAATGTCAAAGTTTCGGCACCATAGGTCATCACAGGCAACACACATTAGTCAAATGTTGTACGTTTTAAAGAAATTGGTATATTGCTTTTAAAAATGTCTTTGAGTTTTCCATAGGCTGCCCATGCTAGGTTTATCCTTCTTCGTAGTTCGCATGTATGGTTGTCTCTTGTGATCTTTATTTCGTGTCTAAAATATATGTATTTTTCCACCAGCTCTACTTCGTTGTCTCCAATATTGATATTTCCGCTAGGTACTAGGTTTGTCATGAATTTTGTTTTGGAGATGTTTATTTTAAGAACCACACTAGCACACATTAACTGAAGTTTATGTAGCATTGTACATATCTCCTTGAGGTTATCCACGAACAAAATTATATCGTCTGCAAATTTTAAATTTGTTAATGTTCTACCCTCAATGTTCAGGTCTTTCTCTTCCCAGTTAAGTTTTTTACAAGCATATTCTAGTACTGCGGTAAACAGTTTAGGCGATAAGGTATCACCCTGTCGGACTCCTCTGTCAATTGGGATGTGATCCGTGTTTTCATGTAGTTTCACCGACATAGTTGCGTTTTTGTATGTATTGTAAATTAACATTGTATATCGGTAGTCAATGCGGCATGCTTGTAGTGCTTCCAGGATTTTGTCAAATTTTACGGTGTCAAAGGCTTTATGGAAATCTACAAAAGCCAGAACGAGTGGTCGATTGTATTTAATAGTTTTTTCTATTGCCATTTTATTGCTCTGTAGGTGATCATTTGTTCCAAATCTGGTACGAAGTCCAGCTTGCTCTATTGGCTGGTAGTAATCAAGTTTTTTCTCAAGACGATTCGTTACTATTCTTGTAAAGAGTTTGTATAGGTGACTAAGAAGACTTATAGGTCTGTAGTTTTCTAATTTATGGGGAACCCCTTTTTTGTACAATATAATTACCTCAGCATTGTGCCATTTGTCGGGTATATTACTGTCCAAAAGGCACATGTTAAAAAGGTTTTTTATTTTCTTAAGTAGGCAAGTACCACTCAATACTATACCGTATGCAAAAGCGATAACTTGTTGTCTGTTGTAGCGTATTATACCATCTGTCTCTACACTACTTTATTATAGAATAGCTTCTACAATAAGGTAGATAAAGTTGTGGGCAGTGCATGTCCTTATCTCAATTCGGTAAAAGACTCTGATAAATTTTCTTTCAGGATTACTTTAATCGAATGTTTCTTTTAAGGTCATTTCCACTAACTTGGAATAAATTTGGTAGGTATTTCTGCCTCATTGTTGTTTTGCTCCAGTCCGGTTTGTGATTGTATTTCATTGGTAATTTCTCTGGGTTTAGCAGTTCCTCAGAGTATTCTGCTCACATCTCTAGTTTGCTTGATAAGTCACCTATTAGGTTAGGCTAGAATATTATTATTTTCTGCATAACATGCAATTGTGTGATCCGTATCATTATTGACCATGATCTTTTGGAAAAATTCCTAATCTCTTTGTTTATCATATGATTTTCCATATCTTGTTACTTCATTTCCCTGTATTATCTTTTTTCTGCAGATCAGTTTTATTTTTTTTTGCTGTTTCACAATTATTTCTTATGTATGTTTCTGTTATACCTATATATTTATAATAGCTTAATTATTTTATTATAATGTATAATTCGAAAAAATATGTTAAATATATTATTCAGGTTCAAATTTCAATCTGTCAATGATAGTAATTATCAAGTGACAAATAAAATTGTTTTAAATATTTTTTATTTCAGTTAGAATTTATGAAAAGATATGGCTACATTAAAATGGACACTGGAGACTCCGAGGCACTATATACAGAAGGGGGAATCTCCGAAATTATTAAAGTAATGCAAAGATTTGGAGGCATTGAGGAGACAGGTGTATTTGATGATGCTACAAAAAGAGTAAGTACGCATTATTTCAATTTCAGGAATTATATATACAGATCCGTAACCACGGGGCTTACAAGGTAATGTGTTTTCATTCTGTGGGCAATTTTTTTTTTATTTTTTTTTATTGGGTTAGTGCCTCGACAACTATGATCATTGGCATGGTACAGTCAGGTACCTAGTGTAGTGTGTGTGTGTGTGTGTGTGTGTGTGTGTGTGTGTGTGTGTGTGTGTGTGTGTGTGTAGAGTAATTGTCTTGATACTTAGCAAAGTCGACGTTATTGTCTTTGCTAAGAGACGCACAAGGATAGAAATTATTTTCATTAATTAATTTTTAATAAATGAAAATTTCTCCACCCAGATGAGATTCGAACTCACGACCTTTAGGTTTAAAGGTAGGTGCTCTTACCACTGAGCCACAGAGGGGGTTAGATTTTTTTTTTAATTTTAACTATATAGTAGTTATCAAAAAGGTAAAATGCTATTTAATCTAGTAAAAAACACTCAAAGTGACAAATTATTTAGGTTTTGCTATGATTTGCTATTAATAATTAAAAAAAAATAGTATAGATATATATCGCTCTTATGGGTAGTGGGCTTTTAGTCATATTCATATACAGTAGCACTTTTTTGGCATTTATACTAATATTCATTATACTAATACTACAACCACTAAAAAGTAGCCAGTGTATTTTAACAGTATTGAAACCACCTGTGCTTTCATGTTGGTTGTCAATTCAAAAGAATCTCATTTATATGTACCTTTAAAACAATCAATTAAGTTTTCATTGTAAAATCCTCATAACATTAAGTTCTTTTTAGCTGATGACCTTACCTCGATGTGGAGTACCTGATATAATCCAAAATAGTCGTCAAAAACGATATGTACTAGGTCCTGAAGGCTGGGAAAAGAGAAATATCAGTTATCAGTAAGTTCTTTTATCATTTACATGTTTAAATGAATATTTATGTCTTTTGTGAAATGAAAAATGAAAAAGTTGATGGCGCATAGTGTTTAATTTTTTACCTACCTCATCCTTCTCTTTCCTGTGTTTTTGACAATATCATTTTTTACTTATATATATTCTCTTCCATTGTTTCTTTTCCTTTTTAGCTTCGTGTTCTTGTCTATTTTTTAGTAACTTCATTTTGGCTGTATTTGTGAAATTTTCAAGTCTTTTATTTATACACTATAATTTTTTTCCTGACTGATTTCCCTTTTTTCCCATGATCTAGATTTCCATCATTTAATCTCACTATCTCCAATTCTTGTCCTTTACAGAATAATCGGTTTTCATTTCCAATCCTCTGCTCCTGATATCCCATTGTTATAGTTTTATGGACAGATTCGAATGTAGTTATAAGGGTCGAATCATTTTATACTGCCCCTTTGTTCGTTTCTTCTCGATCGACGATGGTAAATACAATAAAATGTTAAAGTTGTGGAGTAATGCTTCTATCATACTAACAAACTTTTAACTATGAGCTTACAATACAATTTAATCTAGGCCGTCATTGCAATACTTAAGGAAAGCACTTAACAATAATGTGAGATTACAAATTAAGGGATTAATTTGTGATTGTATAATTATTCTCTCTTCTACATAGTTATCTTTAGTTTTTTTTAGTGGCATTACGATAGCTCTAGTATCTGAAATATAAGAAATTTTAATTTCTATGTTTGTATTTTGTGCTTCTAATTTTACAATAATTTATTTACTATAAAAGTGCTACGGGGTTTAGTTAAAATCGGTTGTTTTTAGTTTAGCCAATTGGTCTCCAGTATTAGGGGAAGCAACCGTTCAAAAACATATCCAGAAGGCCTTAGATACATGGGGAGGTTATGGAAGGTTAAACTTCTTCAGAAATCCTTCTCCAAATGCTGATATAATTGTACAATTTGCGCAAGGATATCACGGAGACAGGTGCGTATGAACATTGTTAAACCGTAACATGCGCTGTAATCTTTTATTTGTCTTTTAGTTTTCCCTTTGATGGCAGAAGTGGGATACTAGCACACGCATTTTTTCCTGATGCGTTAAATCAACTTGGAGGAGACATCCATTTTGATGCTGACGAACACTGGATCGATAAATCGCAGAAAGATCATGATGAAGATGGAACCGATTTCTACTTTGTAGCTTTACACGAGTTGGGGCACTCGTTGGGTCTTGCCCATTCTCCGGTTAGAAGTTCAATCATGTTTCCTTATTATCAGGGTTCTGACAATCCTCCTCAATTGGGGTATGATGATATTTTGGCAATGTATGATTTATATAGTGAGTATTTATTTATTTTTACGTACAACAGGCTGTTAAAGCCTAGGGCATTTTGTTTAAACATAATCCTATTATTAACTAATTACAATTATTTTAAACGAAACTTTAACTTAAATATGTATATACAACATTTTTAACTACTCTGCTTCGCTCTCATCGCTTCATTATGGACTCACAAAAAAAGATGCAAGAATCTTAGCATTTCAATACACATGTGAAAACAAGATGAAAACACCAGACAATTGGACTTCAAATACAACTGCAGGCAAAGAATGGCTAAGTTACTTTATCCATCATTGTCGTTAAGGAAACCCGAGGCTACAAACCTGGCAAGGACAACCAGTTTAAACAAAGAAAATATCCAAGCTTTTTTCAACAATCTTAAAACAGTAATGTCTATAAGTTTTCACCTGCCAATATCTATAATTTAGTTGAAACCGGGAAATCTTCAGTTAATGTCTCACCTAAGATAATAGCCTTAAAATGTGTAAAAAAAACTGGGTAGCATGACATCCGGAGAAAGAGGGATCAATGTAACTTTGATTGATGCGGTTAATGCCATCGGTAGCCATGTACCGTCCACATTGATATTCCATAGCGTGTTTTTCGATGACCATATGTTACATGGTACACCACCGGATTCAATTGGAGGCACAAATATATCAGGATGGTCAAACGCGAAGGTTTTTTTTACACTACTTGCAGTATTTTATAATCCACCTTAAGCCTAGAGAGCAAGAAAAAGTGCTAGTTATACTAGATAATCATGAGTCCCATATTGCAGTTTCCGTGTTTGATTTGGCTAAAGAAAATAATATTTATCAACGTTGGCGCCACACACCTTGCACAGAACTCAACCTCTTCACAGGACTGTTTTTGGATTATACAAAACCGACCACAACACCATAGCTAATGAGTGGCAATGATTCGGCCTGTTAATGAAAATATATTTGGCGACACGAATATCTGTCGTCCTATGTAACAGATCGTCCAAATCCAGAATCAGAAAAGAATCCTAATACGGCATCTTGCTCATCAAGCCTTCAACTATCCACAAATACATCAACATCAAACTTGACACCGGCACTTCTACTGCAGTCTAATGACAACAAGGCAAATAACGCTGACTTCAAAAGCCCGTTTGTAGTGCGCTCATTCCCCAAAGCCGTAGCTCGATAGACTTCTCAAAAGGGACGAAATCGTGGTAAAACAAGAATTTTGACACCCCGAAGAATGAGGAACTATTGCAAAGTAAGGTGAAAAACTCAAAGTCAGTCAAAAGAAGGTTCTCTGCGACAGTTTAAATGAATCTGATAAAGTGATAAAAAATATAACAAAGGATTCAAGTGACGAGGATTTAGAATCTTTTCTGGCAAATGAAAAAATAAAAATTATTCATTAGAGCAACAGGAAAGTGAAGAAATACTGAGCTCTTCTAAGTTAAAAGAAGGGGATTTTTTTTGAAAAAGTTTACAATTCTACAATTCTAATAGTTTATTAGTACAATTCTAATAGTTTAAATTTTATAATACAATCCTATACATTTTAAATATTTTCCCAAATCAACATAATTAAAGTCTGTACCTAAGAGTTTATTGATATTGTTTGGAATATTGAACCTGTTGCGTTCATTTACAAAAAGTGGACAGTCAATTAAAAAATATTTAACACTGTTTGTTTCGTCACAAATGTCACATTTAGGGGGATTATCTCTGGTAAAAAGGTACGAATGCGTATATCTTATATGGCCTAAACGTAGACGAGTAATGATGGTTTGCAGTTTTCGATTTCGAGTTCTAGGTAGCCATGGATAAACATTGTCTTTAATTTTCCGTAGTGTTGTCTGTGAATAATTTCATTCTTGATTCCACTTACACGTAATTAAATTTTTTATAGACGTTTTTATATCACCCGCGGGAATTCGACAATCCGTTACATCTGTTTCGACACTTTCCGACACATTACTAGCGCACTGGTCTGCAGCTTCGTTTCCATCAATACCAATATGAGATGGGATCCATATAAAAGTAATACGTCTGGAATTTTCTTCAGCTTACTTTAGTTCAGATTTTACTATTTTTCCAAGGTGCTTTTAGGATACATATGATTTAAGGTTTGTAAAACACCAAGAGAATCACTTAGAATCAAGCATTTTGGTATTTAATTATTATTGTTGATATGTTCAAGAGCTTTGAGTATTGGATAAATTTCAGCAGAAAAGATGCTGAAATATTTGGGCAGTCTGAATTTAAATTGATTGTTAGACGTTACGTATGCAGCACCAACTCCTGAGTTGTATTTGGATGCATCTGTAAACATCCTGCAGCAATGTTCTCCATGTTTGTTTATGATTGAATTGAGGTTATTTTTAGTAAAAGCCGGATTTGTAGAATGCTTATTAAATACAGTAAGATTATAATTTATTTCGGGGATATTGGTACACCAAGGTGGAGGATGGTTCATATTTATTTGAAATATATCTGGAAAATCTAGGTTTAAATGTCTTAGATAGAATCAAATTCTCTCATAGAAAGGTTTGTGTGAATTAGATCTATTTCGAAGTGTATGTTTATTATTGAATGTATTATCAAAAATAGGTCTATTTCGATTGGATGCTATAGAAGTTGCATGTGTTAATGTTAAATAAATGCGACGGTGTAGTAAAGATAGTTCTCCAGTTTCACTATATAAACTTTCTACTGGTGTTGTTCTAAATGCTCCCAAAGCAAGTCTTAATGCGGTATTGTGTATACTATCTAATGGTTTTAGTGTTGTGTCGAATGCAGAAATATACGCAATGGAGCCAAAATCTATTTTAGATCTAATTAATGCTTTATATAGACTCATTAGTGTATCGTATTCAATCCCTGTTAGATAAAGTTCTTAATATATTTAATATTTTATTGCACGATGCGACATGTTGATCTATGTGTTTTTTCCAGGATAGTTTTTTGTCCAACCACATTCCCATGAATTTTATGTCTGTTTTAAACATGAGCTCTAAATTAAAAAAACTTTAATATTGGTTTACTGAAATAAGTAAGGTTTATTAGTGAATACCATTCCCACTGTTTTAGATACGGAAAATTTAAATCCTGTGTCGTAGGACCATTCTTCCAGTTGTTTTAGAAAATTTTGTAAGTATTTCGACATAAGTGAAGAATCTTTGCCCTTGATATAAACCACCAAATCGTCTGCGTAAAGACGAGCTTTCAAAGGTTTTTGTAAATTTTTAATTATATCATTTATGGCGATTAGGAATAATGTCGGGCTAATTATAGAACCTTGAGGGGTTCCGTTTTCCTCAATATGTTCTTCGGAATATGAACTTTGAACTCTGACTTGAAATGCTCTTTGTCGTAAAAAGTTTTTAATAAATTCTAGAGAGTTTCCCGGATATTCCATGAGTGCAGCTTTTTTAAAATATTATATCTCCAGCACGTGTTGAATGCTTTCTTTATATCGAAAAATATTGCTATACAGTGTTGTCGCATTGCTAGTCCATCCATCCAATGGCACTACAGCCCAAGCAGGCCTTGGCTCCTTTATTAAACCTCTCCAAACATCTCTATTTACTGCTTTTCTTTTCCATGAACGCGTTTTTAGGAGATTTTTGGCATCCTCATCTACCTCGTCTTCCCATCTCTTTTTTGGTCTTCCAACAGTCTTTTTCCTTGCATTCTTGCGTTAGTAATTTACTGGGATTCTGTTCTCATGCATGCGGGCCACATGCCCTGCCCATCGTAAACTCTGCAGTCTAGTGTATTGAAGCATTGCAAGTGCTTCCTGGATATTGCTTTCTAAATCTAGTATATTATCTATGCCTGATCATTTTGTCTAAAACCATTTTGCTCATTCGTTAGTAGATTTGAACTTTCAAGTGTCCAGGTGAGCCTTGTATTGATAATTTTTTCTAGTAATTTTCCCATGGAGCACGTCAAACTTATGGGTCCATAAGATTCGGGGTCTAGACGGGGGCATTGAGGTTTAAGAAATGGGAGAACAATAGCCTTAGTCCAAATTGTCGGGTACTGGTGTTGCTGCCATATGAAATTAAATATCTGTAGCATAACCTGTATCTGCATTAGGAAGTTGTTTTAAAAAAATAGATGGTATATCATCTGGTCCAGGACTAGTATCCTCAAATCTCTAAGTCAATCATTCAATTCATGAAGCGTTAGAGGAAGATTTAGAGGATTATCGTTAATTTCATATGAAATTGTGCTATAATTTTCGGATTGGATTTTGTTTTCAAGAAAAACAGGGTCGTAGTTTTCATTGAAAGATATTTTTGTATAATTTTGTGCCAATATGTTGGCAATTTCTTTGGTGATGTAATTATTTGTTATTTACTTTAGGCTCGATACTGTGGGTGGCTGTTGAAAACCGGAAATTTTACGATTTTTTTACCAAACTTCACTTATTGACGTGGAGCTGTTTACATTAGAAACATATTTAATCCAACTTGGTTTTTTTTGCTTGTTTGATTAATGTTGAGTTTTAGACTTAAGTCTTTTATATACAATCTTATTCTCTAGATTTTTATGTTTTTTATACTTATAAAAGCTTTTTTACTTGCCTAATCGCTTCACTGCAGTCAGGATTCCACCATGGTACGGGTGTATGATTTTTTGGCTGATTTGTTTTACTATAAACTGTTTTGCACTCTGTATAATGATATTATTGAAGTCTTCTAAGTATCTTGATGTTATTTTTTAGAATAAAGTTTCCTTAGATTTATCGATGAAGTCTTTAAATTCTGGCCAGTTTGCTAATTCAGTTTTCCATTTGGGTAAAAACTCGTAAGTACATTGTTGTCTAGTAAAATTTCAGATAATAATGGGATGATGGTCGCTACTATATGTATATAATAGGACTCCCACCAGAGCTGAGGAGACAAAACAGGATCGCAAAAACTTAAATCGATTGCAGATGAATCTCCCGCATGAATGTTAAAACGAGTAGGAGTTCCATCATTAAGTAAGTTGAGCTGTAACTCAGACATTAATTTTTCCAGTAATTTACTCTACTGTACGTACTGACCCCCATATGTTATTGTGACCATTGAAATCACCCGACTATAATACGAGGAGATGGTATTTTGTTCGATGAGATTATTTATGTCATCAAAAGTAAATACTGCACTCGATGGTAAATAAATATTACAGATGTAGAGAGGTTAAAGGTACTAAAGTTTTATTATACTATTTCAAGTGTGGTGTTTACAGAAATAGGCTTGCTACAGAAGATTTTTTGAGCAAAGTGGCAATCCCACCAGAAGAATAATTACAATTGTTTATTCTATCATTTCTAAAACTGTTGAACTGCTTAGGATTGTAATTTTTATTTGGACTAAGATTAGTTTCTTGGATACATATTATATCTGGGCAATGGTCAGAGATGAGTTCTGTAAAAAGGCAAGTCGACGGAAAGAGTCCATCGATATTCCATTGGAGTAGTGTTGTCAATTTCAATTATTTAGAGGAAAAAAAAGAAAAGAATTGAATTTTTTAGGCACTGAATTGAGACGTTTCACTATCGGATTCTAAATTGCTGTTATTACTATTTTTTTTTTAGTGTGGGTAATGTTTCGTTTAGCAGATCTTTCTTTTAAATGGGGGTAAATTGTGTTGAGCATATGAATAAGTGCTGGGATATCTGTAGTAAAGTCCTGAATTATATTAATGGGATTTTGTACACCACTAACATTACTTAAGAGTAAACAAAATTGATCGAAATTGAGGATAAATGGTTGTGATTGATTTTCAATAAAGTTTTTTACTGGTTCGAAAAGAGTTTGACTGGATGTTATGGTTTCGGTGCAATCTTCACTGGTCTTAGTTTTCTTCATTTTAGGCGCTGGTGTCGAAAAATGGTTTTCTTTTAGATCCGTGTCTGGCGGTGTAAGAATCTCAAGAATATTCGTTTTGGCTTACTATTTATACCTGTTGTGTCTATTGTGAAATCAATATTGTTGGTGATAGTTTTTTGGTTAGGTGTTTTATCGGATTTTTGTTTGATTGATTCTGTTTTATCTGTAGAAGATGAAGTTGGAGTTGGAATAATGACATTGTTAAGTTTGGTTTGGGATAAATTATCATATTGGTTTCCATAGAGCATTCTTCAACATGAACTTGTGAGTTTTTTATTGCAGCGATGGGCAGTACGTCCCAGTCTATTTGCAGTTGTAACAACCATACTATCTTGAGACAAAAGATTCGATATTTTGTTTGGTCATGATTTATAGTAAACGAATCAGGTAGTTCTATACTATGAGGACTTACATAGACCTGTCTTCTAAAACTGAGAATATGACTATAATCAGATGATGTAGCGCTGATTTTTAAAAATGTAATTGGAGATACCATGTTAAGTCCGATATTTTTGTAGGTAGTTGATTAAGAAACTATGCGGTATGGTGGGACACACATTGAAAGAACAATCCGTTCCGCAGGGGTGATTAATCTTCTAGCATGTAAAGTTACATTTTACATTTTTTATATGACCGTGGTTTGTCATAAAGTCAACAACAACTTTTTTATTTGCTAGATACATACAAATACGGTTATTTGATAATCTGGATGAAAATATTATATTCTTAGATTGAATTATCTTGCCAATGGAATTAAATAATCTTGCAATTTAGTATTATCCAAGGCACTGAAGACAATCGCTTGCTCTTTTGATTGGAATCTCATATTGCTACTGCTGATGGGTACGTTGAGCTATTAGAGTTTATTTCAGACATTAGTAGTGAGTTAGGTGAGATGCTGCGGTTAGTAGCCATATTTAATTTTCCTCCGTATTTAAAATTATTAAAGAATTAAATAGGTCCGTGACCAGATTTATTTGTCAGGCCATGCTAGAACATGCTTTTAAGAATTTGGATTGGATGACAAAGGAATAACAGAACAAAGGCTACAGAAAATGTATGTTTAAATATAAATATCTCGAAAACAAAAATCATGACTAATTTGGTACCCAACCAGAAAATCAGTATTGGTGGGAAAGAAATAGATGTCGTAGATAGATATAAATACCTGATACATGAAATTATGATTGGCAGGGATAACCAGACTCATAAACTGAATTTGGGCAGCATTTGGAAAACTGGGAGAAACTTTTAAAAGTGAGTGCCCACATGCCTAAAGAGAAAGTATTTGATCAGTGCGTCCTTCCAGTCTTGACGTACGGAGCAGAAACACTTACCTTAACAAAAACAGCAGCTACTAACTGAGAGTCACGCAGAGAAAAATGGAGCGGTCCATGTTAGGAATAACTCTGCGACACAGAATAACCTACCAAGACATCAGGAAAAGAACTGGAGTGACTGACATCATCGAAAAGATAGCCAGACTAAAATGGAGATGGGCAGGACGCATAGCCAGAATGACAGATGGGCGATGAACAAAGAGGTCATTGGAATGGAGGCCAAGGGAAGACAAGAGAAACGTCGGTCGACCACCTACAAGATGGACTGACGATTTAAGAAGACTCAATAAAAACTGATAAGAGCGGCGCAAGATAGACGGGGTTGAAAACATGAGGAAGAGGCCTATGTTTAGCAGTGGACTCTTGAGGCTGGATGATGATGTGGCCAGATTTACAGCTGGCCGTGAAACTGGATTTAAAACGAAAAACTAATATCCAATTTTGTAGTTGTTGATAGTTTTTTTAAAACACTGCTAGTTGAAATTTTATATAGACGATATATAGTCCAAAATTAATAATTAATTATCCAATATGTAGAATAAAAAACTTACTGACTGTTAATCACTTCATATGCAAACACAACAATACCATTTCACATTTTGTCAATTGTATTAAACACTGATATTAAATATCAATTAACCATATAATTGATTCAAAACGATAACGTGTTCACTGTTCGAAGGTTCGAAATCAACTCCTATATATCTTTTTGTTTTTCTTGGAATCTTCATTTTACGAATCGATATTTTGGTGATAATTTTAATTCTTTGGACTGCACAGTTCGGTCGTATGTTAAGAAAAAAGTCTATGCTGCCGAGGTAAATCTCGTCAAGAATTGGAAGACAGAATTCAATGTCCTTTAATGACATCATAGCTGATCCCTATCCGTTTAGAAGATTAATTGATTTTTTAGAAAAAAAGACAGACTTGTGTATTCGTGAAAACAAAGGACTTTTTGAACACTTATTTTATGTTCTTAGTCTTTATTTTTTATTTTCTTTTTGTTATTATTTTTAATTAATAACTTTACCATTAGTTTACGAGTATACCAGTATCGGATATTACTTTTTACATTTTCAAATTAACCCTGAGCTACTATCGTGTATTTACTCCTACAGAAGTAATAGGTAGATGACCCGAATTTTAAAAACCTCTAAACAAGATATAAAAATATATTTTTGTTGTTTTTGTATTTTTGACAATGAACGTGTATACAAAAAGAGATTTTTTGTAAACTTAAATTTTATTTCAAGAAAATTAAGATGCTATAATAAAAATTATAGAACTTTTAAATAAATTTTGATCAAAAACATAACTTATTATTATAATAAAAAAAATATATCTTAAATTGAAATTAACGGTTCATTTTCTGAAAAGTAGTTTATAATAGTAACGTCTTAACCTAATACAAAAGAAAATCATAATAGAGTAACCATATAAAAAAATAACAGTCAGTTTTTTTCGTAATGTTAGAATCTTGCGACAAAAATATTTGAACAAATTGTAAGTGTTTATCCATTCTTTGCACATAGTACAGTAACTCTCTGAAGTGGATGTGTTTTGCAGATGGTCCTATGATATTCTGCGCAAAATGTGAAATGTTTGTTATCCTTACCTCTGGACACAAGTAGCATCTACGTCTTACAACTGGCCTTTCTGGTTTGGTCTGATCTTAATGGGTAATTTCATTTTCTAATGCTTTGGAAATTATCGAACGTAAATTCTCTTGACAAATTTGGCATTGCAATCTTACTTCTAAATGTTCATTTATAAGACTGATTCCCAGCTCTTGAATAAAATCCGATCGATTTTTTTTTAACCCCAGGATTAGCTGCGTGAAGAATAATATGACTGTTTACTATACAATATCCATTATGGAATACCAAATTACTAAAGGCCATCGCTGGCATCTTCGACCTGAACGATAAAGTGCACATTTTTGATCAAGTGCATCAACGCCCCTTTCGACGAATTGTAGAAAGCTTCCTTTCAGGTTTTTTGCTTTCCTGGTCAACAGATTTATCGTGATGCATAGACGACAACATAATTACACTTTTATTTTTTTTAGGACATATGATACGATTGTATTGTCTCGTGTAAAACCAAATAAACACTTATCAACTTCGTAATTTTTATTTGGTTGAAATTGTGGAGTAATTTTTCTCTTATTTTTACGCATTGTACTACATAGGTAAGTCGAAGTTTTTTAGTTCATCAACTAGCTCTATTGAGGTGAACCAATTATCACCAGTGACATTTCGTTACTATTGGCAATTGGTTCCACTAAAGCAAGTACTGATCTTGTAGGTATGGATAGCTTTTGGGCATTAGGATCATTTGTTTTACCCGTATACACAAAAGCATTTACCAAATAATGTGTTTTTGCGTCACATAAACATATGATCTTGATGCCGTACTTGACTGGTTTGGCTTTCATGTACATTCTGAAAGGGCATCTACCTCTAAACCCAACCAACATCTCGTCCACTGTAACATAATCGGAACAGGTGTAGTTTTGCTGTACTGTTAGATACGAAATATTTAAATAAATGGACAGTGCTGCAAGTCGATCTCCATTGGCCTTCTTTTGCTATGATTGTCAAATCTTATTGCTGTGAGAAGAAATAAGAAGCGTTCTTTGACATTGTAGCACGAAAAATTGGCCTACCTAAAACACTTGTCGAAAATAATGATCCGACATTCTCATGATTAGACTTTAGTACATCTGAAAGGTATAAAAGACCCAAAAAAGCCTTAAGTTCACCTTCGTTTAGATGATCGACAAATGTACATGTATCCCCATAATTTACACTGAGCTCGGTAATTTTTTCATTTGTGTACTCTAGAATAGGGGCCAACATGTCAGGAGTTATAAGAAGTGACCAGGATTCAAGTGGAGTGGATGTGTAATAATGTTCTGTGCGCGAATTTTTAATGGGCCGGAGCATTTTTAGCCCACTTATATCTGTTCCGTCCATAGTAAAAATTTATTTCATTATTAGATGCTGTTTTACATTCGTCGCTTGATAAGTCACTTACGTCAATTTCTGAATCTGTGTCGTGAACCGAATGTTCACTTTCAGTGTCAGTATCACTGTTATTAGAGTCACTATAAGTGTCAATATTTTCGGTTGGTTCCTCCAGAGATTCGAGAAAGTCAAAAACATTGTCACTTATCACCGTGCTCCGCTAATTCTTAAAGCCATTTTAATGTATTATCTTAAATAAAATAACGTAACTGCTATGGTGGGGTCAAATCCGACCGAACTCAGCAACACGTGTGCACTATCCCACTGATCGTTTGCTACTAAGCGGCATGCTAAACTACGTACTTAATTGGGGAATACATAGAATAACAAGGTCGCTCGCCAAGCTGTCTACCAGTGGCGCACGAAATTTCAAGTCCTGGGGTCAAATTTGACCCCACGATAGTAGTTCAGGGTTAAAATATTCCGAAAACGGTATACAGTATCGTATTTTACCAAGAGTACCTTTTTGGTGTAAAATTGCATGTTTATGTTCACTTGAAATTTTGATTAATTATTCTACCCTAAAAAAAGTTATATTACATAATACTTCGTACGAAAATTGTAAGTAGCGCCTTCTATGAGAGTCAGATACAAAAATAAATTCATAGGATATACCAGCTTCGAAAACATATTCTTATAAAATTTCATTTAAATGTTGCCAGCAGTTTTGGCAAAATCGTAGAAAGTGTGTAATTTTTTTTCTTCAACGCCCTTTATCATGGCGTCAAAAACGAATGGCGTTAGAAAAAAAAATATAAAAAACATCAAGTATTTTTCAATTTTTTAACTATCCTAGAGACGTTGTTTTTTTTTTGTAAACACTCTGCATATAACTTGTAAGACTCAGGTTGTAACTTTTTATTTATTTTAGTTCGCAGAACTCTCAAAGAGGACACTGATACTTCGACAAATAATATTAATGGAGATATATCCTCAAGCACTTTAAAAACCACAACTGAACCATCAACAACGAGTTGGTCTACTGAACAAACATATTACTCAAGGTATTTGAATATAAGAAAAATATTTTTTCAGAACTTTTAATTTATCATTTTTAAAATATCTATTAAAACAACTCATATCATAACACTCAAGCACGTATTTCCATATTTCTCATATCTTGGACTATGTTATCTAGGAATCTTGTTCTGGGTCTTCTCTTCTTTGACCAATAGGTCTATCAAGGACCGTTTTTCTAGCTGGGTTGGTTTGCTCCATCCTCATTACATCGTCTACCTACCTCAGACATCATATCTTAATGTGTTTTTCGGAGACTGGTTCTTGGTATATTTTTTACCAGGTATATTTTTTACACCTTAGTATTTACTAAATATACTAAAAAAAAACTACCACAGTTAAATAGGCTATAGGATATAAATATAACAAGCGAGTCTTCTACAGCTGGCGCCGCTTCTCACATCGTAATTTCCAGCGTTTTCTGTCGAAGCAATCTTCAGTTGTTAGATCTCTGGAGGTCATTGCATCGTCGACAACGTCTCTCCAGGATCGTCTTGGTCTACCTCGTTTTCTTCTAGTTGGCGGAGTCTATTCTTCTATTTTTTTTGCCATCTATTTTCCGGCATTCTCTGAAGGTCCATACCAGTTAAGTCTTTTGTCTTCGATTGTGTCTATTATGTCTAGATCGATTTCCATTTCTCTCCGAATATCTTCGTTTCTCCACCCTATCAAGTCTAGTGAGCTGGCAACATCGTCTCCAGTAGTTCATTTCCATGGCCTTAATTTTTGATTTGTTTCTTTGGTTTATATCCCAGAGTTCGGCACCGTATAGTCCAATACTTTCTATTATTGTTTTATGAATTCTTCATTTATTTTCTTTTGTTATTTTGTTGTTCCATAATAGTCCCTGTAGCTGTCTGGTGGCTGATCTTGCTTGGCCAATCCTGGAATGAATTTCTTCGCTACTTCCTGCTTTGATGTTATTTGAACTCCCAAGTATTTAAAATTGTCTGTTGGTTTTATAGTTCCCATTTCGATTTGTAGGCTTTCTGGTTTCTCTCCTACAACTAAGTACTCAGTTTTTTGTATATTAATTGTGAGGCCCCATTTGGTGTACTCATCTTCCAGTTTTCTAAGCATATATCCTACATCACTCTCGTCTTCAGCTAGAAATGGCTTAGTCGTCAGCGAAGTGTATCGTGTACAATCTATCATCTCCGATTGGGATGCCCATATTACAGCACTTTCTTCTCCACAGTGAGAGTGCCTCATTTAGATAAATTTTGAAGAGCGTAGGTGCTATGCAGCAGCCTTGCTTTAGGCCCTTACCATTAGGAATTTCTCTAGTTAATCTATTTCCAGTTTTATTGTTTGCCGTCATATTTTTGTACAGCTGTTGTACTGCTTGTATATTTTTTTTTTTTTGCTTATTCCTTGTTTTTCCATTGCTACCCAAAGCATTGAAAGTGGTACACTATCGTATGCCTTTGTCAGATCTATAAAGACTATATGAGTTGAAAGGTTGTGACTAATCTTTTCTCGATAACTTGCTTTAGAGAGCATATACTGTCCATATAGGATCTGCCTGCACGAAAGCCATTCTGTTGTTCTACATCTATCATCTCTTTTCAATTTTATTTTTTAAAATTTTAACATACAGTCTTGAGAGTGAATTTATGACACTTAGCCCTGTAGTTTGAACAATACTTTCTATCTCCTTTTTTGTAGATGTTGTTAATAGGCTATAGGAATAATAGAAAATTGGCACTGATTGATAATGAAAAAGCTAAAATATTTGCAGAATACTTGGAAACTATATTTGCTTCAAATTTAGGTAAAAGCATAAATGATTATGTAATCAGCGAATAGCTAGAAGCACCCCAAACTATCACCGTCAATAAAGCATTCTTTCCATTCAAAGTTAGCGGAATAATAATGAGTACTAACTCTTCTTTTTCTTCTTCAGGTTCCTTCTCCTCTCGGAGGTTGGAAATCATCATCGCTATTTTAATTGTATTGGCCGCGCTTCTGAATAATTCTAATGAGCTGCAACCGAACCACCCTCAAATTTCTTAGCCAGGATATTT
This sequence comes from Diabrotica balteata, assembly GCA_918026665.1. Lineage (NCBI taxonomy): Eukaryota > Metazoa > Arthropoda > Insecta > Coleoptera > Chrysomelidae > Diabrotica > Diabrotica balteata. The sequence continues at coordinate 44,527,709 of OU898284.1, forward strand.
TGCGTCGTCTTGGGTTTGTCTTTCCATGTATCTTCCCTTGCATAACTAACCTAGGTAATACGTACTTCTTGCCCCTCATTATATGATTCAGATATTGAATCCCATGGACGTATAAACACAGATGGACTCAGTTATTTACATAAATTGTGAAGTCAAAATTATTTGAATAGGTTACATTCTAAGCACCTTCAACTGTTGTCACGTTTTGTTTTAAAATTTCTTATTCACGAGTCGCTGAAATATTAGGTACTCCGCATTTTACACTCTACAGGTGCTATCAAACCAAAATAATAATTTATTGGTTATATTAATATATTTAATTGTAATCAAAATATCATGTATGCACATAGTGTGCATTATCATTTAATAATAGCGTATAATAGATATCAATCAATTATTTTATATGTACAAGCACTGAAAACTATTTATAAATGGCAACGGTTGTTTACATTTCTCTGTCTTATGAATCTACGTCAAACTTCAAATGCTGTTCCATGTTTGTTTACTTTTAACAGTAAATGAGGAAAAAGTTATTTTTCGATATTTTGGCTGTATTTTGAGTGATATTTGTGAAAAGTGAAATAAAATAAAACGAAATAATTACATCCCGATCTCTCATTTCATTTGTAAGTACATAAAATTTACATTATTTAAGATGAGGAAATGAGGAAGCGTGTTTGTTTACATTTTAATAGGCGTACCATTGGGTTTATTCACGTTCATGAATGTATTGAAAAGATATGAGTTCATGAAAATAGTAGACATTTATAAATTGTAAGTAGACATCATCTGATTAAAAAAGATCTGTTTAGTACCTTTTTAATTTAATATTTCTCATATGGATACAAATAAATTAGTGAAATGAATAAAACTCATTTTTAAAATCTGAATAATTACCCGCGAGTAAAAATTAAAGCACGCTTATCCTCATTGCGGAAGCATCACATTCTATCGAAGCTTCAAAACATTGTGTGTTAAAGGTATCTTATTGCTGTGTCCATCTATGTTTATACGTCCATGTTGAATCCTAATTTTTATGACTTCACATTCTTTGTTCATTCTTTGTAACACCTCTATATTAGTTACTTTTTCAGTCCACGATATTCTGTGGATTCTCCTGTAGCACCACATCTCAAAGGAGCTTAATTTAGTAAAGTAAAGTAGAAAAAACGTAACAACGTAGCATTATTGTGCGGATCTCTAGATTAAGGTTACGGTTGCAAAGTAAGCTCTTCAATTGTATGAACGTATTTCTTGCCTTTTCTATTCTAGATCTGATTTCTTTTGTTTGATCTCTATCTTCGGTTACCCACGTTCCTAAATATTTATATGTTGTTACTCTTTCGATCGTTGTATTGATGATGATAGGTTATCTACATTTTGTGTTTTTTTTTGAGAATATCTTTGATTTCGTTTTCTTGAGATTCAATTGCAATCCGTACCTTTCACATGCCTTGTATACATGTTATATTATGTACTGTAGATCTTCCATGTCACTTGCAAATATGACCGTATCGTCCGCATATCTAATATTATTATTGCTATTTCCGTTGACGAAAATACTTTCCACAATATCCAATAAAGCTTCTTGAAATATCACTTCACTGTAGACGCTGAATAATAGTGGTGAAAGTATGCACCGTTGTCGAACTCCTCTAAGTATACTTACTTCCTCTGTCAGTTCTCCTTCGACTCTTATTCTTGCTTTCTCATTTTGATAAAGATTCGATATAATTTGACTGTGATGAATATAAGTACTTGGGTATGAAGATAACTCAAGATGGAACACTCGATACTGCTATGAAAGATAGAAACATACAGGGTAGAAAAGCCATATCCATGATGAACGGCATTCTGTGGGACCAAACAATATCTAAAGCAAACAAACAACGTATATCCAACACCATAACTTAAAGTGTAATCACATATGGTAGTGAAGTTTGGCCAATGAAATAAAGAACGGAGAAACTGTTACTAGCAACAGAAATGGACTTCTGGAGAAGAGCAGCAGGCAAATCAAGAAGAGATCGGATACCATATGAGAGAATACGAGAAATGATGGAAGTCAAGCATACAATAGTTGATGACATAAAAACACAACAGTTAATATGGTACGGCCATGTAGAGAGAATGCCAGATGACAGGATTCCAAAACAGATTTTGACGTGGACACCACAGGGATAAGAAAAAGATGAAGACCGAGAAGAAGCTGGAGAGAGATAATTGAAAAAAAACTAGAGGAAAGAGAAATCCCTCCAGGCCTCAGGAAGGCGTCGGAGAACGCTGTAAACCGATAGTAGTAGTAGTTCGATTCAATTTGTAGATCTCTACTATCTATGTTTTTAGTCTTAAGAATACTTAAAAGCTTTTCATATTAAACTCTGTTAAAAGCTTTTTTAAAATCTATGAAGCAAGCATATATGTACTGATTCATATCCAGACATCGTTGTGTCAGAACATTGACTCCGAATAATGCGTCTATAGTTCCTAGACCCTTTCTAAAACCTATTTGTTAATCATTATTTATTTCTTGTTCTAATTTCATGTAGATTCTGTTATGTATGATTTTAAGGAAGGTTTTCAACGTGTGGCATATTAATGCAATTGTCCGATAGTCATTGCAATCTTTAGCATTTGTGAGTTTTGGAATCGTTACAAAAGTTAAGAGAAGCCATTCTTTGGTTATATGTCCCGTCTTGTATATGGAGTTAAAAGGTCTACCAAGAGATCAATATTATCTTCATCAATTATCTTCAATAGTTTAATTGGTATTTCATCGGGTCCTGGAGCTTTTCTACTTTTGTGTGTTTAATGGCATAAATAACTTTCTGTTTCATTATTTCTGGTCCTGTAGTTTCTCCGTCAACTTCTAATTGTTCTAGGTTTTGGTCATAAAATAGGTGTTCAATGTATTCTTTCCATCTACGTAATTTGTCTTGTGTTTCAGTTATAGTGGTATTTGTTTATTAATTTCTTGATATTTAATTTTATCTTTGTTTTTATGTATTCTTCTTTCGTCCATCTTTTCGAGAATTTCTTATGTCATTCATTCTTGTTTGACAGCTTTTATAAATGTTAATGTTTTTCGTCTTACAGTCTCTATTGTGTCCTTTATATTCTTCCATTTTGTTTCAATATTTTTTTAGTGTTCTTATTTTGTTGTTTTATTTTTTGGATACTCTGATTAATTTTATTTCGAGTTTCTTGGTATGTACTTGGTTCTCTTAGTTCTAATTAGCCTTCTTCGGTCCATCTTTGGACATAGGCCTCCCCAATCCTTTTCCATTCTTCTCTGTCTGTCGCTACACTCATCCATCTAGAGCCCACGTGCTTCTTGATATCATCTGCCCATCTCATTTGGGGCCTTTCTATGCTTAATTTATATTCCCACGGTCTTCAACTTATAAGAATTTTTGTTCCATCGGTCTTCTTTTTGTCTTATATTGTGTCCGGGAAATCTCCATTTTAATTTTGCAACTTCTTGTCTAACATCCCTCACTTTTCTTTTCTCTCTTATCCTGTCGTTTCTCTTTTTATCCATTAGTCTTATGTGCAATATTTGTCTTTCCATTGCTCTTTGGGTTTTTATGATTTTGTCCATGTTTGCTTTTGTAGATGTCCACGTTTGGAAACCATAAGTAAGAACAGGGAGTACGCATTGATTATATACTTTGGTCTTAAGATGCTGTGGATATCTTTTGTTTTTAAGAATGTAGCTTAGTTTGCCAAATGCCGCCCATACCAGTCTAACTCGTCTCTTGATCTCTGCTGTTTGGTTCTCTTTGTTATGTTTTATAGTTTGACCAAGATATATATAATCCTTAACTTGTTCTATTTCATCTTGTCCGATTCTCATTGTAATGTCTTCATCTGTGTTTTTTATAGTTTTGGTCTTGCTCTAATTCATATTAAGGCCTATCTTTCCAGCTTCTACGTCCAGTTCTTTCATCATTTTAAATAATTCTTCTAGTCTAGTCTTCTCTCTTCTCTTTTAGTTTATCAATGTATATTTATAGTCTTAATCTTTTTCATTGATAGTTTTCTCAATCTTATATTCATATTTGCTACTACTGGATTGTGGTCCGAGTTTATTGTGATCCGAGTCCAAAACTAACTTTTACAAAGTCCCAATCGATCCAATGGTCCCAATCTGGTGGAAATATACTCATGATTGGTAAGCCAGGTAAATTGCGTACAAAACCTTCTTCCTATCCTTTAATAGAATTGTTACCCTTGATGTCCAAGATATTTGAAAGACTTCTGCTAAATTAAATAAACAAACCTTGCAGACTTTATAATAAAAAACATTGCGTATGATAGCTAACACTCCTTGGTATATGAGCAATGCTACCATCCACAATGACTTAAAAGTTGAAGACCTATAGTTGAAGATATCATATCACTCCACGCCAACAAGGTCAAAATTCGTAATTCAACTCACCACAGCCAAATTATCAGCCATTAATAGAGAAACAAAGACTGAAAAGGTCTTGGCCTCTTCTTGGGAAGATCTGGTTACATAAGTAAAAATGGAGAACCATTGCTGGACGGAACTTAAATCAAGTCATTTTTATCATCACATTTACTAATTACTTAATGTACTGTTTATGCGTAGATTGTAAATATGCATTTAAAAATAAAAATAAAAAAATAGCATTAAATAATGATAGAATATCTATTTCAGCACAGACACAGACAAATCTACCAGAGATCAACAATATCCTGACTATAAAGAGTATGATTCTGAAGAAATTACTTCTACAACGACAACATTGCAAACAGAGACATCGACTACAGCGACATCGACTAAAACACCTGAATATGATGATGACTATGAAGGAGAAGTGTACAAAAATGACCCACCGGGTACAAATGCAAAAAGAATTCCAGATATTTGTGATGGTCACGTGGACGCCATTGCTAATTTAAGAAATGAATTGTTTGTGTTTAGAGATCAGGTGAGCTTATAAGACTTCTTTTCAAGTGCCATCTCAGCAGTTGAGGTCGGCAATCATTATAGCTATTCGGACTTTTGAGACGACTGTTCTGAAAAGTTCATTTGATGTACATCCGTACCACTCTCTCAAGTAGCGCAGCCATGACATTCTACGCCTCCCTATGCTTCTCTTTCCTTGGATCTTTCCCTGCATAATCAGTTGAAGCAAAGTGCATTTCTCTCCACGTTTAATATGTCCGAGATATTTCAATTTTCTTGTTTTAATTGTATTTAAAATTTTTATTTCTTTATTCATCCTTCTCAGAACCTCTTTGTTTGTGACGTGGTCTGTTCACGATATTTTTAGAATTCTTCTATATACCCACAGCTCAAATGATTCCAGTTTTTTCATTGATGTCGCATTCAAGGTCCAAGATTCCATTCTATAAAACAAAGTCGAAAAAACATAGCACCTCGCCAACTTAACTCTTAGTTTAAATTTTAAATCCCTTGTATATAGCACTCTTCTCATTTTGTTGAAATTTGCTTTAGACTTTTCTAATCTACTTTTGATTTCCTGAATGTAATCATTTGTGGAGTTAATCATTGTTCCCAGATATGCATATTTGTCCACTTGTTCGACGTTGGTTCCGATTATTAAAAGATTCTAGATATTTCTTTGAGTTTTTAATATTCTCATAAATTTCGTCTTCTGGACATTCATTGTTAGACCGTACTCTTTTCCATACTCCGCTATTCTGGTCACCAGTCTCTGAATATCTTCAATATTTTCGGCTAAGGTCACAGTTTCGTCCGCATATTTATTGTTGTTAATGGGAAACTCCATTTACTTTAATTCCAGCTGTTTTACCCCCTAGAGCGTTTTTCAGGATATCTTTAGAGTATTTCTTAAAAATAATTGGCGACAATACGCATCCCTGTCTCACTCCACGTCTTATTTTAATTTCTTATGAGAGCTGTTCGTTAACACGTACTTTTGCTCTCTGTTTATAGTATAAATTTGTTGTGATCCTGGGGTCGTTGTACCTGCCTGTATCCACTGGATCGTACATCATAATCGTACATCATACAGAAAAACATAACTGGACAGTCACAATTTCACCTCTTTTAGATGATATTAGCATACCTACCTGCCGTTTTCCTTTCTCTTTCTCTGCCGAGCATCTTTTGTGACAGAAAAATATATAAATTATTTAAAACAATGTTTTAAAAAAATTTAAACAATATAAATCAACAAATGTTTCGGTTGTAACCCATCTGAGTCAAAGACTTCGGCAGATTCAACTTGACCTCTTACTACTTTCGTTTCCTGGGGAGAATTAACATAGGGGCATGTACGATCTAC